>OY982532.1:15542892-16021403 GCA_963859965.1 Ceramica pisi
CTAAATCCTACTTAGCGTTTCTTACATCTTCAAAACACAAATAAACAAGATTTTCAAGCTATCATTAATCTGTGCTTTTACTCCTAGTTGAAAGATCTAACCCAAGATAGATTTAAAACTAGAAATCAGCCTATATGACCACAGACGTGAAGGAAATGATCGTGTAGAAATATACAGCTTGCCTGTACAGCATTCACACAGGGGCCTAGTTTTAGACGAGTTTTCCAAACAGAAAGTAGGCAAACGAGCACTGGCATCACAAACGGCGATGATACGGTAGGACCGATGTCACTCTAAACCTTATCCATCAACATTCTTGACACAGCTTTATGATTTTTTTGGCAAATATATTAATGAATGACAAAAATATGATTATTACAATATCTGAGTACCTACATACATATGTCAACACTAGATTACGTACCTACTTTAAATAAATAATTTGAATACACAAAATGAACCAGGAAGAGTGATTTCCTCGCAACACCAATGTAGAAGTGGGATATCGAATCGCGAACCGCTATTGAGTTCGCCAACGTAAATACTCGTACACTTTGACTTTAGTGCATTGCAACGTTTTGCAACATCGTTGTCAAAAGTTCAGTTGAGCAAAATGCGCAACCATACAACACCGAGGTTGCCGCCTTCGGTCACAATGCAGAGGATGTCATTAATTTTTGTGATTATTAACTGCTTTAAGGTCAGTTTCTGTCATTACAGTCTAGCACTTTCATGGTCCAGTGCACATGAAATCACTTAAACATGATTTATCTGTGGCATTTTTGTCAATGGCAAGGCCTATGCCTAAATTTGTCATGATGGCTGGCTATGGCTTTAATAAAGACGATTAGAAAACCGACTGAAAATCCTCAACTGGATAATTATGCAATAGAAACAAACGTGGGCAACTGGTGTACGTTTGTACCGATGTTACATTTTCCAAACAATTCGTAGTGGGGATCTCCGGTTTAAGTCGCAATGCATTCATTACGACTAGGTTAAGCGCACTGCAATCTAGCAAACTGCAATTCCACGCAAAATTCACGTTACGGTTAGCAGTATTGTGTACCACAGATCTCAATTACCGGCGATGCGCGAATTGCACAACCCGAACTGACCAACGTGCTAACACGTCGTGACTTTGACACAATTGTCTATCAATGGACACAGTGCCGGCTCGTAAACTGTTCCCTTTTTATATCACAGCCTATGATACAATGAATGACACATTGATCAGTCTACTTTTGTCGGTTACTCGTTGTTTATGATAATTACAAAGTCAATCAGATCCTATCTGCTCTATTGAAATGATGAACATTCATCGTATGTGTCATCGTCTATCTTTAATGTTGTACTCTAAACACTTATCCACTAACAGAACTAATTAATATTCTAAATGGGACATAAAAAGAATTGCAAAATTTTCAGGTATATTTTTAAAATCGCAACTATGGTAATTTTTACATCAAGTATGCTCAATCTTGAAAAATACTATTAATGTGGTGTAAAAAAAATGTTAATTATGTTGGTACTGAATTTTCGACGCAAGTAAATAAGCAAGAACAAAGTTGCGTTCACGAATCCATTAATCATAAAGTTTTTTGGTAATTCTGTTTCGGACAATGGCTATAAATTATGTTGTACTTACGGATCTGATGTCTTCATATATTCCGTTGAGGTCGTCTTCCAGTAAGCGGTAGGGGTCGACGATCTGTGTGCCGTAGTCTGGGAGCGATCCCGTGCTTGTGCTTTGGAGGCTGGAAGCGAGGCGCCGCACCAAGCTACCGGTGGCGGCCGCGCTGAAGCCGCCCGACCCGCATGCGGGCCCACATGTTGTGACTCTCTGGAATAAACAAATCTTCTGTTATAAATACAAGTAATAACGTAGTAAGGTATCAGAGTAAATACACGTAAATGCCGATTTTAAAGGCGACCACGGATTATGAAGTCTCTTGGCGTCGCGAGAGAATTACTACGAGTTTGACTACAGATCAAATTGAAACACGAGTATTTGTAGCCAATTTAAAGTGAGCGTATTGCAATTCTATACCACTAGGTTTCATTACACGTCCATATTCCACATTTAACCCGTCTTTGTCATCGTATGGAGTCAAACAGCAAGCAGTGGGCGAGTGTCCGACAAGGCACGAAGGGTGCGCCAGGTGCCCTTAACTAAGTGGTAGCGTCGACGGCGGCAGTGACCGCGATACGCGGGTTTCGCAATTCCGTTTATGCAACTGCAAGCGAGTGCAGTGCGCGCCCGATGGGCTGCGACCGGCCGCGCGTTGCAAAACCTCCACACGTTCAGCACCGCACGTATGTGCCCGCAAGTACCAGCCCATAGATGGACGCCTTTGCGGTTATAAATTAAGAGTAAACAATTAGCTAAACCATACTTTAGACTTCATTACGTCACACAGATATTAAAGCTGTTCTGCAAGATAAATATCGATAAACAGTTGCGTGTTGTTGCTTCTCTGTCGATGGAAGTTATCGATTTGTTCTTAAAAAAAGATCTAGATAATTTTATCCATCATTTCATCGACCATGAACCCTCGTAACTACTTTCATTTTATCGCTTAGTTACATAAAAAATAAAACTACAAAACCACGCGTGGTTAACTAGACGCATATTATTGCTATACAAGATACGTTCTAAATAGTTTTTTTACGGAATAATGACAAAATACTGGAATTAAAGACAGGTTCTGAGCTATATTTAAGAAATCACGAATTACTAAGCGTAAATTGAACGTAAATCACAGAGCCGTTCTCCGGTTGCAAGGCTCGTGATGGCGCGGGCGCTGGCGGGAGGTAGGATCAATGTTGCAATTTTAAAATCTAATGCATTATTAGTAAACGTAGTTCGAGCTGTGAATATACACTTCAAGGTTCTTGTGTAAATATTTATCTTGCCACAGAAGCAACAAAAAGGCGTAGCGGTTTGGTTAATGTCGTCATTTTATAAAGTGTCCTTTTTTAGCATGACAGAATATTCGTTTAATCTGGGTTATAAGTACTCAAATTTGACGAAATACACCTTAGGCATCTTACGGTTACAGATTAGCTTTATCCATCTGCTCAAGGATGAAACGGGATTATCTCTACACGAACGTTAGGAGGTAAGCTCGTTCCACATTCCGTGAACCACTTAACAAAAGTTTTTGTGATAACAAAATACATCTTTACATACTAAGTACATAAATGCGGACGAATTTCCCACAAAAGGACTAAATCCTTTACATTTCCTTTCATTGTTTACATCGATTAGAGGTTATATAATGTAACATGGAATTAAAATAATACGTATTAGGTAGTAGCGGGGTTTCGACAACATCCTTAATACGCAGTGACGTCTGATGCGTAGCATAATAATTACTTCCATACGATTTCACACACGTTAGCACGGTAAAGGACAGCTTCATCGAAGATGAGGGTACTAAATACTATATTTAGCAGGGAAGATACCCTGAATTAGCCAATTTTTTGTCATAGGAACTATTAATCCAAGTAGCGGAAGGGATTGTCAGACTCTTACTGTCTAAAGCCCATCCGCGTTCCTCCTAATGCCCTTTGCGCTCCAGGGCCGCGGTGACTCTTTCAACCAAATCCACAACAACTACCTTATACCCTAATTTTATATTAGTTCATGGTTGCAGAAAACGACAAGCTTACTATTCAATATTAGCATTTAGCAAGAGCAACCATTATCTTCTAAAGTTTTTTTTTGTTTACTACAATTTATTCTTGGTAATGGTAGCAGTGCTACGCCGTAAGTTTCTATTTTTAGACTTAATTAGAAATCTTATCGAATCTGAGTATAAATACATATCTAAAGTTTAAAACAAGGAAATTATACATTTCACACAATTTAATGAATTTAGCAAAATGGTACCTACTTAATGTATGTAGATACACACACAAAAATAACAGCAAATGATCGTAAAAAGTTACGCAAATAATATTTTAGGAAAGACATGAATGTATACAAAAGCACTTTAAAAGTACATCGTAGTAGCTATTATAATATTGTAATATTTCACTCTTGACCCGCGGCCACAGGTAATAAACAAAATTAAATACAATTTATCACAGTAATCGTTATTTCCTAGTAAAAATAAATAAAAATAACGATACCCACAGTTGACCTTAAGGCAGCTTTCAATTATATTCTTTTCAGGAAGGCGACTCATGTGCGTCACAATAAATAAATGAGTGTATATTCAGAACCTTGGTGAAGCAGTTCACTTGTGTCCTTCCCCTATCCCATATTACTTATGAACCCGGAACCGACAATAATTCATACTTTCATGTTCTTTGCAAATACCACCCGTAATGCTAACTATTTTACGTAGGTGTTTTACCTATATGGTTTTACTGATCAATTATTTTACGAAACCCTGTTCAATAAAATTGAATAAGTAGAAAACGACGTACTAAATGACGTCAATGCTTACAGTAATGAAGGCGCGATAATTCTAAATATTTTCACGCTTACGAGTAATGTCAATATGTGAACTTCTTTTATTTATCGAGGAAAATGATCATTAAAAAACGCCTACCTACATCACCGTTTTCAGAAAGTGGTTGCCACTATTTTTGTACAAAATGACACAATAATATTCCACAATTGGCCATTATGGCCAATTTATTTAAAATTAAATATTGTGACCGAACTTAATAAAACAGATTATACAATTGCACACATACACTTTGAAAATTAAATACAAAATTCACGATATCCGCGTTCAATGTAAATGATGAACAACATAGTCGCACGTAAAATTGCATGTGTTACTGGGCGCACATAACAATTAAAACACGATAGAAAGTGAGCGTTTCGAACAGTCTTGCGTATCGATCGCCAGTTCTTAAAATAGAAGTGAACATCGATTGACACGTACATTCATTGGATTGATATATAGCTGCCACGTTGACAACCCTACTCATTATGACAACCAAAAGGGAGTTCTTAATTAGTTGTCTTATTTGGATATTACATAAGCTCAATTTGTGAATTAAAAAAAAAATAGATTTGTTTGTTTAAAAAAAAAAATATTAATTGTGAATTTTAATTTGAACAAGTAGGCATTTGAACATTCCTCACTCTTAAAAACACCATTCTGAAAAAGGGTTACCAATTTACCATTCATAAACTGTTGTTATTCGACCATAGATAAAAAATAAAAAAAAACTCAGTTTACTAGATTTTATTTGATAAACAGTGGGTACAGTGGATTTTTAACCGACTTCCCAAAAAGGAGGAGGTTATCATTTTTACTGTTGATAGGCACGCGGCTAAGTTAAGATAGTGGTCAACCACTATTTCACCTGATGGTAAGCGATGATGCGGTCTAAGATGGAGCACGCTTGCTAAGAAGTAACCTATTCACTGTTGACTTAAAGACTCCCAGGTTTTAGCTATAAGGAAAGTCAGACTACGGCAGGGAATTCCACTCCTTTGCTGTACGCACTATGAATGTGTTCCCTAAACGTTTTGTGCGTGTGGGTTGGGATGTCCACCATGTACCAGTGGCGCATCGCCGTTCGTCTTGTGGTCCGATGATGGAACGAGCTTGGCGAAATTAAATTACCTATGCAATTTCGTCGCACAATGCAACCGGTAGAAAACCGACAGGCTAGCAACTAGGCGTCGATGCTCTAGACTTTAGACTGAAGATAAAATAACTTAATCTGTATCAATCGACTTAAGCACAACTTCAACACGTTTTCTGAGTCGAATTGTTATCAATAAAATAAATGGTCGACAGATAGATTTTGAAATTAATTCAACTGCTTCTAAGCTACGCCCACGCTGTATACGTTTTGTTACTTTAATCTGAAAATAGAAACGATGGACTACGGAGGTAGCTAGTTATTGTATCACTAACCCTCGATCTTCTTAATTAAGTATTTTAAGAATATTTCCCTAACCCTATTATAGCCTGAAAACGAAACCACAAAACTTGGCACTATTAGGGTTTTGACACGTTCTAATAATCAATTCAGAAACCCGCTCTGATTGACACTACGGCGTTTTGAAGTCCCCGTCAAGCAGGCAAAATTAGTACCTTACAACCTCAAACATTTCAAATGTTTTCCATCAAATAAATACAAATAACGTTTCCATCCACGTCACAGTCGCAGCATGATATGAGATAATATTAAAATTTTGTATTCCATGCTGCCTAGTAGGTATAGGCAGAACTATGGCTCAAATGTGCGCTTAGTAATTAACCACTTGTAATCAAATATTAATAATTGCTCACAAATTAGTATACGACCCAAGGACTTTAATGACGAAGATCAGTTCAAATAACAATAAAGCTAACACGTGCAAAGAATTTACTTACTTTAATTATTTGTATGTGTAAATTATTCATTAGCTAATTTACTTAATCACATAAGGATATTGTTTTTTGCTTTATTACATATTTCATTCATTGATTTAATGTTTACATGTAGTAGTATTTCTTTCTCCTAAAATGCAATAGGGAATAGTAATCTAGTGAATCAGCTTGACCACAGCTGCATTACATTCTGTGGGATCATTGTGTTCCCAACATGACTGTTGGACTAAACTGAACTGAACTGAATTATAATTAGCTTTGATTCCGCTATTCATGAATTCTGTTTTAGCTTGTATTACTTAAGCCTTCTCTATAACATTTTACGAATAATTATTTTCTAAAGGGTTATTCTTCTCGCCTACCGTTTCTTTTTACACCTTCAGGAAAATATTCATACCGAAGTGCATGTACCTAATTCCATGGTCGTTAGTCACGACTTAATTTATGTATCAGCAATAAGTTAGTTTCCTTACAATCAATCAAAGAACAATTCTTATACGCTATCTAGGATAAACGACGAAGAATAAATGACATGACAATAAAAATGCATACAGAACACTACCATCAATGACGTCTGCCCTCACGCGTCTACCCGCGACCGCGACGCATCGCGCTCCGCCCGTGCTGCCGCCGCCGCCGTTAGGCGCTCCGTTCAAGTCAATCATATCGTGATAACTTTTAAACTATTCGGCCAAATTACTTAGTGTTTTCCAAAGTTTATCTACATTAAATACTTAATGCGAGAAATGTATTCATTTTGATAAGAGTTTGATAATTATTTACTAATATGTGCATTGTAAAATAGTACCAAATTTAATTAAAATTATGGTTCACAATTTTGGTCGTACTGGCTTGCACATAAAAGGTAGATATATGCTGTCGCGGACTTTTATTTAGATCTACTTAAGACAAACAATCCTGCGGTACATCATCTTTATGTAACTCCATTGGTTAAGGCAGCGCACGCCAAGATAGCTCTCAGATGGAAGATTTTTTTCCGGCTTAATTGACACGTATCGTTATATTATGACCAAAATTACATAAAATCATTATAAATTTTAGCCTATGTGTTATTCTGATGAATAACCTATATTACTGTAAAGTTTCATCCAAATCCGTCCAGTAGTTTTTTCGTGAAAGGGTAACAAACATACATACACATACATCCATCCTCACAAACTTTCGCATTTATAATATTAGTAGGATAGTAGGATTTGGTACAATGAACAAAAAAAATGAAAACTATAACTTAACACATCAGATTTAAGTTAGTAAAAGCTGATAAAAGGCTTCGTTAAACATGAACGAAGGAAGCAGTTGTGCATGTAAACGCGTATAAAAGACATCAACGCGTCAACTGCGCCTGCGCAAACTTATCGCGATTCGTGGTGTGTGAATAATTCAGTGTTTAAGTTTAAACATGCTATTATCTAGACATTTTACGATCTTAACACTGCAAATACATAAAAGGATGTTTAACACAAACATTAATTACACTTGCTATAATGGTATTTTTTCACGAAATCATCAATAGCCCGATGACGTCAAAACTTAATCATGTTACCACAATGCGGCAAGTCAATAACAGATCTGTTTGACTGGGATTATCCAAGTAGTGGACTTGTTCTTGTCTACTAGGTTCGTAACTTTGTAAAACGCCTAATTAATCATATCTTTACAAATTGACTAGTGCATGCAACCACCTTCGCTTGGGTCGAAAAGGGTCAATATCATTCACAATGACAGCTCCAAACGAAATAACTCCTATACATGCGATGTTGTTGCATAACATGACCGCAATCTGTCTAGACATTTGAAAACATGTACTTTTGGCATCCTCTGTTCTTCCAAGATCATTTTAAATTATATCTATCGCAGCTGGTAAAGTCAGTTTTTGTCTCGCCTGAAACTAAAACAAGACCATTCTAACAGATGACGTCAAAAAATGGGCCTCTAGCAGGTTTTTTTTCTTTACCACCTGCCATTATGTCGTTCTCTTTTTCTCTAAAATAACAATTTTAATTGGAGCACGATCAAATTAATTGTAACCTTATTTTATGTTACGTGTCAACAACAATCGACAATGATATTGGACGGTGTCCATACCAACCTCGGAAGTATGCGTGTTAGTTAAGTTGGTAAGGTTGGTACCAACAATAAGTGCAGCCACAGAGGTTGGTATACCAAGGTCGTTGCTGCACCCACTGACGGTAATGATCACAGGTGCAATTAGCCTCCAACGGTCTGTGGCGAGAGGCAAGTCGGACGAAGACGCCCCGCCCCGCTAGGTTATGAATCAAGGACGGTTTTAACGGGAACAACTGGTTATGAACGCTTGTATTATTATCATTATGCGTACTATTGGACTTTGGGATGTATTAAGAGACCTTATGCCGTAAGAAAGTTGAACTTAAGTAGGTTAGATGAGCGGGACACGAGGTCAAGAAGCGAAACAAAAAATTATAATAAAAATCAGAGGATCTTGGGTGGCTTGTACTCAGAAACTTTGATAATTTTAGTTTTTATGAAAATCAAATGAACTCCACAATTTGGTGCATTTTAGAACATTCTGACTGCTTTAGTATTCATTGCTTTTTTTATTATGTCTTATTATAGAATACCAATCGTTGTCTAATCGCTCTCTAGTACTATACCATGAATCATTTGGAAGACAAATAATTCTAAGAGATTCCCAGAGCGGATACTATCTAAATTATGAGTACAGTTTTTAATGTTATTAAATAACTACATTACATGAGAACAAAAAAAAACTCATTTGAGTATGACCAATCAGCAAACGATTTTTTTTCAATAGATATTGCATCTAATTGTTTGTTAATTATGTAATACTAGCTGTGCCCCGCGCGTTCGCTCCCGTCAACTACCCATTTTTTGTTTCCTTTTAAACCTTCCCTGTATTCTGGCGAACTAAACAAAAAAAGAATTACCGAAATCGGCCCCGCCGTTCTCGAGTTTTAGCGAGACTAACGAACAGCAATTCATTTTTATATATAAGACTAGCTGTCCATCGAGGCTTCGCTTCCGTCAACTGCATTTTTATAAATATTTCTTTGCTTTTAACCTTCCCTGTATTCAGGCGAACTAATCAAAAAAAGAATTAGCAAAATCGGTCTAGCTGTTCTCGAGTTTTAGCGAGACTAACGAACAGCAATTACTTTTAATATATAAGACTAATATTATAAATCAGTCTATACTATAATATTATAAAGCAGAAGAGTTTGTTTGGTTGGTTGAACGCGCTAATCTCAGGAAGTACTGGTCAGATTTGAAAAATTATTTCAGTGTTAGATAGCCCATTTATCGAGGAAGGCATACATAACATGAGGCTACGACCAATGAAAACGGAGCATTAATGAAAAATGACGCAGACGAAGTTGCGCGGGTCGACTAGTATATAGATATATATACTTACGAGTACCCGACATCTCAGAACTGATTTGCAACGCCAAAGTTATTAAAGGTCAATTAATCAGGTAATGTTAATAAATCTACAAATAACAAACGAGTGTTAAAGAATAAGATAACTTTTAAGAATAACGGTTTAGGATTTAACTGACTTAAAGTAGGAAAATTAAATTTCCTAAAAATAAAACTGTATTAATATATTAACATGTCTAGTGGCTCTATAGCCACTAGACATGTTAATATATTAATTCAGTTTTGTTTTACTTACGTTCTCTTTCTATGTAAACGTAAACTATATAGTATCTATATACTATATAGTTTACGTTTACATAGAAAGAGAACGTAAGTACCTACGTACTTTTTCACGTGTGTTACAAGAGCTTTGTACGTAAACATTGCCAATTTTTTGGCAACTCAAACAAAATTAGATGCCCTTGGTAAAAAATAGCATAAGATAATATTCCAACTATGTTTTTATGTCACAATGTTGTAACTAGGCGTGTAGGTGCTTTTATAAGTCCCATCTGTTGAAATGTGATCACAAGTGCGATATAAACCTCAGCTTTACTGCTTATTGATTTGATTACATTATCTTATCTCATTTCCTATTCGAAATAGAATGGTTCGATAAATAGGTAATAACAATGGGTGCCGGTTTATTTTTAGAACATTGGGCTACGGAATATAGCAGCCATTATTTACGTCAAAAATCGACTAATTTATCAAAATAGGACATCTACTGCAGTTCTAGAAGTGAGTCAGCTCATAATGGAATCTCTCTCTGTTTGAAGTGGTCTTACGACTGTCAACAGAGAAGTTGGGATGAAGGTTCTCAAGGGCTCCTTGTCCAGCCTTAGCATGGAGCTAGAAGATCTAACTCAAATTTCTTGGAAGTTAATCCAATTTATCTAACGAAACATACACAACATTTAGACGGCGCAGAGATTTCACACCGACCCTGAGTTTATCTGAAGAATGCCGTGGAGTAGTCATGATATGAAGATTATACACTTTCGGACGTAATTGTCTGTGCTTACAGATTGCAATCAACGCCAACGTATGTAATAACGTATAACAAGGACGCGACGACTCTGATTAAAAAAAACAGTATCTAAAGAATATTATGTGGAGACTAAATAAACCAGGCAAATTTATGGGTTTCGATTAATGAGTCACTAGCTTTTGCCCGCGACTTCATACGCGCATATCCCGCTCCCGAAGGAATTTAGGGAAATCCTCTCTTAGTGCACCCCTACGGAGTGTAAGGGAGCTACATGCCGTAGTTTCGGCTGTGCGTTGATCGATCAGTCAGCCACTTTCTGCTTTTGTATACCGCGTGTATCTGACATCGACGCACAAACGATTTCCATGGGCCCGGGGCATGATTCTGGACACCCTAGACTTAGAATTTTTCGTCGGCTTTTTTCTCATTTTTTTTATTTTTTTCAAGGGTTTTTTTTACTTTAAACTGCTCATAATCGTTATTCTGACCTAACCCAATGAGATTTTTAATCAAAAAATAATTAAATAACTACTTTCACTAAAAAGAGCAATCTGAATAAAGCCACAAATAATATCAGCTCAGCTGAGCGGATACTTTGTAGTACTCTTAAAAAAAATCAGAAAAGAACCGACGAAAAATTCCAACACTGGGGTGTCCAGAATCATGCCCTGGACCCATGGAAATCGTTTGTGCGTCGATGTCAGATACACGCGGTATGTATTAGATAATTAGAAGATAAATTGAAATCAACAAATTTTTCAGTTAACAACAGGCTCTGATGGGGTAACCCCAGAAACAAATGTAGGTAAGTTGGGTAACGGTAGTGAATAAATCAGACCTTGTATTCTTACATGTTGTGAAGGGTTTTTAATAAAAGGCACACTATCCTTGAAAACTTATTATACTTGTTCAACAACAACACCTTTCATGATAAAAATACTGAAGTTAAATATAGCACGTTATTTTAGGAAAAAAACTTTTAGATTTATCCATCGATCAATTGCCTACACGAAAACAATGTAACTGGTTACTATTAAGTTTCTCCTCTTCACTGTAATAGCTAGAGGCTGGCATTGGTTTACGATTTCACGGATCCATCGGAAATATCACGGATGCAAATTATAAAGCACCTCCAATTTACACTAGCAAACATTTCAGGCTATCATATAGTTAGAAATGTGGGCACGTTCGTTAGTATACTGAAAGGTATTCTATTTTGTTGGAACTGCAGTCGTACGTACGTCTTAAAATATGTTTTCATCACGCTTCAAAGTACCTGTAAAATATTAAACTTTACAACGATTCCCTGTGGTTGTACGTTCTTTATATTTATTGGTGCTGTGTTGGTTAACAAATTCGCGTGGTTCATTTCTTGGTGCGTAAGTTCTAGTTCGGATTGCTATTACTCACAAGAACTCACTGAGATAGATTACTTACCAAGTGCACGTACGCAAATTATTATTTCATTTTGATCTACGTGCTTCTAATTTTTATCCCGATTTATCACCGCAAAAACTAACGAACTTAGTAACGTGATTGCTGAATGTGGCGAGGTGTGGTGTACTTCACGAGTAAAACTTACTTAATCCTTTAAGTTAAATACTAGTATACGAAACATAGTTCTCTTATCAAATAACAACGTCACGTGCGCAAGCTACGGCAATTAATATTGCTTCCAGAGTCAACGTGATGAGTTCATTGTTTGCAAGTGGCGACCGAAATGCTATTGCTCAATGGTACTAGCCTAAGCATGCAACGCTTGCAAGGACATTGGATCATCGGCAACCACTTCTGCAAATACCGCTAAGCATTTGGCGGTTTCAGTTCTTACCAAGCGAATTAGATTTTTAATCGTGTTTATCATTTAAATAATACATATTAATTTGCACCTTTAGAATAAGGCCAAGATCCAACCTCTTTTTTTAGTGGTTTAAATCATTACAAAAATAATCAAATAAAATATTCACAAGGCCGTGGTCATTACATGTCACAATTCTAGCCCAAGTTCGCAAAGGTCTTTCAAAAAAAAAACTGCGCAACTTGCATTAAAAATTTAAGACGATCGCAGTGAATATGCGTTACCTACCTGGTTGCGAAAAGAAAAATGGGTTTTTAATTTGTATTGCAATATATAAAATATTTCATTTGTGTTAAACATATTTTACTTGTCCCGCTCGTGATCCTCGAAAGGCTAGGCAGAGGTATGCGTTACACCACCTACGATTCACCTATTGCTGGTATCGTGTTTCATTTAATGCAGCAAGGGCGAACAGTTGCTGTTTATCGAGCAAGCTTTAACTGAGAATTTCAACTGGGAAAACACAATTTTTTTCACCCTGGGTAGAAGTTGGGTAGAAAACGTTGGTGGAATAACAAGGCGAAGCCAGTGTGTAGATAGATGGGCAGTCGTGTCGTCCAAACTGATGTTGCTAGATCAGAGTGACGTTTTGGTTCATTTTAAGTGACTGAACATTAAGTTTTTCGCTCTATGTAAATATATTTTGCAGATATGTAATCTGTTACAAAATTGAGCCGATGGCAGCAAACATAACACTCGGCTTTCTATGCCCTTTTGTATTGTCATCACGTAATTTAGGATTGAAGTAAATGTTGTAAGTCGAAAATAACATATGCTACATCGTGTGTATTGCCGCAAACTCTTATACAATGATGTCGACTGAACAAATAGTTGTGTGTTCCGCATTTCTACTGAGCTTCATTTACGCAGGAGGTTACGTACGGCGCGATGCAGTCGACCAATTCATCTACCCAATAAGCGATTCTAGTGTAAATCCAATTTAAATCCGGAATCTTTGTTTGGGGCCTCAAAGTTCTGTAAACTGAAGTCGTCTAGAAAACCCTCGTTCAAACATTCCGTCTACTTTCCTATGCTAGACGAAAAGTTAGAGACACGCAACATCGAAGAAATGGCGTTGTACGATGATGTCTCGCGGCAAACGGGGTCAATGCTCGCCAAATGGACTAGAATAAAAATAAGAAAGGCTATAGCACTCCTTCGACAGGTTACTTACCCAGTTTTCGCGCTATTAAAAATTCAACGAATCGTCACACAACTTTCACTAGCCGTGTGCCGGTGCATGCGTCTAGAGATTGTCATCATAGGTAAAGCTAAAGATACGCGTACGTCAATGACCACTACGATTTGCCCAATCAAGATTTCGGATATGGTAATTCATTCCTAATATCTACGCATTTTCGACAATAGAGTTATGGTATGGATAAAGAAATCGGCCAGTAATTCAATTGCAATTGAAGGAGTAAATGAAATATTAATGCGAATAATAATTGTTGCTTAGAAAGTTCTATACGAGTCGTCGAGATTGGACATTGCATGCTCGCACGCTGCGCGAGAAAGCACGACGGCGCGCGTTCCCAACTAACATGTACTCAGTACTGTTGATATTTTGATGTGGTGTTAGGACCTTGACGTTGCCATATGAAGAACACGTTTACTATTGAATTTCTGTTGGATCTACATGGATAAGGTAAATGGCTATTACAGAGTGCATTGGTACTTTATCGGGAATATTATTAATGAAAGTAGAGCAACTATTTGAAGCAGATTCCAGCATTTATGGACCCCTAATGCTTGACCTCGAAATGTAACATGTAGTATCGCCTCTAATTAGGTCAGCGTAATTAACGTTAACGAGATTTGTACAACTAAAGCCGAATTAATAAAGACCGATAACATAGTTTTAGGTAAATGATTTCACCTAACGAACGAATACTTATAGCGAAAAGAGATTTAAACAAATAGTCCCAAGGAGCGCAGGAGGTATGATGATCGTACATCAAAACAGTGTCGTTTATTGAATTTATTTCCAAACAGAGTTTTGCTTTGTTTGATAAAAAGTAAAAGTCGCGAATATCTTTGCTTACGGTGAAAACCATCAGACAAACCCAACAAACCTGTGCCGCGCGCGAAGCGACCCACTGCTCACCGACTCACGAAGATTTCACTTTTAACATTTCCAATGAATGACCCTACTTTACCACACATCTTATCAGGTAATTTAAAGGCTTTTAGAACAATTTCTAATTGCATTTTGTGTCAGAAAATTCATAGAACATATTTTGATTAGATCAGCTGACAAAGAGAGGTTAGATATTCTGTCATGCTGTTATGTAAAAAGGAATAACATAGTTGAATAGTATGACACCAAAAACGATTATACAAAATGAAAAATCAAATAATCAGTCTAATAATATAAACAAACCTGCTAAATTAATCAACTAAATGCATCAAAACTAAAAATAAATTGTCTAACCTGACATGTCTTTCCAAATATTCGCAATGGAGATGGTCCAGGAGGTTTGAGTTTCACAAATACAGTTTGCTTTCGAACTTTATGTCCGAATTGACACAATAACTTATCTTGAACACGAGCACAGAGCCTACTCGAACTTAAACACGCCATAGCTACAACTGCAACGAAACGCTTGAGGATATGAACTGCATAACACACACAGCATACAGGCATTCGCCATTTCCCCCCCACTTTTAGACAGCTGATTGTCAAAAACGTCATGACTTGTAGTGTTACCATAACCAAAAATACCCAGGGTACCAACGCAAAAAAATAAAGAGCAAACCGATCACAAATAAAAAAATAACTTTTTACAAAAAAAATACAACCGACTTCCAAAAAAAAACACTACAAAGTAAAAAATAACTTTAATTTCGGAACTCGGTGTTTTTGTTAATTTGTTCGTTTTTTGACACCGACTCCCGAAATAAAGTTATTTTTTACTTTGTAGTGTTTTTTTTTTTGGCAGTCGGTTGTATTTTTTTTTTGTAAAAGTTTTTTATTTTTCACTTTTTAGTGGTAACCCACACCTAACAACACAAGCAAAATACAAACGCACTAGTTGCCCATACGATTTTCGAAAGTTCCCCTCGACTTCTCTGGGATGCCATCATCAGATCCTGGTTTCCTTATCATGGGACCATTTGAAAAGTATTCCCTTTCGAACAAAAAAATCATCTTTAACATCGGTTGGCAAGCGACGGAGTTATGCCAGAACAAACATAAAAAAAAAATACAAACATCAAAATTGAGAACCTCCTCCTTTTTGGGAAGTCGGTTAAAAAATAGTGACAATAACCAGATACATAATATGGAGAAGTTCCTAAATTATAGTGTTGTAATAACAATTTAAAAGTAGGTACAAAGAATTTCTAAATTGGTTAAAACCGTTAAAAACAAGTCTACCGCAGAAAATATTGCATCTGGGGGCACGGCAGTTCCCCAGCCAAATCTCCAGCAAAGCGGGCACGGCCGCAAGCCGCGAATGGCTTCAAGAAAAGAATAATACCATTACCATTCGCGACTATTTCACCCCCTATATCTTTTTGATATTCTGAAACATTATTTACCCCACGATTTACCCCTTCAGTTTTGGAGGAAGTTAGGAACCCTGGCTATCAACCATTAAAGCATTCATAGCTGAACAAACACGCCCGATGGCGATGGTTCAAATCCGCCGAGTGTACGCCCTGCTCAGCCGCGTCCAAAAGCCGCGACATATGGACGCGTCCGATTAAATGTTTCCACCGAATTCCACCTTTACTTTACTGGCAGGAAACCATATCCATGGCCCCCATGGCCTCCATGGCTAATGTTGCCACACGATATTCATTCGAGTCTGCTGTCAATGTCAGACCTGGTCAGACCAAACTTTCCTATCTCTATGGACCAAACAGCCAGCCAGTGACAGATGACAGTAAAAGCTAACCTACAAAATTATTTACAAGTAAATCCTGGTCGCCTGCACCTGGTGCATTTACCTAGCTTTTGTTGTTGATCTTACTGTTTGTGACAAAAAGCGGTGATATGATACCACGCCTAACTCACATAGTGCAACTTATGAAGAATGTGGAACGGAATTTATTTCACATGTTTGGATATCCACCCAAAGGTGAAAATGCTATAGCTACGTGTAGCGTTGCCAGGCGTCCGGATAAAGCCGGACACAGTCAGGCTTTTTTGTTATGAGTCCGGCCAAATTAGACGGTGTCCGGCCAGTCCGGCTTTTGAATTATAGCATTTTTTTTACATTGTCATTGTGTGGATTTTCGCTCCACTTACCTAAGCCTGTATTACTAGCTACTGACTACTACAATCGCTATATAAATTAATACAGTAACGTATATTGAATAAACAATAATAAAGAAGTAGATTCATTAAATGTAATTGTTGTTTCATTAGAATAAAAGGTAAATTTTATAAAAAGATTGTTGTTACAGTTAAAAAAAAATATGTGTTCTTTTACTATGACTAAAAAATTAAGAGTGTCCGGCCTTTTTACCCAAATGTCTGGGTAACTGGCTGGTCTGCCCGGATTTCCAGTTGGAAGACCTGGCATCTCTAGCTACGTGTGCTAAATTTCGACTTTTAACTTCTAATCATTGTTAGGCCCAATATCTTAGTAAGACGACCCACTGACCAAGAATTTGATACATAGTATTACTTGCTCTCTTAGTGAACATAATTCGGGAGATATAAACATGAGAAAGTGCCTTGTAGTTATTAGCTTGCCTTAAGAACTAATAAGCACATAAATTTTCATTCCAGAGCTTGCATTGGCTTACGTCCATGACAAAACACCTGCTACAACCCCCAAAAAGTTCTCAATAAAAGACATTGTTGGAGACGGTTTCTTATTGGCTGTACCGAAATTCCGTAGAACCACTGAAAGGAAATTGAAAAGGAAATTCGGTTCCCCTGAATATGTTTGGAAAATGCTTGTGCCCAAAAATAACATCCAAGTGTGTCAAAACTGTGGACATCACCATGAGAAAGGAAGATTGTGTGGTAAAATAATATGCTAACTGATATGAATTTAGTTATTCATCAAAATCAATCCATCCAAAGGTTGACTTTGAAAGATCCTCTATCTAGATATCACTTTAAGCTATATGGCTGCCGAATGTATCACTCTTGAAATCTAAAATAAAAATTGCATATTTTCAGAACATTGCTACTCTAAAGTAAAGGCAGAAACAGAAGAAATCCAAGCCAAAATAAAGGAAAAGCTAGGCATCAATCCAGTTGAACATGATGTAGTTGTATTGTATAAAGGAGAAACCCTTCCAGATGAGGTAATAAAGTCTGCTTTATGTAAAACTTCATCAGACTTCAAGGCCATTGTGTTGTTGAAGTTTCTACATAGCAATATCTAAAACTAATATAAAAGGAGTAAGTTTTTTGACATGCTTTTGTATACATGACCCGCTGTTAAACTGCCCAACTTCATATCAGGTGTTGTACCCCCATCGCCTGGCACAAAAAAAGAAACTAAACATAAATACCAACAACAAAGAGGGATATGTGGATATAGAGAAAGATGGGTTGTTCGAGTGTGTACGTTACCCCAGCAAGAAAGCATCTCCTAGAGTTAAATGAGTGGAACGTATAGTTAGTGCCTTATCTGGTGTAAATGTGCCCCCTGACGTTTTGGAAAAAAACGGAAAAAACGATTCTTGCTGGGGTAACGTTTTTCTAGCAGGAAAATTCTAAACGAATGATCGGAGAGAGAAAAATTGTGCATGACCAGAGAGCTTACATGTGTGCCAAAATGTGCCCACAAAAATAAAATCTGTGCCCCTTCAGATTTACGAGATATTGCATTTCCTGCTGGAGTAACGTTTTGATGAATCGTATATCTCTTAAACCATTGCATGTGCCCATGTAGAATAAACATACACGAGTAGCTCTTAATGTGTGCCCCTATGTGCCCCAAATTAGATTTAAGAAAATATTTATAGTTTTCAAGTTATCGCGGTTTTATGAAAACCCGAAAAAACATCGCAGCACCTAAATGAGACAAGGTATAAGTTCGCTGAAAACTGTATTCGGTCTTTCTTGACGCTAATAATAACCATACAAAGTTTAAAAACTGTTCATGCATGCGTTTTTGAATAATCTTGCTAAAAGTCAAAACGATGGTGTCATAATTTTGACGGCAAAATACAAGGAACCGGCTCAATCCCAGATATGTAGGTGTAAACCAAAATCTTGTGCCTTGTCAAAAATATATGGTGAAAATATTCAGCTTGGAATGTTTCGCATTAAGTAAATATTAACAAAAAACCAAAATATGTAATCAACGGCTGGTTATCCGACCAAATTTGAATGACTACTAAAAAGCGACAGATTCATACATATCGATGACCTTCTTTATTGGACGTATTATACCTAAGCGTTGTCCGTACAGTCGCGTTCAAAAGTTTTGGGGGCTAAAATATACTAAATGCACCTTGTGATTATATTAATGAAACAGCTTGTTGATGTGGAAATTATTATTTTTATTCCCTAAGTAATTCAAATCAGAGATCAAATTTCCTACCTATAAATATTAGAAATTATTTGCACGTTGTGTAGTCATTATTATTTAAATCACAGATCAGTTTTTCATCTAAGTCTAACATACAAAAAATCACATGTGTTAGTACCTAGTTAACCGCATGAAGATATAACTGTAAACATCGAATGTGCACAAATTATCTGATGGTATTTGGCTATAAATAATCATATTTATCATATATACGTAACAACATTATCACCTGACTGTGGAATGTCACTTATATATCTAAAACGCCATCAAATCAAAATTATGTGACCCTACATAATCAGCTTATAATCGTTGATTAATAATTATAAATCCCTCATAGCTACGTAATACGTCATACAAAATGGAAACACGTTGTTGAAACACAGATCATTGTGCGGTTGACAATAGGTATACACTAAATAAAACGTAGACAGAGTATTCTAATAAACTATCAAAACTGTAGGTACCAAAATTTATTTGGGTATGGTGAACGCTCCAACCAACCCGCGAAATTCAAATTTTCTTACGTTTTTTGCAATTTGCACGCCAGTGCTAGGTTTTATGTTGATTAAATATATATTATTAAGAAGTATAATCATCAAAATCACCAATACAACCCTCCAAGTTCATAAAGGCGTTACAAATACGGGATTTTTATTGATATACAAAAAAGAGCTACCTCTTTTTAATAGTAGGTAGGTGTTCATCACACATTTCATGAACTATATATTTTTTTAAACATCGAGAACAATAAAATTTTGGGTCAAAAACCTGACAAATAGATCCTGGATCCTGGATATATTTATTTCGTTCACACATAAATTACTGAATGTATAAAATAATTTAGAATGGAGAAGATAGCTTACCTTGGAATAGCACTTAGGCATTAGGCTACTATTTATAATGTACTTAATCATGTGTAAAGTCATAGAAACAGATAATAGAATATAATCCAATAACAACTTTATTTTATTTCTTATTACTTTTCTACTTCAGTGTACTCAGGCACAACACGTGTGAACCGGTTAGTGAGTAAAGTAAAGAAGGTCATCGATATGTATGAATCCGTCGCTTTTTAGTAGTCATTCAAATTTGGTCGGATAACCAGCCGTTGATTACATATTTTGGTTTTTTGTTAATATTTACATAATGCGAAACATTCCAAAAGCTGAATATTTTCACCATATATTTTTGACTAAAGGCACAAGATTTTGGTTTACACCTACACATCTGGGATTGAGCCGGTTCCTTGTATTTTGCCGTCAAAATTATGACACCATCGTTTTGACGTTTAGCAAGATTATTCAAAAACGCATGCATGAACAGTTTTGAAACTTTGTATGGTTATTATTAGCGTCAAGAAGGACCGAATACAGTTTTCAGCGAATTTATACCTTGTCTCATTTAGGCGCTGCGATGTTTTTTCGGGTTTTCATAAAACCGCTATAACTTGAAAACTATAAATATTTTCTTAAATCTAATTTGGGGCACATAGGGGCACACATTAAGAGCTACTCGTGTATGTTTATTCTACATGGGCACATGCAATGGTTTTAGAGATATACGATTCATCAAAACGTTACTCCAGCAGGAAATGCAATATCTCGTAAATCTGAAGGGGCACAGATTTTATTTTTGTGGGCACATTTTGGCACACATGTAAGCTCTCTGGTCATGCACAATTTTTCTCTCTCCGATCATTCGTTTAGAATTTTCCTGCTAGAAAAACGTTACCCCAGCAAGAATCGTTTTTTCCGTTTTTTTCCAAAACGACAGGGGGCACACATTTTTTATGTGGGGGCACATTTACACCAGATAAGGCACCAACTATACGTTCCACTCATTTAACTCTAGTAGATACTTTCTTGCTGGGGTAACGTACACTGTTCGAGTGATGTCTGAAATATTGCAGTTTGAAAAAAATTATAAACTTTGAAAGGCTTTATTTGTATTGGAAACTATTGGGTTTACACAGACAAATCTCATCTCAAATTGTAGCAAATTTAGTCTTCTTTAAAAAAACCGGCCAAGTGCGAGTCGGACTCGCGCACTGAGGGTTCCGTAAGCAGAAGTTGCGATTTACGATTTATGACGTATTAAAAAAAAACTACTCACTAGATCTCGTTCAAACCAATTTTCGCTGGCAGTTTACATGGTAATGTACATCATATATTTTTTATAGTTTTATCATTCTCTTATTTTAGAAGTTAAGGGGGGGACATATTTTTCCACTTTGGAAGTGTCTGCCGCGCAAACTGTTCAGTTTAGGAAAAAATTATCTGAGAAACCTCTATATCATTTTTAAAGACCTATCCATAGATATCCCACACGTATGGGTACGATGAAAAAAAAAAATTTGAGTTTCAGTTCTAAGTATGGGGACCCAGGGACCCCCAAAATTTATTGTTTTTTTTTCTATTTTTATGTGAAAATCTTTATGCAGTTCACAAAATACAACTACTTACCAAATTTCAACAGCGTAGTTCTTATAGTTTCGGAGAAAAATGGCTGTGACATACGGACGGACAGACAGACAGACATGACGAATCTATAAGGGTTCCGTTTTTGCCATTTGGCTACGAAACCCTAAAAAGACCTGAAAATTTACTACCTACCAAAAACTATTATTTTAGGGTTATAAATGTAAAAATCTGTAAAAAATCAGGGTTTTTAGATTTTTGACAAAGTTGTGTTTGATGTTCTCAGGTTACAAACTTAGATTATTCACTGGGCCAACATAAGCAAGTGCAAAGAATCAGAACTACTTACAGCCCTCGCCAAACTTTGTGACCGCTCTGAAGGGGGCGCAGTAATAAATCTCATACAAAAACAGCACCGCGCGAGGCTTGCGCATCGGAAAACTAACTTCAGGGCGGTCACAAAGTTTGGCGAGGGCTGTACTGGATTGGATGCAAACTACCTCATATCATATTTTCAGGCAACAAAGTTACTTACTGGACTAATGTATCACCCCAGTGAAATGAACATGAAAATATTTGTCATAAGTGAAGATGTAAGAAAAAAACACAATAAGGTGTTGACAGAATAGTTACCAGCACCAGTTCAATGATTTAAACACATAAATATAGAAAATTTACAACTTTTTCATATCCCCATCCCATGATATGAAAAGCTAAGTTGTAGGATGTTTATTATAGTATCCATTTTTTTTTCTTGACAGCCCAAGGAGTTCTGGAAAGGTAAAAGAATTATTGAGATGAAAAAGGAAAGGCCACAATGGTTCAGCAAAAATCTTCTTCAAAAGACGACACAGAAGCCATCCAAATCAACAGACGTCAAACCTACAGATTTAGCATAAAAAATAAAGAAAGTAGTGTTTAATATTTTGTCTTTAGTGCTATCAATTCAATACTTAAATAAAATAGGAAGTTCAAAAATAAGTATTTTTAATTATTTTATGATAGCCTCATATAACACATATTTTTTTATTAATTTAACTGCCTCTGACAGTTGACGCTTGTGTAAAGTAGCCTCCACACTATTCCCGAAGTTGATCGAAGTTGAGCGAATACGATAGTGTGGAGGGGCACTTCGCTTCGCCTCGGGCGACTTCCAGTTGTTGTCGGTTTTTGCGCCCGAGTCAAAGGACTCGAAGTTCGAACACGAAGCGTCTGTCCACACTACTCGGGGTCACTTCGGTTCGCGTCAGCCATAGTAAATACGCACGTATTTTTTTTACGCGAGAGTACACATTGCAACGGCAGTTGTCACATGAACGTTATCCATTATGCTTAGATTATATACCTCTAGATGTAGCCATGAGACTATAGGGAAGTGTGGAAGTGAGAAGCATATATACGAAACAAGTGAGAAAATTGAGACAAAACATAACATGCTCTGTCTCATACGGCGTGCCGGTTTTTTGCTTGGCGAACTTTGGAAAGTTAGCCAAACAAAGGCCTGTCACTGTCACTGAGAGGTCGACTCGAGTCAGTTTTTTTATGTTTTTAGATAATTTCAGCAATTAAAGTAATAGTTTTAGTGCATTTATGAGAAATAGACTCCAATAGTTAAGTGTTTTGTGCATTTTGTGTGCTATATAATGGGATGGTGCAGTATTTTAGGCTGCAAAAGCCGCACAGAAAGAAAGGAAAATGAGAATGTTACTTTTCACTCGTGAGTATGCAAATGTTAATAGTTATTGTGCACTGATTGAAGAAATACATTTGTGTTTATGTAATGACATGGCTTTCGATGAAAATTAGGCGTAATTCTAGCGATATCGTTTATTTTTCTTTCCACATAACCTATAACTTGATATTCGTTGTGTTGCCATACCTTGTCATCTTTTTTTCCCTTAACTCTGTAATAAAAAGTGCAAGTAATTAAATAAAATAAAAAGTTTGTTCACCAGATTACTTTGAATTATATAGTAAACTTTCTAATATTTATATAAAATTCTCGTGTCACATTGTTTGATACAAAAACTTCAATTCAATGTGCAAAATACGAGGCAAAAATATTTCATAAAATAGACCTCTCGAGTCTCTGCGATTAGTTTGTTCAATCAAATAAACCATCACAGTTTTAATTCTGATTTGTAAAAATAGTTACGTAAGTATTTAAAGTATCATGTAACATGTTCCAAGATTGTTTTACTAAAATATTACTGTTAATATCATTAGAATCCTGTTGGCAATTTTATATGTTGAATAATATAAATAATTTTGCACTCTTCATATGAATGACATTATGCGACTCATATTAGTACATTAATAATAATTTAGTATGTAGTTGTTACAACGAAACACCCTCACGTTTTTGGTCATATTTAGGGAAAAGTTTCCATAATAGCAACATTGAAGTTTTATAGTGCTGTCTCATGTGCGGCCACGAGGTGGCTACATCTAGAGGTATATAATCTAAGCCATTATGCCTCGTGAGGGGAACGGGGGAAGCGGGCTAGACCTGTGACAAACCGTATGTATTCGGTACTGAGTAACGGGTGCGCCCTCTGGTACCGAGTAACGAAACGTTACACTCAAATGTATTTCGTTATTCGCACGAATTCGTTCCTCGCATTTAATGTATAATGGGTTCAGTTCAAGCAGGTAAATGGATGCGTGTAAAATATGTTTTTATTTAATATGACTAATTTCAGTTTCAGAATAAAAGATTTTTGTTGTTGAAATGTTTTTGTCAATAAATAAGTTTGACACATGTGTTGCTTTTTCATTATAATTTAGAGATTCCGTCAATGGTTAATTTGCAGTTCTACACGCGTACCAAACGATACAACATACGAATCGATTCGTTTCGTTGGGTTATACAGAGGTATCAAAAGTAACGAGTAACGTAACGATACGATAGTAACGAGTACTCATTTCTAAAGAACCGAATACATACGGGTTTGCTTTTTCTCGTTACTTTTACACCTCTAAAGCGGGCGACTGAGTTCCTCGCGAAGTTGCTCGAGGTGTGTGGACACCTACTTCGGACTTCGGTCAACTTCGGAGAGCACTTCGCTTCGTGCAACTTCGGAATAGTGTGGAGGAAGCATATATCATGAGTCATATTTTAAATTGTACATTAAAATTATCCTATTACCTATATAGTGTCCGACCGAAGTTTCGTTACGGTTTTGGTTTCAGCCAGTTTCGGCCAAAGGTTCGGTTTCGATAAAAAAAAAACAGCCGAACCTTTCGGCCACGTCAAAACTTATTTGAATTAGTCTCAAGGCTGGCTGATTGTGATTATAAAAATTTAAACCCAAAATACATCACATCATAATTTGTTAATAAACTTGTTTAGTTCCGAACATCCGTAAGAAACGGAACCTTTATAACATCACTCGGTTGAAAAAGTGAGTTTGTGGACAGTGGTACCGAAGATGGTCGTAAAAAGCTTTTTACAAAAAAATACAACCGACTTCAAAAAAAAAAAAACACTACAAAGTAAAAAACAACTTTAATTTCGGAAGTCGGTGTTTTTGTTAGTTTCTTCGTATTTTGACACCGACTTCCGAAATTAAAGTTATTTTTTACTTTGTAGTGTTTTTTTTTGGAAGTCGGTTGTATTTTTTTGTAAAAAGTTTTTTATTTTTCACTTTTTAGTGGTACCCCACACTAACGAAACCACTGCAAAATCGCAGAAAAGCAAAATACGCAATTTCGACTACTTGGATGACATAAAACTGTCATCCAAGTAGACGAATTCCAGCTATTTCGTTTTAAAATCCAAAATTCGTAACCGATTTTCATAAAATTTTAATGGGACGTATATCATCTGCAAGTATATCCTTTCAGATAAAACTAAAATTTTTCAAATCGGTTCATAATTGTCGGACGGAGTTACGAGGTACTAGATAACAAACATCCGAAATGATAACCTCCTCTTTTTTGGGAAGTCGGTTAAAAAGACTACGAAAGAGGGTAGGTATACCGATATGTCTGCCAATAACATCCCACCCGCAAGATCTTCAGTAAATCCGTGATCGTGGCGCTTGCAACAGTGCCGAAATATATCAAATATCGGAAACTCGCAAATAAAAAGGTACATGGTAGCAATCCCGACAGGTGCTTGTCTGTCTGTCAGCCAGTTTTCTCCGAATCTACTGAACCGATTCTGTTGAAATTGAGTACACATATAGATATTCTGTGACCCAAACATGGCATGCGTAACGAAAATAAATATATTTTGAGTATGGGGGTCAAACTAGAAAATTTCAAAAAACAAGCTTTCATACGGTATCGTGACATATCTAATGAAAGGGATTTTATGTGGGTTTTAATTATATTTTTTTTTCATAATTTTAAATGGTTTTGAAGTTATTCAAGAAACTAGACCAAAAATGATATCCCCCCCGTATCTCCGACACTGCTGAGCCTAAAATTTCTAAAAAATATGCAGAGTTCTTTAAACTTACCAGATTACAGAAAAACCGATAAGATGTCTCTAATGCACAGTGTTTTATCAAACCCATTTTTCGGAAATCACAAACTGATAGAAGTAAACATTTGTATGCAAGATATCCGTAATAAGGTATCCGTATTCAGCTACCAAGTCTAGTTTTTGAGTAATATTTTTTTTGAAACTAGACGAATTTACATCTCGATATTTAGAGAAAAGTGATAGGATTTTTTGTTTTTTTGTTTTGTGGCGTCTCATAAGCTGAGTATTTTAGAACACAAATGAATCTCGTAGGTAACTTTATTAGATCCAGATATGTACCTATGTGAGTTTTTAGGAGTTTGTATTTCACATCCCAATTCCATGGAAGTTAGAAACCATGGAATTGGGATGTGAAATTTATACTGTGTGTTTGGGTAGTCAACAATATTATTTCAGTATAAATAACTTTCCCAATATGGCGGAATTTTCGAGAAAAAAATAAAAACCAAAAAGCTCATAATAATTAAGTAGGTAGGTACCTATATATTATAATATCTGGATCTTATAAAGTTACGAGTAGGTATCATTTGTGCTCAAAAATACTCAGTATAAGAGACTCCATCAATGCACTTGACAAAAATTCAGTTTACAAGCTTAATTTTTTTTTTCTCCGTACGAAAATTGGACGATTTTCAAAAAAAATTAAGTAAGTAGGTACTTACCTACTCAAAATCTAGACATGCTAAATGGGGATTCGAAATCTTGCATTTATTAAAATGATTATATTATCTACCTATCAGCTTTTTATTTTGGGTGATAATACCTACGAACGAACTTATAGTAGGTACCTACGCGGTTTTAAAGATCGCGAACATACTCGGCTCGACGTCCGTGACGCACGTGAAAGCTTCCTCATTACTCTCATAGAGTATGTAAACTTTTATTACTCTGGTACCACGACCGCAATGTCGTCAATGGGGGAAACTTTTTTTAATTCAGGAATAATATTTTATTATAGCCAGAGAGAATACTTGTACGAGAGAAGCAATTTCACATTGAATAGCAGTTGATTTTAGTTCCATAATATATATATATCGGCATAAATATAATATTTGGTCGACTCCTGAATCTGTTACAATTTATTGTGTTCCTGGAAAAATAAAGAATTCATAATTAGCGTAAAGAGCTTCGAAAATCAATAATTTTTGCTACAAAATAACATGTCACAAAACAAAAGGGTGGCTCGCGGCGCGCGGCGTTGACAGACGTGCGAGCCGAGGCGAGCTACGAGCAAAATTTCAAACCTATTGAATCGCCAACAAACTTACAATACTCGTCGATCCATAAATAAGTCCACGTACCTACAGTACGAATAATCTAAGTTTACCCATGCGAAGTACGTCGCAATCGATTGCGCAGGATGTCAATTTGACAAGAAACATAGAAAAGCGCATGCGCGGGCACGTCGCGTATGCTGTCTCAGCCACTCGTATACGTTTGATGCATACTTGTGCCTCGCTTCCTCAATGCAATACGACTGTTGGTGCGGAAAGTGTTAAACGTTGTTATTGTTTTAATGAATTATTCTGGTTTTTTCTTACTGTTTGACTTGTATTTTGTGTTTTCTTGTAGTGTATGTGTTTGTTGTGTTACTTTGTGATCGTGTTATTGTTATTACATGCATTTTTTCAAAATTCAAATATAACACGTACACAAAAAAAAACATAATCTACGAACGTAACACTTTTCTACGCGATGGGACCTGCGCGGTCGTCACTAACAGCCAACTTCGCATGGGTAAAGTTAGAATATTCGTACTGTATTTACGGTGACACACGAGCGAAAAAGTCGTCGAGCTATAAGTCCGCGTACTTTCTCACCCGTGTATCACCCACTTTGATAAAAATGTGATGTCCGAAAAATAGGCTTCATAAAATCATAAAACACTGTGTAATGATAAAATAACATGTTACCAAAATGAAAAAATTAACAGGCCACTGCCAATATTTTTTCACTTTTTAAAGTAGTTTAATTTAAAACATTTTTATAGTTTAAATTATAACAATTTTAAAAATATCAATTCAATAAAAGTGATGTAATATTAGGCCAGCAAAATGTTTAATTATTCTTATATTAATATCTGGAAAGAACGACCCACTGACATTTTATATTCAACACTCGAATCACGTTTATAAAAAGTTTGGCCGAAAGCAAAACTTTTGGTTCCAGCAAAAAAAAAAAAACATGTTTCGGTTGGACGCTACTATTATTTTTCTATTGAAATACTATAAAAGCATTTCAAGAGGTGGGTCATACAATTTTAAATTAGACAAGCTCTGCAGAATTATTTCACACATATCGCATCAAAATGCATTATTACACAAAATTATTTTATCTTAGTTTGATATATTAATTAATGTTCAATAATGTCATTAACATCAACTATTATATTCCTTAATGCTAACCACTTATTTTAATATGTACAGAATAAACAATATGACAATGAAATTAGAAACCTTATTAATTGAAATCTACAGAAATTACCTAGTTGAAGAATGTTGTTAAGATGGTTGCAATGAGAAATCACAACATATTATAAAACAAAGTGCTCCGCCGCGTCTGTCTGTCTGTCTATTCGCAATAAACTCAAAAACAACTGCACCGATTGTCATGCTGTTTCACCAATAGATAGTGGTTCTCAAGAAAGGTTTTAGTAAATAGTTTGTCAAGCAGGCGGAACCGCAGGCATCAGCTAGTTAAGACGTTAAGTATAATAATTATTATACTTAACGTCTGATAAATGATTATAATCATTTCAAGATATTTTAAGGTACAAAGATGAGTGTGGATTTTGGTGGAATGTTGGTATACTGATACAACATAATTTAAAAATACATTTAGATAGAAATAGGTAAAACCTTTGTAAATAAAAATAATTAAATAATATTATCAAAAGAATTAGGAACATGGTCAAAATGATCAGTAATTGAGTCAGGTTCAGATTCACCTAAAAAGTGATTTTCAACATGAGACTGAAACTCAGTAAAGGCAACTTCTTTTTGGAATGTTTGTCCACACATTGGGCAAGTTTTGTCACAAGCTTCATCAGTCGTATCCTTTTCACTTTCTTCAAAAATACTTTTTTTATAAGCTGATGTGTTCAATTCACTGAAGTTGTTATTGTATGTACTGGAATCTACTGGTGTAGCCCAATTAGCTAGACTGTCACTTGTTTCTATCTCCTTATGTTCTGATGTTACTACTCTAGCATTATTTGCAATGCATGTCGGACATTTGTATCCTTCTGAAAATTACAAAAAAAACATTCATTAAGTAACATGTTTATCTTTCAAAACATTGTTTGGCAACTCTTAATTTATTGTGAGTAGTCAAATTATTCAGTCAGTAACAAATTATTTTATGTACCTTGCAATATACTTTCAACTCTTGATATAATTAGTTTAAGGTCATTTTCCTGTTGGGCTAATTCCTTTTTCAAACTATGCAGTTTCTCTGTTTGGCAACGAATTTCTTTGAGAGAATCTGTCGCTGGGTCCTCAATATATGTAAAGCCAATAGAATCAGCATTTAAAAGGTCATCATCCATATCTTGCAGTTGTGCCATCTGTTCATATTGTTCAACTAATTGAGACTTTTCTTGAATATAGCTGTTTATTAGTTTAAGAGAAATTTCCTCCAGACTTGACTCTGAATATTTTTCTTGATAATTTGCACTGTTTTTTGGAGTGCTATGAATATATGTGTTAGTGCGTAGTAAAGGCTGTTTATTACAGTCTTTATGTGCAGACTTATCGGAGCTTTTTATTGTGGATATTTTGTTCCATAAATTTTTGTTTTCACATTGAACCATAAATACATGATGTATGAGTTTAGACTTTTGCTTATTAAGCTCTGCAATTTTTTGATGTAGAACTAGTTTTTCATCCTCTTTCAGTGGGACGTATGGCGAGCACTCATTGGCCTTTACTACATCAAGTTTTAATCGCATGTTATCAGTTTCTAATGCATTTATTCTCCGTTGTAACAACAGACATCGATCTCTCATAGCGTGAAGAGCCAATTCATGAACGCTTATATTATTACTATCAGCTTTTAATGTTGTTTGGAAAGTAGAATCATTGTTAAAGCTGACTATCGATGAGGACTCCATTATTAGTCTGGGAACTTTTGTTCAGACTTAACCATTGAAAAAGTTGTAAACAAAAAAAGTGTTACCGTACAACAATATCGTATTTCTTAATTTTCAATGAATTATGATGAAAGATCGCAAAAACATCGTTAAAAAACACTACGCATACAACTTGCTTGACACCACACTGACACTCACTCATGACATTGACAGTAATGACGGAAAGACAGCTGAGAATGCATTTATGGTTGGTGCCGCAACACACGTTCCAATTTGGTGCGGTGAGCGACGGACTAATTACGCCAACCGTATCCGTTCCCACTACAGACGACCGGATCGGACACAGAAACGCAAATGCACATTACACACCACTGTCATCTAGTCGTTGGACACATAAGCCGGCGAAGTGCGAGTCGGACTCGCACACAAAGGGTTCTGTACCTTATATTTTATGCGGATGAAGTCACTACTTGGCTTGTTTGGTTATTTGTTAAGGTATGGAATAATGGGTTATACTTCGTGCAAAAGGCTCGCATGCTACCATACCGTCTGAAATCCAAACAGCCAAGGTTTTATCCGACAATGTAAGCAAAACCAAAAAAGTCCGTGAGAAAATGGATGAGGGCTATAATTGTTTTAGATTGGATATTTTCGTTTTCACTTTACGAATGTTTTAGGTTAGGTTAGGGGGTCACTTGGAGGAAGGAGGTGGCGGTTCGGGCAACGCAGATGCTCTCGGGCCATGGCTGATGGGAAGACACGGTGCAGCACACACTGGTAGAGTGTACCCCATGGAAGCAGCGTCGTACCCTTGAATCTGAAGTGGGATCCGTCCTGTCGCTGCCGGCCGTCGCTCGTTCGATGGTCGGGAGCCCCGAGTCGTGGGATGCGGTGATTTCTTTGTGTGAAGCCGTAATTTCGCAGAAGGAGACTGCGGTGTGAGAGAGGCAGGCCATGAGCTCTCTCCCATGCCGTAGCAGGAACGAACCGAGCGTCAGCGGAGGGCGGCTTGTTCGCGAACAAAATGTCTAAACAGCGACGAAAACATTTTGTTGATAAAAATTTTGAAACGTCGGACGTTACAAGCAAAATTAAAATGCACATCACTTCGTCAATGCAGACGCATGGGCACCGCTAAACGGCGCTGGTCGCTCGTACGCTGCCGCCGCCCAGCTTTCGTCGTGGCCGGTTCCATACATATCAGATACTAGCTGACCCACGCAACTTCGTCTGCGTCACATTTTCGTTTAATGCTCCGCTCCTAATTGTCTTAGCGTGATGATATAATAGCCTATAGCCTTCTTCGATAAATGGGCTATCTAACACTGAAAGAATTTTTCAAATCGCACCAGTAGTTCCTGAGATTACCCCCTACATACAAACTTACAAACAAATGTTACCTCTTTATCTATACTAATATTATAAAGAGGTAAAATTTGTTTGTAAGTTTGTATGTTTGTAAGTTTGTATGTAGGGGGTAATCTCAGGAACTACTGGTCCGATTTGAAAAATTCTTACAGTGTTAGATAGCACATTTATCGAGGAAGGTTATAGGCTATATATCATCACGCTAAGACAAATAGGAGCGGAGCAGTAATGGAAAATGTGACGCAAACAAAGTTGCGCGAGTCAGCTAGTAATCTATACTAATATTATAAAGAGGTAACATTTGTTTGTAAGTTTGTAAGTTTGTATGTAGGGGGTAATCTCAGGAACTACTGGTCCGATTTGAAAAATTGTTTCACTGGTAGAAAGCTACATTATTCGTGAGTGCTATAGGCTATAAATTATAAAGATATCATGCATATTAGTCGAACTATCTCAATTTTTGTCTATCCAGGCGGAAAAAAATAGCTCTTACAACAGAGTTATTTGCGTGCGCTGCCTTAACAGTTGTATATAATTGAAAACAATGTATGGCAACCTGGTCCGCCTAGAATAGTTCTACAAAAAAGTCCGCGGCACCATATTTCTATCTTTTGTATTTTAGCAGATATAGTAGCTTTTATGTGTTAAAAAAGTATTTTTCGACGTACTTATCTTTGGACGATTTTTTAAACAACAAAATATTAAACCTTATCGAAAAAAAATTTATTATGATCACAAGACCATCATAGAGATACGATTTGCCCACAACAGTATGTCAATTGGCTGAATAGTTTCGAAGATAATATAAAATTACTAAATCGAAAAACGCCGCCCGCGCCGTCCATTCACGAACCGCATTAGAACATGCTTTGTACGGACGTTTTATCCGAATGATATCCATTTTTCTGAATGATTTTCCACGGATTAGTGACCCTCTCCAGTTATTATTTAACTTTTGTCGTTTGGTAGGTGAGTTGTACATAGTTGGTTGAATGTTGTAGGTCTTTAAAATTGTTTTGGTTGCTCGGTTTCTCAAAACACAATTAAAATATTACTTCGTTCTCATTCTTCGAGTTCGAAGATGTGATATTTCTATTTTTGGGATATCGGACAGTTTCAGCGATTGTTTATCATGCCTAAAAGGATATCACAACTTTCCCGTCAGACATCCCAGTCCCAGACATGAGACAAGAGCAGCTCGAGTACGCCGTACGGAAGAGCCTCTCGAGGAATAGAGAAAATATGTCGCAAGCATGCGCTGGGAAATCTAGCTCCGAGCGTTCATAGCGGCTTGCTAACCAAAGCTGGAGAACATCGCAGGTCCGTGCTCGGGAATCAAGCGCTGAACGAGCACAGTGTCTCAGTGATTTAAAGCAGCATGTCTCTGCAACAAGGGACAGGGAGCCTTACGCTGAGCGCTCGCAGCGGCTCGCTAGCCTAGCTACATATTATTATGCAATAAAAACAAAACCCTCCTTTTGGCCGTCAGGAAATAAATCATAGCAGTCAGTACTAACCGAACCACACTCATAATTTCATCACAAGTTAAAATGTTTACCGCCCAACGAAGTGGGCACGGGTCAGTACACTGTTCCATTTTAGTCGTCTTACAACGGCAGCCCACTTCGTCTATCCTGTGATTACATAATACACATTCATAAAAAAGTGATATTTATGAACATATGGATTATTAAAAAAAAGATTATTTACTATCACGACGTTTGTCGTATTTTGAAGCATCTAGGAGTGAGCACAGTCCGAGCCTTGGGTTCCAAGAACGATGCGGAATGGAACAGCGACATTGTTTTGTTGCGTAAAAATTGTTAACAGAGTGTTTCATAATTCTAATAAATGCACTATTTATTTATGTTACGCCTAGAGTAGTTAAGTAGTGCAAATCGCGCCAACAGGGTTGTTTATATTGAAAGTATAATAACCTTTGTAAGCCGACTAAAATGATACCGTTTGTATGGAACTGGCCATCTATGCATTGAAACGGGAAGCACTTCGTATTAGCTAACTGCCGTTTTTTATAGTAGGTATTTTTTTTTCGGTAGAAAAAACCTTTTCTATAGTAAATTTGAAATTACCAAAACGCGCAAAACCATAGGTGCTGAAAAAAAAATCGCCAAAACTTTCTTTCGGGATTGGTGGGATAGTGGGAGTATTAAGAGTGGGTAGATTATATGGCGACTCTATATAAGCTTTTAATCCAAATTAAGATCAAGGGCATCTTCAAGGTCAAGGTCAAACTCGTAAAAGTCGAGGTCAAACACTTAAAGGTCAAAATATGCCTAAAATTGTAGAATATTGCCCTCTCAAACTCCAACGTCAAGAATATACTCAAGGTCATACTCGAACCTCTCAAAAATGTTAATTTGAAAGAAAATGTCGACGGAGCCCCGCTGCGCGGGGCTCCTACTTCTGAGTGGTTTATAAAAAAATAACCTCGAAGGGGATGGCGGGGTCTATTCGCTCGCTTCGCTCGCTCACTCGACCCCGCCATCCCCTTCTAACCTAACCTATCCGAGTCGGGGTGCCCCCAAGTCCAGAGCTCGCTCCGCTTGCTCTTGCATTCTGAATCGGGGACTTCGGAGACGCCATGGTGTCACTCAATCGTTGAAACAAACAGGAGTACGATAGACGCTCTCGACCGTGAGTACAAACGATGAATGACAACTGTCAAACGTAAACGTCGCATACATCATAATATTCTGAAATTACGTTTCGTTACCCACAATCGCTAAAATACTTTTTTTATTTATTTAATTTAGTCTATTATTTGCTTTTTATTTGAAAACATAATACTTGCGCAACTATTTAAAAATAAAATAAAGTCAAAAACTATAATATTCAATAAAAAAAACTTAAATGAGTGGTCATTTAGTCTGACCGTAAAACGAAACGACCTTGGACCGATTTTTTTAAGTTATCTGTGGCAAAATATGTCATTTTTTCGTAAATAGGTTAGAAATAATTGATTTTTTAGGATTTATTTTCTCTAAAACTATGTGTTTGCGCGCTATAAAACTTTGTGATAGTGTTCTACAAGAAGAGTACTCTACCCAAAAAAATAATCAAGCTCCAAACCGAGAGTTTGTAATACGAAGTGGAGCCTTGAAACGCGCCGCTCGCCGCGCCACCGCCGCCTACGCCCTGCGCCCGCTAACTTCGTGTCCGCAGCTTTATTGACCAAAACCTGTTGTTCTTCCAAATAGGTTTTTGAGTTCCAGGGTCCCCGGTTACTCTTTTGAACAAATTCCACAACCCTCGATCTAGTTCTTGTAATTCTGGGCATATCAGAAAAATCAGCAAAATGTCTATGGTATTGTTTTGTTTTTTTTTTATCCACGGCCACGCACAAGCCACGCACTGTGACTGTATCAAAGAGTACAGCACAAAGCACAGACCACATAGAGGAAGTGTACCCGCTAGGTTATTGTGTTCTGAAGTGTACATACACTGTACAGCAGTAGTTTATGACTGTACCACCTGTACCTCGACTTCACTCACGCACGTCAATCAGTCAGTGTGTTGATAATTTGATAGAGTGACTGAGTGTACATCAGTGTACATATCGTAATAAATTCCGATTGCAAGTTTACGTCCCTTCATTCATTGATGTACCAAGAGATTTTTATTTACTTTGTGCTAGTGAAATTGTTCACTTTATTTTTCTAACTGGACTTTAACCCGAAAGTTTTGTTATTACTGCCTCCGTATTTTACTGAGTGACTCAAAAGCTGAACAGGGTCAGTACGGAATTACGGATATTATGGCGATGATACAGCCAATTCATTGAATAACTACTCGCATCGTACATAGTTTTTGTGAAACAGTGATTCATATAAATAACAACCATCTAACCAGCCATATTACCACTATCGCAACAAACATTTTAACGTAAGTAATCTAAACTAACTAATGTTTTCGTATACTTTCTGATTAGCGTCTCAAATAAATAATGTCAGTGACAAGTTTTTATGTTCAAAGTAAGACGGAATAATAAGAACAAAAATATATTTTCGAATTTTCTTTTGTTTACAATAAATTTTCTCTATGCGTTTATGTACTAGTAATGTTAATTGGGTGCTTGTTGTATTTTTAGCATTTAAAACGATGGTCACATAGAATCCAGTGATAGATTAATGGATTTGGAAACTTAAAAAAAAGGTAGCTCTTAAGTATTTATTTGTAACATACGACTCACTGAGAAAATAATGAGTACATTTTAGATAGTGGTAATTTTACGTTTTGATTACTTATAGTTAATCATAACATCAACTTAATTTTAAAAAAAACCACCGTGCCCTGATAATATATTTGTAACAAACAGTGCAGTGACAAATCTTGAAATAAATTAAATACAGTTTAGATAGTAGTAACTTTATGTTATGAGTAACTTCATATAGTCGATTTTTATTGGTATTTTTTTGTACAACCTCATTACAAGAGAACAACTAGATACCCATTTATAAATAATTTACTGTTGATTGTGGCTGTATCAATGAAAATAAACCTTTGATAAGATTTGTTAATTTTGATAATTTCCTTGTTACGTAAGTTAATTCATCAGTGATAAGTAGTAAATCTGTTTTCCATCTACTGCAATCTCAGGCTGTAAGTTGGTTCAATATTTTCATTTTGATAGTTAATTCCGTTTGAATACCTGTACTAAATATTGAATCAATAACAAATAACAATGAGTATCCAGTTGATTTAGTATAATGTTGCATGTTTTAGTCCTTCTACTGCCTTATATAGAAGTAGCATTTGTTTCCCTTTCTGCTTAAACATAACAAACTACTATAGTCATAAATGTTTCTTACACATTTTAATGTGTGTTTTTTAATGTACTACTTTCACTATCAATGACCTAGTTTTGGTTTACATTTCCTACTATCTGAATGATTTCTCCAATAAATTGTAAAATTTTCTTAATGACTATTAGTTATGTATGAAACAAATATTTCCTTAGTTTTTTTTCAACAATCAATTTTTTTTTTATGTTTTACTCAAGTAAAACTGTTAATTTATTTACTAGCTGTGCCCCGCGGCTTCGCTCCCGTCAACTGGCTACCTTACCTACCCATTTTTTTTTGCTTTTAAACCTTCCCTGTATTCTGGCGAAATCTTCCCAGCCATTCTCGAGTTTTAGCGAGACTAACCAACAGCAATTTATTTTTATGTGTATATATAGACTAGCTGACCCGCACAACTTCGTTTGCGTCACATTTCCATTATTGGTCCACTCCTATTTGTCTTAGCGTGATGATATATAGCCTATAACCTTCCTCGATAAATGGGCTATCTAACAATGAAAGAATTTTTCGAATCAGACCAGTAGTTCTTGAGATTAGCGTGTTCAACCAAACAAACAAACTCTTCTGCTTTATAATATTAGTATAGATTTATTGTATGTTACCACATTTAATTAAACTAGGCTATGTTTTTAGTTCACACAAGTATAAATTAGATACTTTAATTTTTGTACAGAACAATATTGTACATGTTTTGTGTTTTGTAACAACAGTATGGTTATACTAGCTGACCCGTGCAACGTCGTCTGCGTAACATTTTTCATTACTGCTCCGCTCCTGTTGGTTTTAGCATGATGATATATAGCCTATAGCTTTCCTCAATAAATGGGCTATCTAATACTGAAAGAATTTTTCAAATCGGACCTGTAGTTCCTGAGATTAGCGCGTTCAACCAAACAAACAAACAAACAAACTCTTCTGCTTTATAATATTAGTATAGATTGGAAAATGTGAGGAATAACGCAAAATACACAGAGGACTCTCAGGCCCAATTTTTGAATTTTATTATTATTGATAGTCTTGTGTTTATCCACAATCTTCCCTGATGTATGGATGACAATGTGGTTGAGAATGGAGCACACTTGCCTAGAAGTAACCTGTTCACTCTTGACTTAAAAACCCCAAGATTGTAGCTATGATGATGATGAAAACTAAAACTGCATCATTGAATTGTTTAATAAATCAATATGAATTCATAATGCATTAATCATGTCCAAAACAAGTTCTAAACTTACTACTGGCTCTTCATAACTCCAGTGGCAAAAGATATTTCAGTGACTTGGGCTCTCCAATGTAAGATTTAAAGTATTTTGATGTAAATATCCATTAAATCCAATAAATGGATAACCTCAGAATGTTTGTATTTAACCAGTTATCTGGTGAGTCAGGAAGTTGGCCTTTATTTAAATAGCCACTAGTTTAAGGGTCACTTGCAAAAGTTATCAGTAACTTACATAGAAGAATTGTATGTTGCAAAAATATTGTTCATTGATACAGATTACACAATCTGAAAAAATAAAACAAGTTTATTAAAAGAGTAAGAAGGTATTTATTTGAAAAAAAAAAATCTTCCTTTTAACTGCAGATGTCTATTATTGTCATTTTGTACTATGAAGATATAAATGAGCAATATTCTAACTATTTGCAGAGTCAACATCTGCTCAACATATTTCCAACAACTGTGTTTATTTTGAGTGTTGAAATTGTTTCCATCAGGTTGTGTCCTCATTATTACAAAACACCAATTAAATCATACTTACGAAGATATTTGAAATTTCATAAAATAGCGGTTTTCTGTCTGGAACCTAAGCATATTCAAATATACATAAAATGTTTCATTGCAATAAGGGTGTTTATTGCTTGAATATATTTAAAGAAAGAAAGAAAGAAAGAAAAGAAAGAAAAATGTTTATTTGGGACTCACACAAAACAGACAAGCAAATTAACAAAATACAGATAATAACATCAAATTGATCTGTGCGAGGCCAAAAAGGTCCCTATCTCAGCATATGCTGCGATATTTAAAATAAATAAATAACACAGCAATATTTGAATGTTGAATGAATTTATGAATAGATAATAAAACAATAATAAAAATTGTTATGCCACCAAACTCTCAACATCATTCATTTGAATATTTAAATCAAAACAAAGAAAAATAGTTACTTACAAAAGTCCAGCCAACTGTTGTTTCAAATTCCTGGAATGGAACAGTTTGTTCCAGTTTTAAACTTTTCCCACAACTTTATCTAGTATGAACAGCACTTATCTTTTGTTTATCACTAGTGACTCATCCCGTGTTTATGACTCCCAGCATATTATCTTAATAACTACAAGTTGTAAAATTAGTGCTAAATGTGCATCCAAATGTGCATGTTTACAGTTCATTTAAAATAATTAAATAATGGATAGGCTAGAAAATTATCTGTCTGTAGCCTTTGCAGCAAAAGCTTTTGACAGTCTGTTGTTTTTAAGCAACTAGTTTTTGACAAGCTGCCTTGGATTACTTTTCGTGAAATACTCAATGACTTCGTTAGGTTGATGATGTTAGGTGCTCGAGCCCCTTAGCCCTCTCTGGATCCGCCTATGCTGACCGGCAATACGCTGTACCGTGAAATGATTCAGCAACCGTTCTTCTAAGACCGATTCGCCATTGGACTTTAGTCAGTAAGAGTCTGACACTCCCTCCCGCTCCACCCAGAGCGGGGGAAGTCATTTGATGATTTCCCATCCCTAAAAAAAAAAGGAAAAGACCTTTCCATCTACGACGGAGAATTCGCCGTCAATATTAAGACAAACAATCCTGCTGGGGAAACGGAAATAAATGAATTATCCTGTCGACGAATAGTCCAATAGCGAATCGGTCTTAGGAGAACGGTTGCTGAATCCCGTGAAATGCATCACTGGCGTCACGGTCCATATTTATACTGTGCTGGCGTGGGCAAAAACTATTGCCCTGTGTACGTAAGTGCACACTACATGAGTACGCTGAGCGTCTAAATAAAGATACTACACGCTATCTTGACTGGCTTCCCCTTTGTTTTGTCGCGTCTTGAAGTAATCGGCGTGCTAAGGCAGTGTGCGTATTGGAAAGACTACAACTGCACAACAACATTTCTTTTGTTCGTAATTTTTTATGTACGTGATTGTGTCTTTCCGAGTGCGAATTATTCACTTAAATAATAAAAACTGGACCCTTCAATGTTTTCGTTATCTTCGATACGTTATCCTCATTACATCCTGAATGAGAGCGGGTGATGCGGATGCGATTGTGTTGCACCCAGCTAGACCCAGATCTTTTGGGAAATAGCTTATCGTGTGTGGTTCAAGTCACGGACATTATCTCATTTACTGATGGCTGTATGGCGATAAGTAGCACTTAGGTATTATTCGCAGTATTTTGCTAGTTTTGTAAGTAGCCCTATTTAGCCCTAGTTTTGTTTAGAACGTACCTACTGCGAAGATGGCGATAACATTAATTATGCAATTATAATTACAAAATTCCAGTATTAATAACGTCAACGTTATAATCGTAAACAGTTCCTTTATTATCATCAACAAGGCGCGTTCGTAGGCGTTCGCAATTTCGCACGAGTAGCTACGGTAAATCGCTCCACTTTCGCTCCTTGCACCGCATGTCTGCGTACATATTTACCCATGCCCACACGTTTGCGCGGTGACCTGTTTTACTCGTGGTGGGCTCAATTGTTTTAGTCTTCAACATCGCTGACTTGTGTTTTGACAATATTCGCGATGGCGATGGACATACTTATGTTTCTGTTAAATTAGTAATCTGTCGTTTGACCTACTTGTAAGCTCATGGGTAGATAAACATTCATTTGATTATCCACATGACGCGTTACTACTGCCATTCATAATCTACACCAATTAACAACCTACTTATTGCGTTATTTATTGGCGCTTATCCTGTAGCTAATTTTTGGTAGCTAATCGGTCCTATTATTGTAATTCAATTTCACCGCAATTAAATTAATATATATATTTTTGTTATAAAGCGGGGAAAAACCAGACAATAAATATTATACTTCACATAGGTAATAATTATTATTATTCTTACTGTAAGTAGGTACCTACGTTGGTTATCACAAACTTACAATGAACATATTTTATGGGGCATATTGTTTTTTCTGTTCCGTGGGTCATATTCACTTTGAGTGTCCTCTTGGCTGCTTGTTCTGTTATTATAGAAGCAAAAAAATGTACAGTCTTGGTTTTTTTTTCAAATATCAATTATAAGTGGTCTACCTACGTGCTCGACGAATTGCTGACCAGGTACAACAAATTTTATTAGCTGTCGTAATATAGGTATTGCTTATTCAAGCAAAATCTCAAGCTTGCAAAGCTGCCTAGTACAGTCGAGTTTAACCAACTAGCATTTCATACTTTCCCTTCCCTATAGTGAAGAAGCAAGCGAGCCCGATCAGGCCTAATGGCCTACATAGAGTGGATATTTTCGTCAAACTAATTGTCCCCAAACCGGATATTTTTACCTAATCTAACCTCCCACGTTGGTATGCACCGTGGCTTTTGCGTACTGAGCTGTTTCTGTTGCGATCTGTTTTATTTATAAGTTTGTTTCTGCATATTACTGATCTAGAAATAAATACAAATTGAAAACTGGATCAACAGCATATTTTGCGCTAAAGTTCGATGTTTGTCGTCCACACGATACCTACCGACTTCCATTAACTTTTATAGAATTTTGTCTGTGCATCAAAATAATGTAGACAAATGTTGGTGTGACAGATTTTTTATTCATGTTTTAAAGTCTGTTCAGACAAAAGTCCGTATCGTGTTTTACTATGGGTGAAACCCATACGGTCTGCAGAGACAACACTATACCTACGAGGACTGTTAACTGTATTAATAGTTTAAATTTTTTTTAACACATTTTATCTCAATCATTCGTTTTAGTTGCGTTTTGGTTTATATGCTTAAACTGGCATGATTGACCAAAGAAACCGATCTTGAACAAGTGCTTTAGATAATTTTTCAACATAATTATTAACTCGAAAACTTGTTGCGAAGTGTATCTCGCACTAATGCGGAAAAGAGCGACGGTCAGACAACACGAAGATCGTCCAAGGCTGAATGCGACTTCGAGAGTAGTTTTTTTTAAACGCTGCCCCTCACTAGAAATTCTCCTGTATCGTGGGTGCGTTTACAAACACAAACTCACATGCACAAACATCTAGACCCGGAACAACTATCTGTAGGCCATACAAATATTAGTTCCGTGCGGGAATCGAACCCGCGACACGCAGCGCGGCAGTCAATCGCTACACCATTGCTCTAACCGTGTCGTCTTAGTCCGAGTAATTTTGTCAAGAAACGTCGTTTGATATACCTGTATGTCTTTCGACTGCAATTTAAAATTTGCCCGTCTTGGCTGCAATTAAAGTTTTCCACTTGCAATCTGACTTGGGTTCTAGCTAACTGGGACTTTTGTTCTATGACTTAAAAAAAAACATCTCATGAAGATGAAAAAGAATGAGCTTTCTTATGCTTCGCATACAAAAGCATTCAATTTAAATATTTTTTATTTTTGTATGAAATCCTGATGAACTAAAATATGATGAATTTTTAAAAGTATTTATTTATTACCGGTGTTTTACAAATAACTCTGTGTATATTTTTTAAGTAAGGGTAGTTCGATGAACAATACCTTAATATAGACATGTTCTTAACCACAATTATGTGGGAATATTATTACTGTATGCACAATGAACATAATAAGACTTTGCTAACGAGTATAACATTACGAAGCCAATATCTTTATCTTGCTGTTCTGTGGTCAGCTTATGTGCCTATCCTGTAGTTAGAAATAGACAAACAAATAAATTATGATATTTACGAAACAATAAAGTCATTTATTTTTACTCTTTTCCCCTGTTTATGGCTTTATTAGATTAAAACACGAACAAAGGAAAACAGTGTTCTGATTCATTAAAAAAAAGTAAGCGCCGGTTTAAATTATCTAAGTAATTGAATTAATCATGACACTTCAGACTTGAGCTAATTACCAGTGCATTAAAGTATTTTTTGAGATACTTAATTGTTTTACCAGACATGTCTGATTGCCTGGAGCTTTTAACCATTGCGCACACACACAAGTGGCGAAGCATTGGGGCCACGTTATGAAACAGCTGATTTTCGAGGTGCATTGCATTTCAAAGAAGAAGTTCGAGAACACTGCAATTTATAACTTCTCTATATTAGTTATTACAGTACCGATGTGGTCTTAATGGATTCCATACGTGTATCTACATTTATCTATTTTCTGTATCCTATTTTTAGACCAGTTCTACTCATCCAATACAAAGTCAAAGCGTTTCTTGCGTTGTAAACATAAATGCACCCAACATACACGGTTTGACGGTTACATACCTATCCACAATTCCACAAACCTACGTGAATCACTGTTTTAAATGTTTTGATATCATTATTATTAGGTATATTATGTTGAATTGTTCATAATTTACAATTGTAGTTTATACTGAAACTGCTTATTATTATATTTTGTCTGATGCTTCGAAAGTATCCACATGGAAAGCAAATTTATTCAAAATACGTAAAAGATCATATTTTAAGTGCAAAGTCGGACCAGTTAGCTTATTCGTGCGATGTAAGCGAGATTCATATGTATTAGAATTCAAATATAATTTCAAAAATGTAAAAATATCTAAACTAGCATGATTTACAGAGCCTGTAGCTATAATTTTTAATACTGATGTTTATATTATTGACTTTCTTTGCTGACCGTACCATAGCCCTATTTCGTTATATGTAGGTATATGTCACCGGAAAATGGCAAACTCCGTAAGATTGTAAAATATCGCGTGAAATTGTAAACTTTTTTTTTCTAATCAATACATGGATATATTGGAAACTATTGAATTTGGGGTGGAATTATTATAATACATAACGGGAAATTATAATCTTATAAAGACTTATTACAATGACATATAAAAATATCAGATGCTAAATTATCATTTAAAAAAAAAATAAGTAGTACCTTTTAATCATCGGGAAAATATTGCTGTTATTTCATCATTACACGTACAAAGTAAGTATCTCCACCGCAGATTCAATTTGTGAATATTTTTTTTTTATAACAATAAGAATACATGCACATGCATGAATGTTATCAACGATTCGTGTCCTGTCTCGTATTGTAATAACGAAATAAACATATTGATGAGCTGACAATCTGTCGTCTCGTTGTCTGCAATGTCGTCCCCACGATAATTTTAGTATTAACTTACTCTGATCCTGTGTCCAAGTACACTTAATACATATGAATCATGAATATAAACGTTGTATCTTCTAACTAATAAATGTGCGGAATAATATTGTGAATAAATAAACCATGAGGAAAGAAAAACCTAAGATAACTCTGAAATTGCCAGTACGCCTCGAACAAGCTGTATGAAAAAAAAAAAAAATATTATGTAAGTTCAAATATTTTTATTTTCCAAGCGTCGTCTTGTCGGGGGACCGCTAAATTTCGGCGTTTTTGCGAATTATTCGGAGTAAATTCTTTTGTTGCAATCTACAACTACACCTGTTTGTTTTTCTCACTTAGCGGTCCCCCGAATCGACAACGCTTGGAAAATAAAAATATTTGAACCTAAGTACATAATATATGTGACGATAATAGTTATAATAGGTTTAAAATATTATTTTTTAGTTTTTAGAGTTTATTTTTGGTTAGTTAGGAGGTAGGTACTAGGTAGTCAGATCCCCTCATCAAGTATTAATGAGCTGATGGTCTTCAAACGGCTGATCAGGTCATGGTTACCTTACCATATACTTTCCATATCATTGAAGTACCACGATACCAAATTTTGAATCGATCGGACATACGGAAGTTAGTCAGATCCCCTCATCAACTAGAAAAGAGCTGATAATCTTCAAACGGCTGAACAGATTTTCATGAAACATGGCTAAGAACACTGGGGACAAAATAATCTATGACACAAAAAAACTAAACGAAAATCGGGTCATCCGTTTAGGAGCTACGATACCACAGACCACAGATATATAAATACAGATATCTGTGCCACAGACAGATACACAGACAGACACGTTAAACTTATAACAACCCTCTATTTGCGTCGGTGGTTAAAAAACGACGGCGTTACTCAGTAGTGGGATAGTTAAAGGATAATAGGTATTATTGTTATTATCTAAAAGAAAAAAAAAATTAACTTCTAGTCTAGTCTATAATAGTCATGACAAGAGTAACTCTAAGTCTAGACAATGGAATACACAAAACCTATTGTGTAAATATTCGTACTCAACTAGTCAATAACGATATTATGCTGTAGTTAACTGAATATTGTTTTTAAAAGAATGAAACAATATAAGGACTTCCTTTAGTTCACATCAACATTCTACAGTTTTAACATAAATTACTCAGATATGTTTATTACCTCTTTCTTCCTTTAATTAGATGCATAACAAGGTTTTTTATTTTCAGGTTAAATTCAGCAGAGCAATCCTCCGCAATAGTTGTAGAAAAGTGCAGCGGAATCGCATTTGAATGCCTATTGTGACGTAAACACACCAAAACAATAGTTTTGTTATGGAGATACGGCGCCATATTGCGTGAACTGAAGTCGAGATGTGGTCGGTGCTAAGCGTGTTATTTGCGCTCGTGAGTCTTAATTATGCGCTGCTGGAAGGCCCCAATGTCTGTACCAGACAAGAAGCGTAAGTATAAATTATATTACTTATCAATTGTTTGAGCCACTTAAGATTCCCTTTTAATACCAAAATATATTGTTTTCAAAATTACTTTGTTTGAGCTTTAGTGAAATTTAGAGTAGCTAGCAGCTAGCCAATCTCTTGGGTTAACATTTTGTTAAATTACCACACCTGTGCTAAAGTCGGTTCCAGATAAACGTGCAATAAAGTACATTGACCCACATACATTTATTGACTTTCTTAAGAGCGCTTTCACATTTTTTCTTGAATTTTAGCGTTTTATTCGAATTTTGATGTGTGACTTTGCTTTAGTTATAGCCTTAAAAAAAATTAAAATATGCCTAAGACAGTTTTGTCAAAGCGCTCTTACAAAATCGAATTGCTCAGGTTGACTAAAGTTGAATACCGCGCGTCACAAGAATATATTGATTTTCGACAATTATTTAAAAATATTTACTTTACTTTTAATTAGACCAATTTTTTTTTTTCAAGCAATATAGCAATGCCACCTTAATTATTAATTTTTTTTTTTTTTGAATTTTGATTATAATTTCATAGATAAAAATTATAGTTTCGTACGGAAAATTGTCAATAACTCACAGTTTTACAGAATTATTTTTGGTGTATTACTGTATGAATCGTAATAAATTGATTTGATTCCAAAGTAGAAGATACAGTTGTACCGTGGACATTTTTATAAATGATTAAATTATAATATCTTCGGTGTACCAAGGTATCAAAAGATACCCTAAAGCAACGTTTTGTGAAACATCCTTTGCGGAGTCAAGGATTTTACTGATGTACGTGAACGAATTGAAATATTTATTTAGAACACTCCCAAGATAAATGATCAAACTATCTTAGGCATATATATTTTTTTTTAAGGCAATATCTAAAGCAAAATCACACATCAAAATTCGAATAAAACGCTAAAATTCAAGAAAAAATGTGAAAGCCCTCTTAAGATCAAAATCAGAAATAATGACATAAAGCTGTCCTGAATCGACTTCTATCGTGATCCTTTACGTTTTCTAATAATGAAAATCAGTTCTTAATTTATTGTTCTAGTATCTACGAAGAGATATTAGGGTAAGGGTAAGGTCAATGTACTTTATTGCACGTTTATCTGGAACCGACTTTAGTAGTTTCAACGAATCAGCGTGTTTTTCTGGCAAATCACAATTTTACGGTTGGGAACCATGAATTTTGGGGCATGAAGTCTGAGAAGAACTTTAGTAAAGTTTCTGTTCAGAAATTGTGAGTGCTCTCTTCGGTTATATTTTACAATGTAAGAAGGTTCCATTTGACTGTTTCCTTACACACGGATTTTTGCCTGATTGTATAATCATTGGTTAAGAGTTGCACTCCATAGTATTTCTATTATTATTTGCCAATAGATATAAAATCGTAGTGGAGTAGTGATTTCATAATTCGTTGCGAAATGCACAAAGCGTATTGTAATATTATGAAATCATTCATTTTTGCAAGTTATGAATGAAAACCTGAATCTTGTTTGAGGAAGTTCTATCAATTTAGCAAAGCAATTAGTTTCAATTGAGCAGGATAGTTTCGCCTCCATAGGCTCGGGAACCTACTACTACTAGGTCACACGAATTTTAACGCGCTATCAACACAAGTTTTTATTTGGTTGGGACCAATGGCAGTACATCCTGCTTAGGATGGATACTGCTCAACCGGATTTGCCTGTGTGAGCCTCAAATGAATTTAAGACCTACAGCCAGGGCTTACAAAAACTTGTAAACTAAATGACCGCTCGCCTAAGGGCACCCTCTGTAGGGTACGGACCTCAGCTTAAAGGCGCCAGAGAACAGTAAGAGAAAGGCTGGGTCATATAATTATTTTGGGAATTTAAAGCTCTATGGCTCAGCGGCGCGGCCAGTTGGACAAAAGTCGGGGAGGGGCAACACAAGTGTTTAAAACTCTAGCTTTGTAGACTTATTATTTATAGGTACGTGGGTTGTGCAGCTATTGGTTTATCTTTATTCATAAATGCTACTTGATGATTCATAATTTTCAGTTACTAGTACGTCAGACAATATGAGCTAATGAACACACAGCTATTAATACAATTCAATAAACGAGAAACGACGTAGGACCATCCTGTATACATAAAAAAAACCGGCCAAGTGCAAGTCGGACTCGCGCACCGAGGGTTCCGTAAAAACCAGTAGGAATTATATTATAAGCAGAAGTTACGATTTACGGTTTATGGCGTATTAAAAAAAACTACTTACTAGATCTCGTTCAAACCAATTTTCGCTGTAGTTTACATGGCAATGTACATCATATATTTTTTTTAGTTTTATCATTCTCTTATTTTAGAAGTTAAGTGGGGGGGGGACATTTTACAACTTTGGAAGTGTCTCGCGCAAATTATTCAGTTTAGAAACAAATTATATTAGAAACCTCAATATTATCATTTTTGAAGACCTATCTATAGATACCCCACACGTATGGGTTTGATGTTTTTTTTTTTTGAGTTTCAGTTCTAAGTATGGTGACCCCAAGATTATTGTTTTTTTTTTTATTTTTGTGTAAAATTCTTAATGCCGTTCACATAATACATCTACTTACCAATTTTCAACTGCATAGTTCTTATAGTTTCGGAGAAAAGTGGCTGTGACATACGGATGGACAGACAGACAGACATGACGAAAATATAAGGGTTCCGTTTTTGCCATTTGGCTACGGAACCCTAAAAAGCATTATTTCGAACGAACCCTTTTAGTCTAAATAATGGCTTCAATCAATTTACAAGGCGTGTCAAAATGTCGACTAATAACCGTGAATATTTTTCATTATTATATCAAAAGCTGACCTGACAAAAGTTATTTGGCCAGATAAAAAAAAATGCCTACGACCTATTCTCGGACTCGGACGAGTTTAATTATACAAATCATTAAATCGGTCAAGCCGTTTCAGAGGTTTTCGATAACAAACTCTATAACACGCATTGGTAACAAGAGATTTTTATGTTCTCGTACTAGATCAGTCTATTTATTTATATTTATTTATATATACTTTATTGTACACCAAATGAAAAATACATAAAAGAAACCTTATTAAACTAACAAAACATACAATTGGCGGCCTTATCGCATTTCGCGATCTCTTCCAGGCAACCTGGAATGGATTGAGAAAGTCTGGACACTAAATGGGGTTGCACTTGGTGCAAATATACAGATATGCTATCTGTTGCAAAGACAAAAGTAGGAAATACAATAAACTAAAATAGATACATAAATACATACATATTAAATTATTAAATATATAACAGAAAAAAAACAGACATTTTTAGTATAAATAGGAAAATATCATGTAACAATTAAAAAATTATAATAATATTAACAACGAAATGTAATCACAATGACAAGTAGTGCTAATAGTAGTGTGCTATTTATTTAGATTTTTAAATAATTCATCAACCCTGTTGACTGAGCTAAGAGTAGAGTCAATCTAAACTCGTTATTTGGTCTTTGTTTCCGTTTTCCTACTGATTGTTAGTTTTTTTATCAACAAAATAGCTAGTCCGTTTTATTACTCAATTAGTCGATTGTGAATTTAATTATTTAATGAATTACTATTGTTTGCCCAGATTGTGATTTTATATCAAGATAATTAAAAGAATATGATACCATGTTTAAAAATTTTGACGCAAAAACGATTAATTAATTAAACCTGGTGAATTTTAAATATTTTTGTGGGAGCTACTACATAGTAGTTATTTTGCAATTTCTGGCAACAGATGCTGATTTACAAATCGAGTTTAAAATATAATTTTGTTGAACTTTAGTTTACATGCATTTAAAAGACAATAAATTAGGTATTAAATTCTCATAAACTTGTAATAAGTAGTTATTTTTATTTAGGACACACAGTGCAGTACTTTTGTAGACCTGCTAATTGTTTAGTAAGAAAATAATGACAAGCATTACATTGTTCTACAGTTTGAATCAAAGCAGCCGCAAGCCACGAATTATAGATAACATTATGTTTTACTCATATTAATTTATGGTTACTTTAATAAAGTTTTTATAATTGTTAAATAAACAGGGAAAACTTTGGTCCGTAAAATTTATTCAATCAATTTTCCTTATTTTTTGTCGCTGGTCGACTTGTTATTAGTACATTGGATATGAGATTTAGTTGGTGAATTGTTTCTTCCATAATATATTCTAATTATTTAGTAGATGTATAGGTGTCCGGCTTAACGCTGAGCGACGCTGACGTCCTATTAAAAAAGTGATTTTCAATAGGCTATATTTCTATACTATAACTAGCTGATGGTCTAGCCTACAACCTATTCTCAGACCAACCAGATATAACACAAACATTTGCATAAAATTGGTCAAGCCGTTTCGGAGTAGGTCGATACGAGGGAGCGTTTTTATGTTCGCGGAATGGAGGGTAAGGGGTTGAAATAAAAAAACCAAATTATTTTTCCTTTTCAATATATTCACCTGCAAGACGGACACATTTTTCAGATCTTTCAATTAATTTATTTATACCCTCATAAAAAAATGTTTTGTCTTTGTCCTCAAAATACGCTGAAACTGCCTCCTTAACTTCATCATCGGTGGTAAATTTTTTACCCCGCAGCTCTTTTTTCATTTTTGGAAAGAGGTAATAATCACTCGGGGCCAGGTCTGGGCTGTAGGGTGGGTGGTTCAAAATATCGTAGCCCACTTTATGCAGGGCAGCCAACGCAACTCGGCTCTTGTGGATGGGCGCATTGTCGTGCAAAAGCAGCACACCTTTCGTCAATTTTCCCCGTCTTTTCTGTTTAATGGTTTTTTTTTGGTCGCTCTAATATTGAAGCGTAGTATTCTCCGGTTATGTAAACACCTTTATCTTTAAAATCGATCAATAATATTCCTTCTGAGTCCCAAAAGACCGTTGCCATGACTTTCCCAGCTGACTGTGACACCTTAAACTTCTTGGGGGGTGCTGTACCCTTTTTATGCTACTGCATAGAGTCTTGTTTCGACTCAGGTTCATAATGATGAACCCAAGTTTTGTCTCCAGTAACAATTCGACTCAATACACCATCCTTGTCTTCATTGCAGAGGTCCAAAAATGCACGAATGAAATCTCGTAATTATACTAATTATGAGTCACTGAACTTGTTACGATCCTAATGAGCCTAATCACCCCCCTCCAACCCTCTCATTCCGCGAACTTAAAAACGCACCCTCGTAACAAACACCTTGACAAAAGATTTTTATACATTAGAAGATTAGATTATACTATACATTTTAAAGCTGAAGCTTGTTTGGTTGAACGCTCTAATCTCGAGGAACTATTGGTTCGACTTGAAAATTTCTATTAGGGTTGGATAGTCCATGTATCTGGAAGGCTATAGAACATCATGCTATTACCAAAATGAGCGGAGCTTTAAGGCGAAGTTGCAGTACTTTTTAAGATTTTTGAACGTCTGAAAATCTAATTAATTATGAGTTTTTTAATAAATAAAATTCATTACATAAAAATTGAACATAATAATAAAAGCCCTTTATTAACAATCTTACATGTTACATTTCATCTTATAACTACTTATGTACTACAAATATTAACCATTGTTGTTTATGAAAGCAATGTAATTAAATATTATTATTTGTATTAGACACCAGTTTCGTGATTGTCTTGCTCTTTGGCATAGGCCTCCCCAAGTGTTCTCCACAACGATCTGTCCCTTGCTATCCTCATCCAGCATGGTCCTGCTACCTCCTTGATATCATCCTCACATCTTCGATGCTGCCTGCCTTTACTTCTCTTTTTATATCTAGGGCACCATTCCGTCACTTCGTTCGTCCACTTTTCTATCCTACTTCTTGTTAGGTGTCCTGCCCATTTCCATTTCAGTTGTTTTATTTGGTGTTTTATATCTATAATGTTGGTTTGTTTTCTTATTGTTTTTAACCTAATTTTGTCTCTTGATTTTATGTTGAGTATGCTTCTTTCCATTCGGTGTTGGCAAGTTTCTAGTGACTTGATATTTTTCTTTGTACAACTCCATGTTTGACATCCGTATGTCATGCTTGGTAGAATGCATGTATTAAATATTTTCTTCTTCCCTTCTATTGGTATATCCGAGTTTTTCATTACGTCTTTTAGAGCCCAGTATCTCTTCCATCCTAGGTAAGGCAACCTAGGAAAAATTGAACATACCTTCAAGTAAATCGTAAAGATAGAAACGCGATTTAGAATTATTGGCTCGATACTTTTTTTTATCAAACATGACACTAAATCACAATTTTAAACGTGTACCTAGCTACTGCTAAGAGATTTCATCACGAATATATATAAAAGTTATATCAATAGATAGAGCTTTTTATTTTGAAGTAAATGTTGAAACGATATTGTACCTATCCTATAATTTATTATAATTTTTCGCCAAGAAGAAAAAACAATCAAAATATAGGAATTATTTCGCTCGCTGGATAGTCGCTGCCGTACGTCAGTACACACAGTAGACTGCAACCTCGCCTTAATGAAAAATCTGACGCAGACGAAGTTGCGTGGATCAGCTAGTACATAATTATAGTTTGTGCAAGATCTGTATTTTTGTCGAATCTATGTGCAGCTATTGGTGATATCATGATGCAATGCAAAATTCTTTTTAAATCACATTTATGGTGAATTTTACAAGTCACGTACATACTTATATTTGCATAATAAAGCATTTATGAAAAGACATTATTTCCGTGTTATGTTCTTTGTTACCACATATTGGTTCAGTGAGGGCCTGTTTATTATTTACTTTCGAATGCTGGGGCGACTGATTGTCGCTGATCAGTCGTTACTCATCGGGTCAGTTAACTTTATCGAGTTTTCCGTCCCGCGCGCCGTTACATCTACTTGTTGGCGATGTGAACATAACAGTTCAATGTTACTATTATCGATATCCGCTGGTGTGTGGTGCATGCGTTATCAGTTGACAGTGAACCTTAAGACTGCAATGCTCGGTTATCCTCATATCTCTCACTTGAATGATTAGTTATGTGGGGCAGTAGCTACTGATTCTGATAACACACACCAATAGGCATAGGCTAGGGCCGCCAGGCACTAGAACAATATCCTGCGGCTCTATATGCATACTAGCTGATGCCCGCGACTTAGTCCTCGTAGACGTCGGTTTCAAAACAACAATGACTTTTATGCAAAGTTCACCCTCCCATTTCCCTTCTTAAAGTTGACATTTGAAAACGTCATTAAATAAACCTTTAATCCAAATTTCAGCTGTTTTAAACATTGCTGTTTTGGCTGTGTGTTTGATAGCAGCACAGCATAAATTAAATGTACTAAGTATAGTCAGTCAGGAGTCGGGAAAAACGATTTTATAAGTATAGATAGATCTCTAAAGGTAGGTAGGTAGGTAACACATCTGCACCGGAAACAATTTGCCTGTCATTACATTGCGACACTTGTGAGAAATTAATTACGTCACTTAATGAAATTTTTTTTTTTTCCAGATACACAACAACGATACGCGTTTCAGAGAAACAGCCATACCAGGTTAAGGAGTACACATGGTGCTTTAATGTACCACCAAAATGTTCGAAATACAAAATCAAGTTTCGGGAGGTGTTCAAGACTCAGACGCTGGTGAAATATAGGCCAGTGGAGGAGTGCTGCTCGGGTTACGCTCCGGATTCGCAAGGGGAGCTGTGTGTGCCGGTGTGCGTGGAGTCGTGCGTGCACGGCAAGTGCGTCGCGCCCAACACATGCGCATGCGCGCACGGCTACGGAGGCCCCGCCTGCGACATATGTAAGCTACGTTTTATATAGAAACTTTCAATAGCATAGCGAGTTCCCCGTACTAAACTACGGTTATGAGTAACGCTGTAAACAGGATGTTGCTAATGTATTGTTGCTGTCACATATGCGAGTTCACATGGGTAGTAAGTATTAGCCGTTCTAACGAATACTATGTTTCAGTTTTAATTAGGAACAAGCTGTATTTCCCTTTGCTGTACAGTCTGTATATTATATACTTGAGCCACTATAAATTTGATACCTAGGTAAGTATGCTATGGTGTACAAACCGCATAAAACTATGATGATGATCTTCTTCTAATATATAAAAGTCTCGTGTCACGGTGTTTGTTATCGAACGCCTCCGAAACGGCTTGACCGATTTTTATGATTTTTTTTGTGTATATTCAGTAGGTCTGAGAATAGGTTGTAGTGTACTTATTTTTTTTATTTGGCAAGAAAACGTTCGCCGAGTCAGCTAGTCTTCTTCTTCTAATATAAAAATCTCGTGTCACGGTGTTTGTTGTCGAACTCCTCCGAAATGGCTGGACCGACTTTTTTTTGTATAGATTCGGTAGGTCTGAGAATGGGACGTAGGTTTTTTTTTGGCAAAACAATGTTTGCCCGGTCAGTTAGTAGTTGTACTTCTATAATATGTTTTTCGGATATTTATAACTGAGCGAGGTATTGTGGCGTTTGTTGTTTTTATTCTCAGATTCCGCAATCTAAGTTTATCTGAGTAAGCAATGAACATTTAATTGTGTGAATCAAAAAGTCAATCGATCGGAACAGTTACGAAATGTTATACTGTAAAATAAATTGTAGGTATAGTTAGTTTTTATAGTCGGATGAAGTTTTAATGAAGAGTGGAATATTTGGTCTGAACAAGTTATTCGAAAACCGGCGATATGCTCTACATCTCTCATTTCAAAAACAATGCTTCGGTTTGTTAACGATGTAGCCGATGTAGGTGTTTTAAGCGTGCCTAAAATGTGAACTGTGGGCACTGATTGTAAGAAAAACGTGGCATTTTGTCGTCAAGACATAGATTATTTATAAGTCATCGATAGTTCACGGTCATGCGACAACGGAAAGTATGAATCATGTAAAAAATCTTAGTAACAAAAACGCAGTACTTACCTACCTATTTAAAGAAAATACTGATTGTTAACGAAGCATTTAGCGAAAACAATTGATGTTTACAAGGAATATGCATTGTCTCAAGATGTTTGTTTCAAAGATATTTGGGAAACAAGTCGAGGCCTATGCTGAAATATGTAATATGGAAAAATAATCGCCCATATATTTATTGCGATTCGACATAAAAATGCTGTTATTCACAAACATTAAAATGCTGGGTGATAAAACTACAGGTAATTTTGTACTGCTTGCGTTTTTGTTTCACTAGCCTAATAGTCATTAGAAGTTCTTATTTTAGGGCTTAAGATAGAGGCAGACAGAGGTCCTAAAAGGCCTTCTCTAACAAAACGCCCAACTCTTGCTGAACTCTGTATAGTTCTCTTGTCTTAAAAAATTCTACCCTGTCTCTTCTAGCGTGCCCCGTCGGAAAATGGGGCCGAAACTGTCAGAACGAATGCAGCTGTATGAACGGTGGTACTTGCGAGCCTTTGACCGGCAAGTGCGCTTGCACGGCTGGCTGGCGCGGGGACGCCTGTGAGCGAGCCTGCGCGCCGCCCACCTACGGAGACAACTGCGACGAACTCTGTCAGTGCAAGAACAGCGGGACCTGTGACCCCGCTACTGGAGCGTGTAAATGTCCGCGAGGATTCACTGGACCTTTGTAAGTTTATGACTGTTTTCGAAGTGCGCTGAATACTGAATACTAATCGGTGAAAGAATCGGGTCCTAAGCGGCTTATTAAGCAAATTATTGCATTTATTGTAAACTGCAGTACCCGAGGATAAAGAATAGATGAGGAGTAAAAAGAGCTGTCTATTATATTTATCAGTTGATTGTTTAATATTGTTTATTGTCTCTTTCTAGTAGTGTCTCTTATTAACTCATTGTCAATAGAGATAAGAACTGTCTGCCAAGCTTAGCCAACATTCAGGGCAGTTGCCAATATGCACGATATTATGAAACAGTATCCTAATGTTTATAGTTCTCGCTACTAATTTGTATCGTGTTACACCTGGTGGGGGATATTTGGATAACACTACGCCGATGTTTAACAAACTATTGCGTAGGCATCATAATAAGAAGTTCTCTTATCTTTATTTTAGATGTGAAGAGGAATGTCCCAAGGATTTGCCGTGCCCCGAGAGGTGTCGATGTCAAAATGGTGGCGAATGTACTTTTGTAGGGACTTGTGATTGCCCATCAGGATGGACTGGAGAAGTTTGTGCTAATAAGTACGTAGAAATTCAATTTTCAAAAGGTATTCTTTATTTTGTTACGGCTTGCTGACGTTCCTAATGTCTCGTCTTTATCTTTAGATGTCCAGCTGGTAGGTGGGGGCCGAAATGTGAGAAGACATGTGAATGTGCGAATGGAGCTGGTTGTCATCATGTAACTGGCCGCTGTCAGTGCGAAGCTGGATTTACTGGAGAAAAGGTAACTTGGCAACGTAAATTTACCCACTGCCATAGTTAAACAACCAACCCAGCAAACGATTCACCATAGAATGATCGCCCCTACCCATTGACTGGTGACAAAAGACTTTTTCGTTACACACTAGACAGGCAACGTGAACGGTGAAGTTAGTGCCACCGTGTGATGAATTCGGTACTATTTCCGAATAAATACTTGACATTTACGCTTTTGTGCTGCCACCTAAAGCGCCTACTCCCTTCCTTTAGGCCTTTAGGCGACGTGTCCGAAGTAGACTACCATCTAGTGTTTACAAAACACTAATAACAAATCACTTGAAACCAATTCAATACTGGAATTTCGATACCGCCAACGGTCGTAAGTTCGCAACTTTAATCATATAAATACTTGAGATTGGCACTTGTGTGCTACTACCACCTATAGTTCCTGTACACTCCTTTTTACGTTCCTGTATACGGCGTTGACTATGCCATCAAGTTTCGCATAATCAAAACTTTAAGGTTCAGAATACTTGACATTGACGCTTTTGTGCTGCCATCTGCGGTTCCTGCACCGTCTGCACGCTCAGTTTAGGGGAACATGCACGCAGTAGACTGTGTCTTCAAGCATTGCCATTTCGAATTTTATGAGTAAAATATACTTGACGATGACATTTCTGTGCCGCTACCTATAGTTTCTGCACGTTCCCTAGTTCGTTGGGCAATGCACATCGAATCACTATGACTTACACGACATTTTATTACAGTGCCTTGAAATCTGCCCAGTGGGTAGTTGGGGCGTTGACTGCTCACGCACATGCAAGTGCGAGCACAGCGGGGAGTGTTCGGGCCGGGACGGGTCGTGCGCGTGCAGGCCGGGCTGGGCCGGCGAGCGCTGCCAGCTGCGCGCCTGCCCGCCCGGCAAGTGGAGCGCCCACTGTGACCGCGACTGCGAGTGTGACCCTAACACTACTGACATGTGATTATTATTTTACTAGTTTTTCGGGGTCGCCAGTGACGTAGCTTAGTAGGGAAAGGGGCCCGCCCCGGTCGGCAATTTTAGGGGACGGGAAAATTGCGGTCGGTGGGTCGTCTCAGGGGCGAAGTTGGAGTATACAGCCAAAGGAACCAAAACACAAAACAATTTTGTGGTGTTTTTTTCTGAAACGTATGTACCATAATTATTATAAAGTACAGTATCGAGTTTACCTGCCCAGTGGGTAGACCCAGTAAGCTACGTCATATTGGGTCACTGAGGGCGCGCTTTTATCTCTGTTTCTAAAATTCATCAAAAAAAAAAATCAATGTTAAAGGCGTGAGAGCGTAACAAACATACTGTTCACATTTATTAAATGAATGATTAAACAGAATAACTATGCTAGAAATGTTTAGGTAGTTAAATAAAGGCCAACAATCATGATTATGTATTTTATTAAATCTTTTTTATTTAAAAATTAAATTTAAAACTAAAATTTCACTAAAAACCAATGTTAATACAATAATTACGTTAATTAAATCAATTGAACTATTCGTTTAAGAAGTATTTATTTGTTTAATATGTTATTGTGTAAAAAGTCACATCAAGATTGTTTATCTTTATTTATAAACCTCCACCTTTCTAGTACTATATTACTTCATTGCAGGGCAAACACTGTCCTTTTCATGTCTAATAAACTTTTATATTCTGTACTAATGCTGTAAAGTCCATCAATATGTAGCCATGTAATTACACTAAGCAAATGTATTGCTAGTATCATAATAGCACTTCACTAACTTGGAGTGTTTGAACTAACATTTTATGTTTCACTAAAATAAACCTTAGCTGTACAGAGATAAGGTACATTTGTGTAGTACCCAAATATCGTAAATATTTGGAAAAATACTCCAACCGAAGTCCCACATCATACTCATGTAGAATTGATTTAGTTGATTATTTATTGCTATATCGTACGTTTTCACTGGAAAAGATATGGCCCGTTGAAAACTATTGTCCATGGTTAGGTACTTTTTTGATAACAAAATAAACACGCCGGATGTCATGGGATTCGAGAGCATCACTTCCTTTGTTTTGGCGAATAGGGATTTTTTATCGAGAATTGCGTCAAATGATAAAAGTAGAAAACAATCATTTGTATTATTTGCTTGTTGTAAACATAAATGAATATATAATTTACAACATTGAGTACAGACAAAGATAATGACGTCTCTGACACTCAATACCTTAGTTGTTCGGCTTTGAAGAGACAGTCATTAAATTAAAACAGGAAATTTAATTGTTAAGCATGTGATCGAAATGCGCCGACCTCAAGTATAAGGGACTAGCTGACCCGCGCAACTTCGTCTGCGTCACATTTTCCTTTAATGCTCCGCTCCTAATTGTCTTAGCGTGATGATATAATAGCCTATAGCCTTCTTCGATAAATGGGCTATCTAACACTGAAATAATTTTTCAAATCGGATCAGTAGTTCCTGAGATTAGCGCGTTCAACCAAACAAAAAAACAAACTTCTGCTTTATAATATTAGTATAGTTAAGGGCTGGAAGCATAGCATGTGATATAAATTCGCCATGCGGTAGCTTTTTCATAAGACTTCCAAAGTGATAAATAATTCAATAAATTCAGTTGAGACTGGTCATCTCTTAACCACCACTGGCTTATTTTGATCTTTATAATTTAAGTTACCTATTGTACTAAGTTTTATTTTTATTTGTTATTTTGCATTGTCCTCACATGCAGAAGAAACAAGTACGTATGTAACTAAGATTTTATAAAACATCACATGATTTAAAAGAGTGTCCGTGGAGTTTCTTGCACGTTCTTCTCCAGAGATCTACTCTTTGGAACATGCAAATAGCTTTTTTTTTCAAAAATGCCTGTAAATGGTTTATTTGAAATGCTTTTGAATCTTTGAATCAGATAATATTTCCCGCCACAGTACGGCGGGACTAGAAAGGCCACTTTAGTAGACTCATATTAGGGTCATAATATTAATCAAACAACAATCTGTCAAATTTCATTTTCATCTTTATCGCTAAAGCATTAGGTTCAAGGATGATTGGGAAAAGTAGCCTTTTCAGACCCGCAGTATGTTTACAACCGTTTAGCTTGTCAATGATATAATGAATCCGTACGTATGCGTATGTAAGGTGCGACCCGTGGACGGGCGCGTGCGAGTGCGCGGCGGGCTGGGCGGGCGAGGCGTGCGAGCGCCAGTGTCCGCTGCTCACCTACGGCAAGGGCTGCCGCTCGACGTGCCGCTGTGAGAACAGTGGACTGTGCTCGCCTGTCAATGGTAATTATACCTTTTCTACTATATTTTTCATGAGATTACTGAGAAATTTCCTAAGAGAGTTTGTGGTCGACCACTTGACCACAAACTCTCTTAGGAAATTTCTTCAATTCATCATCATTCAATTCATCTTCTAAGACACACGACAAATGACTGACGTGGAGGGAATAAAACATAGGAGAGGCAACAGAACTTTTTAATAAATTTTGAATGCAGTGGTTTTGTTTTCCAAAAAATGTAGTAACATAATTTTAACAGCATAAACCACTCTTTCTGCGACTGATCGCTTAGGGCAGTCTGTAAAATGAGATGTTTATTAAAATAAAAAAATACAAATGATATTTATTTTGTAAGCTTAGGAATTATAATTATACACGCCTATATTTTATGGTAATTTTAATCTAGATTAGGCCTGTGCTAGTAGCCAGCTAGAATGACTACTCTGAGACGTGATACAAACTCAAATGTAACTCACCGTCTTGTATAGTTGTTGTAAGGATCTTTACTAGTGAGAGTAACTGTGTGAATAATAATTGTACTAATGTCGTTAGGCTCATGCCTGTGCGCGCCGGGCTACCGCGGACTGCGCTGCGAGGAGCCGTGCCCGTACCCGTACTACGGCGACAACTGCTCCGACACGTGCGACTGCTACAACAACGCCACGTGCTCGCCTGAGACCGGCCTCTGCGACTGCAAGCCTGGGCAAGTATTACCTTTATATTTTTGGATGGATAAGTTTGTGGGGTAGCCATGTCCAGTTGCAAAATTTGTTCGAAAGAGTCACCGCGGCCCTGGAACGCAAAGGGTATTAGGAGGAATACGGATGGGTTTTAGTCAGTAAGCCCTTCTGCTCCGCTTAGAGCGGGAGAAGCCATGTACAGCAGTGGAAAATTGACGGCTGAGATGAAAATGATGGAGGGCAAAAAATCCGACGGGCCACCTGGTGAATGGTTGCTGTCATAGATATAATAAACAATGAGATATGCCCGGTGGACGAAATTGTTTAGGACCCCGGTGTCTCCAGTATACCCCTTCCACAGGGCAACTACTACACATGCACTTGAGTAAAAGCAATCGATACGCAGTCGCGCATACTCCCGCATTTCTCAAAACAGTACATACTATACAATCAATTACTTATAAACCTTATTGTTTCAAGCACAGCGTGTATTTACCATGCTTCGTACAACTTACCCACACACAAACAGTGGGAGCTGTAGTCTCTATTACGCTGTAAATAATTAAAATAAGTAAAAACACGTTGTTCTACATCGATCTTCTAACCGAGTTAAAATAACAAACTGAAAATTGGTAAATTGAAAAAAATTGCAAAAGTTGACAAATTGAAAATAAACTTTTATAGCAAGATTTCATTCGTCAATCGACGTTGTTGTCGATAGCTTACGTACGTGGCGCATCATTAACACGCCGCAAGAAAAAGCGGCCGTACCTACTACGCGCCCCTAATTTTGGGTAGTGGTTAAAGAGCAATGTATTTATTGCAAAAATAGTATAGTCACTGTGATATTTGAAAACGAGAACAACATAGTAAAACTAAACATACCGCGTGTATCTGACATCGACGCACAAACGGTTTCCATGGGTCCGGGGCATGATTCTGGACACCCTAGACTTTGAATTTTTCGTCGGCTTTTTTCTCATTTTTTTCAACGGTTTTTTTACTTTAGACTGCTCATAATCGTTATTCTGACCTAACCCAATGAGATGATTAATAAAAAAATAATTAATTAACTACTTCCACTAAAAAGAACAATCTGAATAAAACCACAAATATGGAATACTCTTGAAAAAAATTAGAAAAGAATCATGCCCTGGACCCATGGAAATCGTTTGTGCGTCGATGTCAGATACACGCGGTATTTTAAGATTTGTTGTTTTTCATGATTTTAAAGGCAAGTATTATGGTCACTGGAGCATGTCGCGCGGACACGTCCCGTTGCCACTTCTCCTGTTTTTTTTATATTTCTATGGTTACTGTAATGCCGATGCCCGTTTCGTAGATGTGTGATTAGAGACAAAGCTAAAAAGTCTCATGTTTATTTCGATATTTATTAGGGTTCCGTACCCTATTGGTAAAACGGGACCCTATTACTAAGAATTCGCCGTCCGTCTGTCACCAGGCTGGCTGTCATCAGGCTATCTCATGACCCGTGATAGTTAGACAGTTGAAATGACGTTAGATAGTTTCCGCTTTAACAATTAATACTAAAAAACAGAATAAAATAAATATTTAATAGCTAAAAATATTTAAAATCTTTATAATGGCAGCAGGTAGACGCTTAAAATCTTCACAGAATAAATAGTTACTATTTTCACTTTAAAAATAAATTGTGAAATTAAAATAAAACATATATATCTAAAGGCTCCGAATACGAATTAAAACATGTTTTTTTGGTCGTTTTTATATATAATGGTACGGAACTCTTCGTGCCCGAGTCCGACTCGCACTTGGCCGGTTTTTATCGTTACTCAACATCGCTGCTTGTTGGTATTTCTATAATTATGTCGCAGCCAAAACGTACAACACGCTGTATTAAATAAAGGGGCGCTTGATTTAAAAACGCTGCTGTAATGTAATGCGGCTATCTCACATTCAGCCGAATTGTGATAGCGAAACGTTCTACAAAGCGGCGACCAACCCACAAAAATCAACTGCTCTGCCCTGCTCTGTTCCATCGTAAAAGTTGCTAATAATGATAGTACAATAACCTTTTTCAAGTTTTGATTTATTTCTGTAATTCATGTCCAGTTGGACATGGCATCAAGTATCAATGTACGGGACATTTTATTATGTAGAGTGTATTATTGTGTATTTATTTTTATTATGTATGAGTTAGTTTATTCTTTTAACTGAAAAAAAAATGTATGGTTATATATCCGTCGGCAGTAGATTTCCGTCTGATATTGCACATAAACACCTACACCCAATATAAAAACTGCTAAACGGAGTAAGAGTTTATCTTATCCTGTGTTTATTAGGAAATGTTGAAATATTAAATTAAATTGTGAAAAGATGATAACGCATTAACCCTTTTCCATATACGTCTAGTTAATCTTATGTAAACATTGCATCACTTGACACGTGCCTTTGTTTTGATAAAGTTAGTATTTTACGTGTCACTAAATTGAAATATACGATAACCCTAGAACATAACAATGTGCGTATTGAATCGCATAATATAATAGTATAGGCCATAAAACTAAAGGCCGTATTGTGCACATTAAGATGGAAATTGCTGGAGAGATCAAGGTTTCCTATGTACAATATTTTTAACGTTTGAACAAAGTTTAAGTAAATAAATAAGTGTTACAATAATTACAGTCAACACAATAAATAATATATTTTCCTGATCTATATTTTTTATTCCAATAAAAATGACGTTAGCCATTGGACCTGGATAAATATCCAGGAACTCTATTTCGATCATTCACTATTATCCTTGTAAAGTTGTTTGTTCAATTGACTCCCGTTGTTCACGATTTGTCATTTTACTTTCAGTGCGTGTTTATATTAGTCATAGGTCAGATTGTTTGTGTAGATTTTTTTACCTACTAAAAACTCGTTATATTATATTAGCATTTGTCCACAACTTCGTACGTACATTATGTATATCGTTTTACCCGTTGCCTTCGGAAATTCGGGAAATCCTCTCTTAGTGCTCCCCTACACTCCCCAAGAAACCTACATGCTAAATTTCAGCTTTCTACGACTAGTAGTTTCGGCTGTACGTTGTCTGTCAGTCAGTCAGTCACTCAGTAACGGAAGAATTTTAATATTAATAGGATTGCATCAGCATCATTCTCAACTTTCAGCAACTCTATCGTAAATCGAATCGGCAAACTTTGTTTTGCTAAATTAAAAATAAGTAGATACCCTTTTTTTTTGCCCTGTGCTGGGTTGCGACAGTCGTCGTCTCCATGACGCCATGAGATCGCGCCGGAGGTCTGTCCGCCGCGCGACAGTTTGCCGCGTCAGCGGAGTTTCCCCCCGGCGTAGTACCTCCATGCGCCAATCATGCAGGCGCGCGAGGACTATCGCCTCCAGATCCCATGGCGAAGTAGATACCCTACGACTTACTGAGACCTACTACTGAGTATGCACAAAAAAATATTGTTTTGTAATTTTCGTTTTGTATTGCAGGTTCGAAGGGCTCAAGTGCGATCGACCATGCAACGGCAAAACGTTCGGATTAAACTGTCGGCAACCATGTAACTGTGAAAATGATGCTCCCTGCAATCCTGCTACCGGTACGTATAATGTTCATTACTATTCATAATTTGACCTGTTTTTTTTCAAAAGTGAAGAAAATATGAACCTAACTAAACTCAGTATTTTTTTAAATTTCTTATAGTTTTTGACGTGGCTCCACAGAGCCATACTTGAAATAAAAAAAAAATGACTGTTAAAAACCCGACCGCTAAAAATGACTATAAAGTTTCAAACTAGTCGACTTGTTTCGAACTTTTTAGTTATGTTTAGTTTAGGAATCTTCTCAGCAAGCCCTTTATTTACCCCACTTGATAGGTTTTGAGGATTTTTTTTAAAGACAATAATTATGTCGTAATCCGCCATTTTGTTTTTTTATTATTTTGATATACCCAGTGTCACTCTCACAGTAAATACGATTCTAACGACACCTCTCAAGCTAAAATCCATCGAGCCGTTCAGGCCGCAGAGCGTGCCAAACAATTGAATTTGGTGCCAAAAATCCGCCATTTTGTTTTTTTATTTTGATTTACCTATTTTTACTCTCACAGTAAATACGAATCTTACGACACCTCTCAAGCTAAAATCTATCAAGCCGTTCAGGCTGCAGAGCGTGTCAAACAATTATACATACTCTCGAAAAACATAACCCTCCGTCTGGCGTAGTCGGGTAAAAAATAATTCTGTCTCTGACAATTCCATCATTGTGCGTTTTCGTTCTCTTTTCAGTTTTAAACTTTGGGAGGAATCTTTATCCAGTTCGTTCTGCTATCTCTTTTGTGGCCCCTTGTGGTATTTTGCCCAATAGCATTGCAGTAGTGTGTGTATCCCGACTGTGACCTTGTCCACTGTCACTTAAGTTCGAAATTATTAGAGCAATGATCTCTTGGGGGATCATTGTTGATTAGTTTTCAAAGAAAACTTCCAGTCTTCTGATGAGGGTCACTACATGAGTCTCGTCAGAAGACTTGAACTTTGTCACTACCTCCAAGAGCGAGTGTATCGCGGCTATATTGTTCTGTCACTTTAAAACAATTCTATGGATGTGTCTCAGTCTCCAAACGGCAAAACTGTCGCTCGCTGTGATGTCACGAAATACATTGATGAGCAAAAGTCTAAGTCTAGTCTCGCGGCCGCAGCGACTCTCGACCTACTTCGGAGCAGCGTCTCGCTGCCAGTACATGCGATGCAAAATTTCTTTTAGGTCAAATGGGGATGATTAGTGATAATAAATATAGGTAATTGTGTGTGTCAGGCGAGTGCGTGTGCGGCGCCGGGTACTCGGGCCCGCGCTGCTCGCGGCGCTGCCCGCCCGGCTACTTCGGGCACGCGTGCGCGCACCGCTGCAACTGTTCCGACTACGCGCGCGGCTGCCACCACGTCACCGGACAGTGCATCTGCGAGAGCTCCTGGCGAGGTGAGGACCTTTTATTTATTTGTTAAACTTTGTAGCGGCATCAATGCCGCCACAAGATAAACCAACGGAGCAAAAAGAACCGCAACGCCATCTGTCCAACGAGCAGCGAACTACTACGTCAAAATCCTGCATCGCGGGTCAAATTTTACCTTGCGATTTTATTATTTACTATTTAAAGGTATACGCTTCACCACTATCTACCTGATGGTGAGCGATGACGATGATGCGATCGAAGATAGAGCACGCTTGCCTAAAAGTAACCTATTTACTCTTGACTTAAAGACTCCCAGGTTGTTGCTATCAGGAAACACTGACATCAACTTGAACATATACATCAGCCCGAATATCAACAATCGGGCAGTTGCCCAAACCAGGCACAACAACCGTCTGGTCGGTGGATCCTCCCTTTTCAATAGAGGTTTGCGGGATTTTACACTCAGTACCGCATATTCTAAAACTTCATGCAACACAAGTGTATAAAGGCGCACTAATGCCCTAGGCATTCCCTTCCAGTAAGGAAGAAAATATATGTTAAGCAAAAGGGTACAAGAGGGGAAGAGGGTCCTTTTGCTATGACCCACTTAATCTTTTTGGCAGTCATACACAAAGGCTGCGTAAAGCAAAAGATATGAATGTCTTTGTCGGACTCTGCAATACCTGTTAGTTGTAACCTTCTCAAAAAGCGTGCACCTTCATTGACTATAATCATCGCTTACCGAAATGTGATTGTAGTAGAATTCGAGCTAATGCGTTCTTAAAAGTTGAACTAAAATTTAAAATAAACCGAAATAATCTGTTAATTAATGCCACATTACGAACTATAAGTCCAAACTATAAAACGTAAAGACTTTGATTGAACGGTCGACCGCACTACAATGATAGCTGTTTGGTATTGACAAACAATAGTTACTTCGTAAGCACGAAGGTTCATAATTTAAGTGTTAATACTGACTTTACGACAGCTATTACAGGCATGTACTAAATAGAAACAATATCCACTTTCGTAGAATCAGCCAGCAAATCAAACTACCCGAAACTTAACAAATGTTCCCAAGCAATCTTGATCCTAACCTTACCTAACCTTAACCTTGATTCTTTGGCGGTAAAGATGAAAATTAAATTTGACAGATAGTTGTATGATTATTATTATAATAATCCATAAATGATTCTACTAAAGTGGCCTTTTTAGACTCGCTGATCTATTGGTAGAATCCTGAGTATTTTATTTATTTATAAGATATTTTTGATTCAGGTCTTGCTAGGATTGGTATGTATGACTCTATAACAACTCACTGTAATGTTCTAACTTTATGACAGATTTGTTTGGAGACGCCCCTATATACGACACTTTATGTGAAAACAATACAATACTTACGGCCCAGGAAGATAGAATTATTATGCACAGGAACATTACTGGAGAGGGCGAGACATTGCAATTAATTCACTTGAAACATGAAAAATATGGCGTCACGGCTCCCGAATTTAACAATGACGAACGTGAATACGAACGGGACTTCGATAGATCCGCGAAGTTGAACGTTATGGCTGAAGAATACGATCATTTAAATGAAATACCCGTCAAAAATTGCACATCGTGGAAAATTACGAATGAACACGCTGATCCTAAGCTTGTCATAACAATGATAACATATGCTCTTAGCCGACTAAACGTGCCCGACGCTAGAGCAATAGTAGGATTAGTCCGTCAAACGAAACTTAAATATGATACTGCAGCGATTTGGGAAGTATCTATTAATCAAGGACAAATTTACGTGAATGAACTATCGGCAGCTTTATTAACTAGATCCAAAGTAAAATTATAAATATTCGCTAGTGATACGTTTGTTTGTCTTTTTTTTAAATTAAATAAAAGCTCCATATTTTTTTGAATCTGTATAGCTGTTCTTATTGGTATTTAGTTTTGTTTTGATGGTCATAAAATGCCATCATCATCTGCCTAGCCTTTTCAGAAGTATTTTGGGGTCGGCTTCCAGTCAAACCGGATTCAGCTGAATACGAGCTGAATCCAATACATGATGATATCAAACATTTTTATTGCTTAATGCTTATTTCACCACTAGCTCCTTTCATCAGAATCACATAGAATTTAAATTTTCACTTTAAGGTGAATGCTCCAATCAGCCCGCGAAATTCAAAATTTCTTGCGTTTTTTGCAATTTGCAGGCCAGTGCTAGGTTGTATATTGATTAAAATATTATTCGCGGCTGTAAGACGTATGTCGTTATAGAATTATAATCATCAAAATCACCAATACAACCCTCCAAGTTCATACAACTCGATTGAATGACTTTTTCACGAAATAACATTCAATCGAGTTCTATGAACTTAGAGGGTTATAATGATGATTCAATTGGTTTTAATCCTTTAGATAAATGCTCTTTACGATCGCGAACCGTATTCTGTTCAACATACAGCTTCACACTGACCGGCAAATTGCAAAAAACATAAAAATATTTGAATTTCGCGGGCTACCCTGGAGCTTCCACCTTAATCTTTTATTTACGTGTAGTATGGTGCGGGGTCTCAACCCATTGACCTAGACCAAAGTCGTTTTATGTATTTATCATAATTCAATATTCTAGCGTGATTATCACAACCCATACGGTAGAGTTTCATACGAAACTATGTATGTACTACTACTTACATAGCAGTTCTCGTTCTTACCAAACCAAACAGCCAACCAACAAACAATGAAAAGCTTTGCTCAAAAGTGGAATTCATTCGCTATTAATAATTAAAATAGTCCATATTATGCGAATTTATTGGGTCGTCAACTACGAGTAATTACGTTAAATAAAATAAATAACTTTATTTAGTACTTTTATTTGCCATTTAGATTTCAGACGCTGTGGCGTAATATGATCCGCCTGTACCTCTGTTACACACCCAAAACTTTGGTATTGAACCGGCGCACTTATATAATCCCTGTAAATAATCAGAGAACTTGATTGCTCCCAGATTGACTAACCACGTGAATTTGCTGTGTTCTAATATTTCAAACGACTAAAACATATAAAATTGCTAGTCATCGTCAACATCATATCAGCCAATTGCCGTCCACTGCTGAACGTAAGCCTCCCCCAAAGAGCGCCAACCATCCCGGTCCTGAGCATTCCGCATCCATCCGCTGCCAGCCGTCTTCTTTAAATCATCGGTCCATCGTGCCACAGGGCGTTCCACCTTGTTCCAACGTTTGATCCATACGCAGAAATTGCTAGTAGGGACTTGAATTTTATGACAATTGAGTTGATCTTTGTCAATTTGTTTATCAATCAAGTTCCCTAAATTCAAAATAGGTATTGCAACATAGAATTCGGTTCATTCTAATTTCGGTAGCTTGTGTCTCACTCAATACTGCCCCTGTTCACTGCTGCCCTTTGTCTTATTATATTAAAATTAGCGTTTTTCCTGTCTAGATACAAAAAGGCGCCTCAGGTATCTATTCAGAATGTCAATTTTGTGCCATCGCACGGGCGGAGCGCTTAAGCTGAGCGTTGTGAATCCAACGATGCTCTTCAGAATTCGCCCGGAACAAGCAAAAAGATGATAATCAAAGGGCTCGTTTTTATAACACAGTGCAGATAAGCGTACCCGTGCGAAGGCGGGCTGTCATCATTTGCTTTCATCTTTTCCCAACTTAATTGAAACCTCAATAAAGTTGGTTGGCTTCCAGCCAAACTGGATTCAGCTGAATACCAGTATTTTACGTAGAGCGGCTGCCTACCAGACCTCCACAACCCATTAGGTAACTGGGTAAAACGGTAGTTCTTGGCAAGACGAGTCAGATTTACTGGCTTCTGACAATCTTTAACAACTGTCAAAGATCTACAAATGCCGGCTGGGACCACGGGGTACGTGCTTTCCGAGACATGGAGGAAACTTGTTATGTAAAGATGGTCACCCATTCACAGACTAACCTCGGCAAGCGTCGCTTAACCTTGTTAATCGACCCGTGCGGACCCGTGTTATTCTTTAGGTATTGTTATTAAATGAATGAACATGAAGAGGGTAACATTTATTCCGTTCCTCTAGGCGTGCGCTGCGAGACTCAGTGCGCGGAAGGTCGCTACGGCGAGAACTGCTCGGAGAAGTGTCCGTGCGGCAATAACTCGTCGTGCGACGCGTCGAGCGGGCGCTGCGTGTGCGCGGCCGGCTGGACCGGCGCCGACTGCACCACGCCCTGCGCGCCCGGCACCTACGGCGCGGGCTGCACGCAGATCTGTCCCGAGTCACCTGCGGGTAAGTTTCTATTTAAGATATAGACGCTAAAGCAACTTTAATAAAGTTCAGATTGTATTAGCACAGTTATAAAGACCTTTTATCACAAATTCTCATTCAAAATAAAACTTAAATGGAAAGATCTACCTTCTTTTTACGCTATTTGCATATCATACGTTGACTGCTGAAAAGTGACCTTTTAGCATGACAACTATGGCCAATCCTGTGCTACCAGCATACTGCAGATTCTTGCGATCTTAGATTTCATTAGTAAGAGGCTTTCCGGCGTTTACCGATTGGATTGTTTTTTTTTTAAATGTTTCTTAGTGAGGTGCATCTTTGCTTATGACATGTGGATCCCAATAATAAATAAATCACTTCACTGCTTCGGCTACAAACACTTCTTTGACGCCGCAGCGGTCGCAGACAACTCCGTGAATTATTCTTAAAATTTGCAGATCAATTCGCTCGAATCGAATGTTTACACACTTTTGAAACACGAGTTACTTGCAAAGTGGCCATTTCAGATTACACAAGCAAACACTGCCGACTTTAGATGCATATGTTCTACGGCGAAAGTTTGTAAACTTAATGCCGAATGTTTGTTCATAACAATGTTATCGTCATCAGGTAACACGACGTGTGATCCCGTAACGGGCATATATAGCTGTCCGAGTGGCTTCACTGGCGTTACGTGTGAATATCCCTGCCCACTGGGAACCTTCGGTGTGGGATGTAAGGAGAAGTGTCAGTGTATGCATGGTGCTGATTGTCATCATGTTACTGGTGAGTTCTTTGATGTTTTTTTATTTCTCTTTATGTATGCGTCTGTAAGACGTACGTACCTATGTCGGGCTGGTGAACACAATTTCACGACCAAGCTCGTATTTTGCGTGCTCAAGGACCAGCAATGCTCTGATCTCATGGAGAGTACCTGTGCTTCAAAAGTATTTTGTCCTGTATGCAACAGACAATGGGCAGCTTAGTTCCAGAAGCACTGCTGTCTCGTTCTTCTTCATGCCACCTCTGCAGAGTGAGTTGTCTGTTACTACTCTGACATAGATGTGTTTAATGAAGGACCTCATCTGAGTATCTATTAGATGTTTAATATTACTCATTAATTTACTTTCTTAATATAAGTATTTAAATTAATCTATGTATCCGCAGGCGAGTGTCAGTGCCAGCCAGGCTGGCGGGGAACACGCTGCGAGACGGCGTGCAGCGCGGGCTGGTGGGGCGCGGCGTGCTCGCAGCCGTGCCGCTGCGCGCCGCACGCCGCCTGCCGCCCCAACGACGGCTACTGCCGCTGTCCGCCCGGCTACACCGGACACTACTGCACGCAGTGTAAGTACCGCAGCCAGGTGGGCGGGGAACACGCTGCGAGACGGCGTGCAGCGCGGGCTGGTGGGGCGCGGCGTGCTCGCAGCCGTGCCGCTGCGCGCCGCACGCCGCCTGCCGCCCCAACGACGGCTACTGCCGCTGTCCGCCCGGCTACACCGGACACTACTGCACGCAGTGTAAGTACCGCAGCCAGGTGGGCGGGGAACACGCTGCGAGACGGCGTGCAGCGCGGGCTGGTGGGGCGCGGCGTGCTCGCAGCCGTGCCGCTGCGCGCCGCACGCCGCCTGCCGCCCCAACGACGGCTACTGCCGCTGTCCGCCCGGCTACACCGGACACTACTGCACGCAGTGTAAGTACCGCAGCCAGGTGGGCGGGGAACACGCTGCGAGACGGCGTGCAGCGCGGGCTGGTGGGGCGCGGCGTGCTCGCAGCCGTGCCGCTGCGCGCCGCACGCCGCCTGCCGCCCCAACGACGGCTACTGCCGCTGTCCGCCCGGCTACACCGGACACTACTGCACGCAGTGTAAGTACCGCAGCCAGGTGGGCGGGGAACACGCTGCGAGACGGCGTGCAGCGCGGGCTGGTGGGGCGCGGCGTGCTCGCAGCCGTGCCGCTGCGCGCCGCACGCCGCCTGCCGCCCCAACGACGGCTACTGCCGCTGTCCGCCCGGCTACACCGGACACTACTGCACGCAGTGTAAGTACCGCAGCCAGGTGGGCGGGGAACACGCTGCGAGACGGCGTGCAGCGCGGGCTGGTGGGGCGCGGCGTGCTCGCAGCCGTGCCGCTGCGCGCCGCACGCCGCCTGCCGCCCCAACGACGGCTACTGCCGCTGTCCGCCCGGCTACACCGGACACTACTGCACGCAGTGTAAGTACCCCAGCCAGGAGGCCGGGGAACACGCTGCGAAACGGCGTGCAGCGCGGGCTGGTGGGGCGCGGCGTGTCACTAATTAAGAAGAATAAAAGTAAAAGTATTACCGCACAGACTAAAGTTGAAGCAAATCCAAGATGGCGGATTTGCGGGATTAAAAATATGTAACTTTTATTATAAACTAGCTGTCCCCCGCGGCTTCGCTCCCGTCAATTAAGTATTCATTGCACATATCGAGTTTTCATTGTTTTTAAGATGTATTCTGCTATTCGGGTCGGAGACAAATCCAAAGAATCAATAACCATGAAAATTGGTTCAGCAGATCTCGAGTTAAAGTGTTGTAACAAACCCGTCTTTATATATAGATTTCGAGGGTGCTGCTAAAGAAAATGAGTTTGGTAGTGGAGTCGTCCAAGTTGCAAAACCAAAAACAATATCTCCTAATATTTAAATCTAATTCAATCAACAGTTTGTCCTGAGGGATACTTCGGTGACCACTGCATGGAGGCGTGCAACTGTTCGTCGGAAGGCAACTGGGTGTGCGACCCGGTGGCCGGCTGCATCTGCCACCGCGGCTTCATTGGAGACCACTGCGACACACACGCCAGTGACCGCATAGTTACCGAAATTAATACGCGTAAGTTTACGGTTTTTTTTAATTCATATGTATTTGTCACCTATAACTTGCCAAAGTGGCGAAGCTAGCTAGGTGCGAAGACTGTCTATGGTTCTGATAAAAAAATAATGTGGCATGAATTGCCAATATAAACGGCACCATGGAAATGACCTAAAAACATACGATGGATTAAGTTCCTGCCTCTTCACGTAAAGCAATCAAAGAGACCGAGTCATAAACGACTATTTTGCCGTGTTAACTCTAAACATCGTAATCGATGTTTAAATTGTTTCGTAAATTCTGTCTAGGCTTAGACAGTGTTGTCTGTTAGGTCTATGTTGATAGGAGCTCAAATGAGAACCTGGAGTATCTTCAATACTTTTAATTTTCTTTGAACTTACAATTTTGCTTATTTTTACGGGTTTGCGAAAGAATATAATACTAATGTGGTAGTTACTCTAAATGATCGCGGCGCTTGCGCTTATATACCGTCGTAGTGGAGTAGGGACTAGGGAGCCGGCGGGGCGCCCCGCACCCCCGCACCCACGTACTCTGTAGTACTGCGCGTCAGCAGATTCCGAATATATAAATAACTCATAAAAAGAAAATATATATTGAGATATTATAGTTATCGAATTGATGAGATTATTTTTGGTTACACTTCAGAATAGATCTTAGTAGGACTTATTATGTATCTCCTTGGTCCCTTTTTTTAAGGATGGTAAATCATCAAATGACTAGTGATGAGTCAGTAAGAGTCTGACACTCCCTTCCGTCCTGGGTGAAGCAGAAAGGAGTGTCAGGCTCTTACTGACTAAAACCCATCCGTGTTCCTCTTAATGCCCTTTGCGTTCCAGGGCCGGGGTGACTCTTTCGAAAAAACTCCGCTACCCTGGCAGGCACGGGCAGGACGGGGCCCGCTAGGGACAGCCCTAGCGGGCCCTGCCTTCTATGCTGGCAGCTCTTTGAGGTGCTCTTGGAACACAGCGCGCCGTCGACCCGGGCCTGGTTCTAATCGGACGACGAGCCACCCGTGCTCGCCACCGCAGACCCGCGCCTACGGTGGTGCTTACAAGGTCCCTACAGTTTCATAAAACGTGTGCATTTTTTCCATAGAATCCTCAAGCACCGGTCTGACAGTAGTGATGGTGATTCTCGCGTTCATCTGCGCTGCTATAGCCATCCTGGTGTTGCTGTACTACCGCAAGCGTGTGCGCAACCTCAAGCGAGAGATCGCGCACGTGCACTACACTGCAGACCCGAATTCGCAACCTGGTGAGTTACGCCTGTTTGTTTTTATTATGGCAACGTCAGCCGTAAACACCTACCTTACCTAGAGACAAAGCTAAAATGTGTCATATGCTAGTAATTACACCGGCACCTACATATACTAAAATAAGCAACTGTTGCTTAAACGGCAGAAATAGGTATTGTGACAGAACTTTCCTAGACGAATTGCCTTACAACGGTTTTGACTGCTAAAAAAAATAAAAAGTAATCCTGTGTTATGTATCGTAACATAGCCAGCTTTGTGAAAAAGTCTGTCTATAAAGTGTTACAATTACTTCAAACAGAACAACAGCACTTCGACAACCCAGTGTACTCGTACCAAGGCTCGACCCGTAGCGACGACTCAACCACTCTGCTCAACAACGGAACGCACATACTCAACAACTTAGGGCCGGGAAGTAAACTGAACAACACAACCATGGAGAAGCTGAGGATGAAGGCAACTAGTTCTTCTGATAGTAAGTACCTAATTTTTAGGGTTCCATTCCCAAAGGGTAAACAACGAAACCCTATTACTAAGCCTTCGCTGTCTGTCCATCCATCCGTCTGTCTGTCAGCGGGCTGACAAAACTGCTCTCAAGAACCGTAATAGGAAGGCAGTTGAAATTTTAACACAGTGTGTATTTCTATTGCCGCAGTAATAACAACTAATAAACATTAAATTAAATTTAAAAATAAAGGGGCTCCCTCCCATACATGCAACGTGTTTTTGTTTCGGTTTATGGTATGGAACCCTTTGTGTGAGAGTCTGACTCGGTTTTGCTAACATATAGTAGCATACAGTATATAGCTAGCATAGCACACACATTGTTATGGACACGTTCACACTGTACTGTACTACATAATTATTGACAATGTATGGTGCGCAACATTGTTGTGCTATGAGCTATATACTCTATGTTATATATTATAGCGTAGTCGATATTGTTGTGCTATGAGCTATTTACTCTATGCTATATATCGATGCCTTAGTTCACGATTGCACTAACTACAAAATTTTCAATTTTTACTTTTTTAGTGCCAAATACACTAAATTTCATGCTCTTTCGTTTCCGCGCATCGAAATACCGTAATTCCGTCTCTTTCTACCAAAAACGTGGGTCACAGTTGTATTAAATGAGTTCGTTTAATGTTCCATGAATGTGGTATTATACTAATGATCTTTATTTTTGTTAAACCAATCAAGATATACTTTAACAGATTTTAAGTTTCTCAACTACAGGAAATTTCAAAACACAAACATATTATATACTTTTGCAATATTTGCATATACTTTTTAGCAGTGCTACAAGAGTGTATTATGTGTTATACAACGTAGAATATGGATCACTGGTTTATTATTTTGTCTATTTAATGCAATATCCATAACTATTATTATCATTCTTCTTGGACCTTGAACCAGCCTGGTAAAGCTGTTAAATATTTTTGAGTTTATGCCGGTCACCATAATCAATCTTAGTGCACAAATGTATTAAATGGGGGGTTTTGTGTTTATTTGACCATTTTGAAAAGGTTACGTTTAAAATAATATTACAATATTGAGATATATGATGCAGTAAAAGGAAGTGTTATGAATAGAATAGTTGTTATTTTTCTTGGATTTTCTACTGTTCTCGTCTAAACTTTAAAACACTTTAGTCTCTCCTCAAAAATGTAAATTTCGTAGTTAGTGCAATAGTGAACTAAGGCATCGATATTAAAGCTGCTTTCAGACTACGCTATAATATAATAGCATACAGTATATAGCTAGCAGATTATGGACACGTTCACAATGTACTGTACTACATATTATTGACAGTGTATGGTGCGCGATATTGTTGTGCTATGAACTGTATACTCTAAGCTATATATTATAGCATAGTCTTTTTTTTATGGATGGGAAATCATCCAATGACTCCTCCCGCTCTGGGTGTAGCGGGAGGGAGTGTCAGACTTCTACTGACTAAAACCCATCCATGTTCCTTCATTGCCCTTTGTGTTCCGGAACCACGGTGTCTCTTGCGAATAATCCCGCGACTCCGGCAGGCGTCGGCCCTTTCGGGCCCCTCTGTGTGCTGACTCTCTTTGAGGCGCGCGTGGAACACTAACGCGCCGTCGACACGGCCTGTCGTCACTAGACGGACGGACGGCGAGCCACCCATAGCTCGCCATCCACAGGCCCGCGCCTACGGTGGCCGGAGGTCACCAGGTGGTGGCCCCCGACGCCCGCGGCGTCCACCACGGCGGCCGGGACGAGAGGGTCTCCACTCCCTCTCCGCCACCTCCTTCGCTAGCATGACTGCTTCGCAGAAGGAGGCAACGGCGTCCCATTGCGTCTCGCTCCGGACCATGGCTTAAACCAGGGCCGGACGCGAGAGGTCGCCGCCGATGGCCGCTTCGAGGACACGGCGGTGCGCCGCCCAAGCGGGGCACACCTGCACAGTGTGCTCCACCGTGTCCTCCGGATTATTGCATAGTCTGAAAGCAGCTTTAGAGAGCAAGGACCGAACTGTTTTGAAATATGAATAATAAACGACAACTGTGTCTACGTAACTAGCAGATAAACAAAAGACATTACTTATTCATGATATTAAAACTATCTGTATTTGGCGAGGTATAAGTTGTAGCTCAATCACTAATGCATGTGATGCTAATTTAGGCCATTTTAATTTCAAGGCTACGATCCGCTGTCATCTTTGAAGAACAAAGACGCTGATGCGAACAATCCTAACTTGTATCAACAATACGAAGACGACAATAAATTGGACCATGTGTACGATGAGATCAAACATAAGGAGGGATATGGTAAATATGAAATTATTTAATTATACTTACTTGAAAATAAAATTACAATTTTACATTGTTCTAGAACATTTGAATACTGGTTACCTCATTTCAGAAATGGAATACGATCGGCTGAACTACACGCCGCCCGCCAATAAATGGAAGCCGCACTACCAGCGCATGCCCAACGGCATCCCCGCGGCGCCCAGCGCGCAGGCGGCCGCGCGCGCGGAGTCGCCCACGCCGCCCATCCCGCCGCTGCCCAAGCTCAGCCTGGCGCCCTCGCCGCCCCCGCCGCCCCCGCCGCCCCCCCGGATGGACGACGAGCCGCCGACGCCGCCGACGCCGCAGGAGGCGCCGGAGCCGCCCGCGCGGGAGGAGCTCCCCTCCGCGCCGCTGACGCTCACACCGAGCGACGAAGATACTGACACGCCGCTACCGTGACGTACTATATGGGTGAAGTTCATAGATAACTAATACCACTCTAAAAATAAATTACATAGTATCGTACTCGATGTGCGTATTAGAGTTAATCCTACGACAAAATCAAGATTTATTTTAAGAAAATTTTATGTCACTAAAATATTTTGATATTATGATCTTATAAAATGACCCGTAGCTGTGTTAGATGTGGACATTGTCTGTAAGTGAAGTTTAGGAGTGATCTCGTTTACTCTTATGTGCGAACCTTAGATGATATCGGATTTTAAATATTAGTCTTAAGAATACAAGGTCAAATTAAATTTGTTGGTGAAACTTCAAAGATGATGGGTAGATTTTATCGTCATAAGGTATCGAAACTCATCGCTTTTGTGAAGTTTTGCCAATTTGAGACCTACCAAAATATTTTAAACGATGCTAAGCAATAAAACTTATGACCCTATGCTCAGTTTTCAAAAAATGAAACGGTTCATGCCGCGTGTTGTGACTATTTTAAATGAATTGGTTAGGAGAGCAAATATTTAAAAAAAAGTATGATCGGTTCGTTGTACTCTTTCACCGATAATTCATATTAATTCTCATTATCCTGATACTTTTTAATCCTTAGAAAATCCCACCGTGCGGATATTTTAACTTTTGATATTTTCATTAAAAAATCACAGATGACCATCCTTTGCGTCGCGCAACAGGGTGGAAAACTGCCTCTTTAATTTTAAATTGACTGAAATTACCCTATCGTAAAACAAAAAGAAGGAGTCACCCCACCGCGGTAAGAAAACCTTAATCTCACGGTGTCTGACGTAGGATAAGCATATTTGTATAGCAATATGTAAAACAGTATTTAGGTTTTAATTAAATGAACAATTGTAATTGTATCGTGACTATGACGCGTTTACGCAACGAAGCGTGGGATGTTCTGTGTGATGGTATGAAGAATGTTTTAAATTAAATGCCATATAATCGTCAAGTTGGGGTCGTTAGACTTTTGTAATATAATTATGGTTGTATTAGACGTGTTCAAATTAAAATAATAGAATACGTAGGTAGTTCAAGAATAAAGTTCGATTATTTACATATCATAAAGAAAATCACACAGCATTAGGGCCTATGCTTATGTCGCTATTTATAAATTATACTAATATTTGAAGAGCTGTAAAGCATTTAATTTAGAAAGTTTTTAGACGTTATTCAAATCTTACATTTTATTCGTATTTATAAATAAAATAAGTTAAACATTTTTCCAGAAAGTATTTAAATATTTACGGTATTGATCATAATTAATCATGGTTCATATTTAATTAGAAATATGTTTTCATTGTCACTATGTGTATAAAAAGTAATTGCTAACAGTATGAAGAATGTTTTTTAAATCTTGCACTGATGCTAGTATCATAGTTTGTTTTGAAGCCCGTAGACGTAAATTATTGCAAACAATGCACTTGTTATATTTGCAGAAACTTCAAAATGTACAATAGATTTCTTGAATTATTATGCGTAGCGTCTGGCCTAAGGGTTTCAGTACAATAACCGTGGTCTGATCCAATAGCTTTGGAATGCTCACATCAATGTAAATATTTTTCTAGCAGTATTTTATGTCTTATGTTGCCAGTAAGTAGTTAAGCATATTTCAGTGTTCTTATTCATCTTATGTCGAATGTGGAAAATACTCAAATACTTTACATTCCACTTGTTAACATTTTTGCGCTTTACAATAACTTTTTAATATTTATTTACAAACGTTTACATTTTGTTTTGATACTTCAGTGTTTTTACTATTTTGGATAGCTAATTTTGTTTACTTTATAAATTTTATTTATTTGTTTACATAAATATTTTAAATCGCAATTTACTTTACATTTTTAAACGATATAATTTTTATTTTTAGTATAACTTTATTGTGATCATGTCTAATATTTTATTTGTAGGTTTATTAAAATCGTGACTTCCTAGCATTGTGTAGAGTAACACACACATTACTTGTTTCAACGTCGTAGAATCATTATTAATTAATTCAAAAAGTGAGTGTGTTCAGAAAAAATCTTGCGTATAGAATGAACGTAATGTGTATGAAAAAGTATCTGCCTTAAAAAATGATTATTATCTTATGACGAACAGAATCTGAAAATATTGCTCATTATGTGCCAAATTCTTGTTTCTTTGCGAAATTGGTGCCTATAAACTCGCAGCTGGCAATATCTTATTGTTTCAATTATTGAGTATCTTGTATGACTACAGTGCGTTCGTAGTTATCTTTCCTCTGACAGTAACCTAATATATACGAGAATCATGGTCGTTGTGATATAAAATCAGAGGTAAAGTAAATGTGAAAGTACTGTAAAGACCCGTCTATTTGCTCTGTGTAGCACATTCAATGTTTGTAACTGTCAAAGAATAAAATAGGTTTCAATTTGATAATGCTATAATAATTTGCATCTATAATATAAAAATGAATCGCTAAATGTGTTGGTAAGCGCATAACTCAACAACGCCTGGAACAATTTGGCCAATTCTTTTTTTGTTGTGTTTGTTATCATCAAGAGAAGGTTTTTATGTAAAAAAAAAGTTGCCAGTTGTCGGGAGCGAAGCCGCGGGGGACAGCTAGTTGATTATAATTATTACACATTTTGAAACTCACCCGGAGAAGGTCGAAACATGTTTATCAAAATTAATTGTTAACAATTAATATCACAATAAATTATTAAATACTGATTCACTAAGAAATACAGACGGTGTTGTACGGACGCAGCTGTAAACATAACTTACAAACCCACATTAGGTAGTGGTACAATGAATAATCTCCACAGAATACGAAATGATAAGTATGTTTCGTCTTTACGCTTTAAAAACCTTCTAATAGTAGCACGAATGCAGTCAAATAATGTTAGTATGAAATTGTCAGGATATGTATCTCAAGCAACAATGAAAACTCTGACAATAAATATTTATGTAGTTTTTTCAATAACTAGATAGGCAAAAATATTTCTAATATATTAATTGTCATGGTTACAGTAATATTGGTTTATCAAATGCGGAGCACTATATGAGTGTTATTTACAGAGTTAAGAAATATGTTTGTGATATATCGTATTAAGCTACTCAAAAATAAACGAACTTTCATTATTAGAATGTAATCTTATTTCGATATCCACATGACCACTTTGACTTACTTTAAACAATATAATTGGTTATAACGATGTGACGTTAAATATTAGTACAGATGTAAGAACGTAACAATAGCGCGTGTCTTTCTTGATTGAACAAATAGACGTAAGCCAATTGTATGAAAAATTAAAAGGACGGTCATTCCGGATCGGCGAGTATGTCTGCGTGTCTGAAAACGGTCGGTGGTGATACGGTAGATACTCCAAGTGATAAAATCCGTGCATCATGAAAATATCAGTGATTATTACAACTATACTGGTAGCGCAGGTGCGTCACTAATTGAATATTTAAATAAAACATCGAATGTTGCAAATGAACATGTAAGTAACATTTATTTTTGTTAATTTCAGGTGTCGGCTTCATTTTTTGACGTATTTCATGGCGCGGTACTATCAGTCCAAAATAGTTTTGGAAAACTTTTAAGTGACGTAGTAACCGATGTCAAAGAAACAGTAGACTGCACTATACTGGCAGTGGAACACGTTCTATCTTTGAGTCACGACGCAACTACACGTTATTATGATAAATGTTCAAGTGGAACTAATAAAACTGATGCAGTCAGTGAAGCTTCGCAAGAAGCAATGGTGCCAAAAGTGGAAGTCACACTTAATTTACCCAATAATAATGAGGAATACCTACAAAAGGTGATTCCGGCCGAAATAGATGCAAGAATCAATGAAAGACTTTCAAAAGTTCTTGGAAATTATAAACCTAATGACAATGTTCTTAGTATTGAGAATGTGCTGGCTAAGGAATCTGAACAGTTGGCTGGCGTTAGTGTTTTAGTAAAAAAAGAATTGGAAAAATTGTCAAATGAAGTTACTACTGATTTAAAGAACATTGAGAAACAAAGGGATTCTCAACCTTCTGTGGATACTATTTTAGAGGAAATAAAGGTTTTAGAGGAAAGAGAACAAAACACAAAAAATACTTCAGAAGCGATTGAGATTCATCAAGTAATCGATCAAGTTTTAGGCAAATTAGATGCAATTGAAGCTACTGAAGCGACAGAGAATGTAAAACTTGAAGAAATAATGAAAGATTTAGAAAATAATTCAAACAATAGTTTTATGGGTTTAAGACATCAATTTGAAGAATGGAAAGAAGAAGAAGCAAGACATTTAAAAGAAATAAAGAGTAAAATGGAAGAGCATGAAAAACTATCTGACCACAATCATGGATCGTATAAAAGGCATGAATCTAATCTAATACAACCTGTTTCATTTAACACTGATATGAATAGAGATGATGTTAACCCTTTTTCAAGTTTTCCAAAAAAAATTAACAACACAACATTGGTCATAGAGGTACTTGACAATAGTACGATCTCCAGATCGATTGCAGTTGCCAACGACACGTCCATAGTACCGGTTGCAAATGAATCTTCAGCTCCTCAAAATAAATCATTGGTAGATGATGTACTTAATGATACAAAGATAACAAGTAACTCATACTCTACCACAATAAGCCCAATTGGAAGCGAGGTAATTCATGCTTTCGAAAGTCCTACTGCAGTTGGATCTAGTGAACTCTCATCTTTATTTACTAATGAATCTACGACTACTCCAAACAAGTTGTTTGGTGGTGATACGAAATTAACTATAATTGATTCTATATTGTCAATTATAGATAGTACATTCGTAAATGAGAGTATTCAATCAGTTGTCTCCATCACGGATTCTGATAAACAACAAACGTTGCCTAAAAATGAAACTACATTTACCTTATCCATAGATGAAAATAATTCCACTCAAAGTGTGATTCCGATACAAACACCAGAAATCACAGCAATAGAAGAGGCAATACTTCCTGTCAAAAGTAAAACTGACTCAAGAAAAGAGGTATCACTTGATTTTGTTATAAAAAATTACACCGTTGTCGCAGAAACGGGGGTGACAAAGATGACTTCGATCTCTCAAAATATTAATAATACGAACGATTTAGCGAATAGTAGCACAGCCAATCCGTTGGTTGAAAACACATCTATAAATGCAACAGGTACTGAAAGCGAGGCATCGTCAATTTTGCCCTTATATGAACTCGCTAATACTCTTGCAACATATGGCGACATTCAATCCTTTGATACCATGTTAACGAGTACATCACCCACTATTAATCTTGGCATATCTGCAAATGAAAAAATTTTAGCCATTGAAAATAGTTCAACTCCTGGAAATGTTGAATCTTCAACAGTTGCAATGGCAAAATTTAATGAAGATATTTCCAATGACACCAAAATAATGAGTACTTCCTTACCAAAAGAAGAAAACGCACTTATCCAACCAATAGAAACTACTACCGCTCCAAGTAAAGAAGGATCACGTACGACAATAGTACATGATAACAATTTGAAAGACATAATAACGAGTACTTCTTTGTCAATTGTTGAAAACACACCTATACTTGAGAATATTCAATCCGAAGAAAACAATACAACTTCTAACAATAACACCATGATAAGTAGTGATTCTTCACGAGTAGTTGAAAACATTACAGGAAGTCAAACTATTGAACCCAAAAAAACGACTGCAGCTTCTGGCAACAAGGAATCTTTAAAAGGTTTGAATTTATCCATAATAGCAAGTTATTCTTTACCAATAGTGGAAAACACACCAGTAAATGACACTTCTGAAGAAAACACTATAGTATCTAGTAACGAGGAGTCGAAAGAAGCTGTTACAGAATTTGTAACTTCTTCAAAAATAGAAAATGATTGTTGTACTACAGTGACTGCACCAACCCTAAACACAAGTACATCTGAAAGTGTGACTATTCAAGCTATGGACACCACAACAGTTTCTTCCAGTGATGAGGAGTCTTTAGATTCGACTGCTACTAAAATTCCAAAAACAGGTGATGATGAAGATTCGAGTGCTACCGTAGTAACAAGTACAGAAGAGATGAAAGAAAGAATACCGGAAAAAAATGTTGCTGAATCCGAAAATTATGAAACTATAACTTCAACCGCAAATTCACGAATAGCTTCTCCGGCCACATCAGTAGACACTGATTCTGATAATATTCCTATAACTAGTACTACGTCCCCTATACCAGAAATCACATCTGTTATGAAAAGCATTGACCTTCAACCTACTACTCCACCTGGAAACGAGGAACCTCTCGTCTTAACTAAAGTACCTAATGAAATCACTGTAACAAATTACACTGAGAATACGGACAATGCAATTATAACCGAAACTATTCAAATAGTTGAATACACTACGGCTTCAGCAGAACAAGGTGTGTCATCAAAATCTACACAATCAGCAATAAATGAAATAGTGACAAGTACAGCATTCCCGCCAACAGTAAGTGAAAGTATTATATCTGCTAAAAATGATTTGAATTTGAGGAACTCACCGTCATTGGAAGCGAATACATTTTCAAGAACTCCAAATATCCCTGATTTAAATTACGTGATGAAGGATAAACCATTCACAATTACAGAAAGCCCTCCTGTAAATAGACAATGGTTAACAACAAATAAGTTTAACGAACAAAACTATAATACAAACACAGCACCAAGTAATATTTATGATTTCAATGCTCCGATATCATTAATCGATCGTTCATTGCAAACAAGACAATCGATTATAAATTCAGAAGTACCAAATAGAATGCCTATATACGGGCAACAAGAGATGCTACCTATAACTAGAGGCGTGTTCAACGATGCGCAAAAACAAGCAGAGGCTTTTGCTATTGTCGACTCCATTGATAAACGATTATTAAATTCGGGTACGCCGTTTGGCCCAGAAGATGATATTCCAATAACGAATATGCCTTTAGCGCCTTTATTACCGACTGCTCCAAGGAATGCCATAGATCCTCGAAGAATTAATTTCGAAACTTCTTCATTTTTGCCACCGCTACAGCCAGCAGGAAACGCTAACAGACCACAAGGATTAACTACACATAGACCGAAAAATGCAAATAATTATAAAAACCCATCAATCGACTACGACTCTTTCTTCCATACGCCTCCAAGGAACTCCGAGGCACATCAACGTGCTTTGAAAGAGGCTCGGTATATCATCGCGAACAGCAAACGATCAGAACGCATTATTAATAATGTTATGAAAAACAAAAGTAAATTCAATGCAAGAAGTATATTTAACGGGTAAATGAAATGATAGTGTTTTTTTACTATTGATAGGCACGCATTTGAACGCTATCTCACCTGATGGTAAGCGATGATGTGGTCGAAGATAGAGCACGCTTGCCTAGTAGTAACCTATTCACTCTTGACTTAAAGACTCGTAACTATCAGGAGGCTAGTGTCTTTTTATTAGTCCACCACTCCGTTCAGTAAGTGTTATGCTTTCTGTATCAAACCAGTATTGACAAGTTTCCAACTGGTCGACGCCATCTAGAGGGCGCCGCTTTGGGTATTGTTATTCAACTTTTTTTTATTATTTCCAGTTGTTTTGTAGCACAATAGGCTAGATTCCATCATCCACAAATTGCAAAACTATTTAGTCCGTCAGTTAGAGTATTGAAAAATAATGGACACGTATTTTTTGTTTTTGTAAATTAATGAATATTGACAAAGATAAAACGCATCAAAACTCGGGCTCGTGACGTCACGACTCACTAAAATTTATGCGAAGGTGTGACGTATTGAGAATTTTAAAAGCGTCGTAACTTCGTCAATTTTGGTTCCCGTAATAAAAGAAAAAACACGGGTCAAATATTTTTTGATAATCTAACTGACGGACTAATTCAACTAAGAGCCTATTCTTAGCATCTAAAATCAATAACAGTCACTTCCGAGCACAGTTCATTTTCGAAGAGGAAAGAAAAGAAAACTCTATATATAACGATTTTATTAACAATATAAATAAGTACTTACAAACTTATACTTCTACAATTGAGCTGCGCTACTCTACTGCGAGCAGTCAATGTGTTAGGTATATCTTAATTCTTATATTAGATTAATAATGTTTTACAGGGTACTATACTATGCACCAGTACTTTTCTATTCGTTTATTGACAGTTATAATATGTATGTACGTATAGCCGAATATTTGAAAGCCGTAAAGAGTAAATATTTTCTTGTTAGACGTGTGATAAGTACCTAATGTTTTATATGGTCAACGAGCACCATTTTGATTTATAGCAGCCGGCACGAGTCACGAGCACAGATCATTGACGTATCTAGATGCGACGCCCATAAGAAAAATCGTTAGGTACTCTTATTAAGCGTCGTCGAGGCGTACTGACAGACAAGTAAGTTTTTTCTGTAAACTTGATCAAGTGGAAAACTAACGGGCGTAGATGCCTATTGAGTAGCTTTTCAATATTCGACTATAGCCTCGCATGTCATTAGTGACTTTACAACGTTCGGTAGTATATCACCTACCTATGTCTATGATAACTATCTGCTATCATCATTACTTCATTTTGTTTCATCTCAGTACAATAAGCTTTTAATCTTAATGTTTTATATTTGTTATTTATTTTTGTACATATTTTTTTTTAATTTGGTGATTTACTGTGTATTGTTCATATTCAATTAATAAATAGTTTCAATTCCTGTCCAAAAGTTTGGCACGGTCATTGTTCGAACGCGTGCCTCAAATATAATTATAAATTTTATTTACAGTGACTATAAGTATATAAATAACAAACGTACATAAACAACATAAAAGCTTTAACGTAATGTCAATAACACAACAGGTACAACTAAGGTGTGGGTATACATAACTTCAATTTGATAAAGGTAGGTAAAGCACATGTAGGTACCTACGTGTAACAGAAATGTGTAGGTAATAAAAACTCGCTCACTTTATCAAATAACCAGTAGCAGAAATAAGGAAGGTACGGATTTTAAAATTGAGCAATTATCTTCTTAAATTAAATCATTATGTTGTACTTATTTATCATAAGGATATTTTTCATACACTGGTCTTTTAAATCGTTTCGATATATTCATTGAGTCTAACAGAATCTCGTTCTTCCAAAGCCAACAATATTTTAAATATGTTACTGTATTTCATAGGTTTCAAATACTATTTTTTTTCTTATAAATAATAAAATCGATATTCTTATTTTAAAGTACATGTTCTATTCTACGACAAATTATAGAAATAGAAGAGTCGGAAGAATATCTAAGTCGATAGTTTCAGCATGATTTCAAGTTAGACTTATACTACCTCTAGTGCCTATGAATTCCTTAAAATTACCTTTGATTTCGATGTTTACAATAAAATTAGCACTAATGTTGACGATTTGTGCAGGGGGTCTAAAAAGGTCAATTTAGCAGGATCAGAAAGCACATCACGCTACCCGCCACTGCCAAATTTATAAATCAACCTTAAACCTTATTAATGCGTTAGCGATAAAGATGAAAATTAAATATGACAGAATCTTGTGTGGTTAATATTATGATTCAAATATGATTCTGCTAAAGTGGCCTTTTAAGACCCCTGGTCTGTTATAAAAACTACACATGAACAAGCGAGGTGCTATAAGCAGATTTGTCGGACTATGGCTCAGGGTGAGCTTAGATAATGGTGCTACTACATTATGACATAATGTATGCTAATTAGCTAAATGACGTTTTTGAACACAGATACATTTACCATGGTGGTGTTTCGTTCATTTTCTTATTCCTATTCATAGAGACTATGATATCTCTAGATGATTTTATGAAGTCGCTTTGAGGTTTTGATACTAGGTACAAATAGAAATAGCTACAAAAACAATTGTTACATTTTATTGTCACGTAAAACTTTGAAGTGAGCGGTTTGAGTTGCTCTCGTATTGTTGTTTGTGGGAACACGATGAGTGTGAATGGATATGTGCTAATACTAATGTTGGGTGCAAGTAGATATAATGAAGAGATATGAAAGTACTTATGTGTATATATACGTAAAGTTTAGAGAGATAGTTACGTGTCGTGGAATAGAACACGTTCCGGGCGGGACGGGTGTGCGTTGGGTCTTGTAATGCAGCGGCGACGCAATATGTCCTTCGGTCTTAGTGTCACTTGTTCATGAAAATCGTTAAGATCTGCCAGTTTGTATATCTACACAACATGTAGGTCAATTAGATTTTCTTTCTCGATTAGGTACGAAAGTAGACATAGACCGATTTTCTCAAACAAGTCACTGCACCTTTTAAAAGACACCGTTGCTTATATAATTTATTGAATAACCATACTATATGACGTGTCTAGCAAATATGACGTCAGTATGTTCAGTTTGGACAACATTGCGAAGTAAGAATTCAGGTAGGTATCCTAGGTTTTCGGAACTATTTTTTGGGCAATAGCAAGGCCTACATAGATATTTACAGATAAAACCTGGTATACTGACGTCATATTACCATAAACACGCGAAGTCAAGATTTCCATATTACGAAGGTGGTGGACACCGCACCAACGACGAGGTAGCGTACTGGTTGAAGTGCTTGTCTATGGGTACTCGGTCGTCGTATAGTGTGGGCGCCTGCAGAATGATGCCTGCTGTGCCCACTAACACAGCTAGCGTGAAGATCCATAGAAATAAACGGTCAAGCACCATCGCTACGTATTTCCAGTCCTCTTTTACCTGTTTATAAAAAGTAATGTTTTAAATTCTTGTGGACAAACAAAAGAAGGTAAGAAGTTAACGATTTTGCTGTCTTGTTATTATTCAACTACAATTAACTTCAGCAAGCAGTCTTGCTGATATGCCTTTAAAATGTTACAGTATTTCATTATGATATGCAAGTACCGCGTTGACTGGATTATCGCGATATAATATTAGTCTATACATATATATAAAATCTTATTGCATCGTTAAGTTCTCGATACACGGTCGTTTTGTAAGCGATGCATAGCTACTGCGGCTCCATTTATATTTAGTACCTGTTAGGTAAACGAGACGAAGAATAAGCATCACTTTTGTTAAATGGAGTTATATTTTGCTCATAAATAAGAAAGCATAGACAGCACTAGAAAATTTCAATCATTGTAACTTAGATGAAATATCATCCAAATTACAAGAAATGAAATTTCCTAGTGCAGGCTTGGGTGAAGTGATCACAAAGTGAGTTGCCAATCCCAAGTTATCAAGATGGAATAGCAGTGCAGAAGTGAATTAGCGAAAGTGAGTACCTAGTTTTTTACACTATCACGCTTAAAACGCCGAACCGATTTTGATGAACATTGGTACACAGATAGATGGGAGAATGGAGAAGTGAAGCCGCGGGATAAACCTGAAATTGTAAAATTTCAATTTGGAACCTACCTTAGTAGAATCCTCGAGCATCCTAGTATGCTCTGCGATGAAGCGCACACAGAAGCATGTCTTATGCACCTCCGGCGGACAAGCAGAGTGGCTGAAGCCGGGCGGCGGGTCGGGCACGGGGCTGAGGGTCTCGTCCTCGGCGGGGAGCCCCCCCGCCATTCCACCTGCTAGCCCCGCGCCTGGACCCACGCCCCCTTCGCTCGACCCATGCACCATGCAGCTGCCGCCGAATCTATTGCTGTCACCCATCCTGAAAAGCGTAGATAAACTAACTTTCGCCTTTTTGTTTTTGTTTGGATCACTAAACTGTGTGTTGAGGAGCTGTGAATGAGTCCTTTGATTCCTACTTTTAGGTAAAACTTTCCCTTAGATTAAAATTTGATTACCGGAAATTTATCCTGTGTCGTGAGTGCGTCTACAAAAATTTAAACTCGCATACAGAAGCAGACAGATTCGGAACAACTATCTGTAGGCCATATAATATTTGTTTCGTGCGGGAGTCGAACCCACGACACAGCGCAGCAGCCAAAAGCTCAGCCATTACGCATGCTTTATTGTCAAAAACCTTCTAAGGTCTGGGCATCGAGCACTGTTAACGAATTTTTACACGACTAGGACCTTATTTGGCCGTGCAAAAATAGAGCAGCTAGCATCAGCCTTTATTCAGTTAAAAAGATCTTACCCAGAATTAAGATAAGTGGTGTGTGTAAGGTCCTCCTTGCTGGGTGTCCTCGTGAGAGGCCTGGGCGGCGGTGCGGCGGGAGGGGGCCAGGCCCCGGGCGCGCAGCAGTCGTCGTCTGCCGCCGCCAACCGGTACGGGTACAAGGGTCGAGCCGTGCCCCCGCAGCGGACTACCACGCCGCAGGCCGTATACCGCGACCTGGTGTACCCGGTCATAAATGAGGTAGGTGGAAAGAGATAGGCAAGCACCATTCAACGGAAACAGGCGCACATTAAGATGAAGTTTCTCATCGTACTCTTTTGTCAAAGGTCATCAGATAGAAGTTTCTTGTGAAGCAGTACCTTTGTGCTCTCTCCTCTCTTACATGACTTATTATAAGTACTACGTCATACGTAAAGCTCTTCACTGTCTGCAATCGCTCTAATAGCTTACTAATCTAAAGCGATTAGTAGCTCTCTCTAGTACAAAATTCTTTCTATACTCATATTCCGATTAATATTCGATACTCTAGTCTGATAATATATTAACTACCAGAAGGCACTTACTTCGGGATATTGACATTAAATGAGTTTTGTGATAACAGACACAACGTATAATCTGTTTACTTTGCAAGTACCTACACGGGAGGGTCAGTACCTAAATGTAAAAGGAAAATAAAGTGCAAGCAAATGAACATGCAAAGCACTCTTCAATCGTTCACTACCATTCAATTTGTTGGCTTTGTTCTCAGCGAGACGGGCAGTGCCAGAATGTACAATTGGGATGAACTGGGAGCTGTTAATTCGGTTATTTTATTCTTATTGCTTTGTTGTCTTTCACCAGGTAATCTTGTTAAAAGGATTAATTATAAGTAGTGTCCGACCGAAGCTTCGGCTTCGGCTTCGGCCACCTTCGGCCAAAAAAGCACCATCGGCCAAATCTACGGCTTCGGCCAAAAATTTGCCGAAGGTTTGGCCGAAGCCGAAGGTTTGCTAGTTGTCAAAATTTGAAATTTACTGAACGATGCTAGAGCGAGACGGAGAGTGTACAGCAGCAGTAGCAGCAGAGTTTCGCCGCGCCGCCGCACCGGACCAAAAGAATCGCAGTTAGCAAACTAAACGAGTCAAAACAAGTTTGAGAGCGCGTCTTAAAATTCTAATAAGTGTTTTGTTTTTAAATATTTCATATTTGTTATTACAAATTAATTTATTTATTACTGTGAGTAGTACCTGTAAGAACCAAGAAACCGTAAGATTGTCTGGTTTAAAATATTTTATGTTATCTAACGTTAGGTAGGAAACTAAATGGAAACAATGTTGGTATGTTTTTTTATGCAATTTTTAGATAAAAAGACATGTGAAGATTGTTTACTTTTAGTTAACTACCTAAACCGATAGGATATAGGCGCATCCGCGTTGCAGAGTCCTACTGCGAGTACGGGGCGGTCGGCTCGGCTCGGTCGGTACTTGTGCATTTATATAGAATATTTTCTTTCAGGTAGGTACACAATGACATCTTTAGAGCTGAATCCTATCTGGCAATATTTTATAAAGGCTACTGATAAAGCTTTATGTAAACAGTTCAATAAATCATTGTCTCTTGGTAGTGCTTTACCAAAAAAGCAGAGTACCACTAATATTAAAAATCATTTGATGAAAATGCATAAAATAGAGTATTTCTCAAGGTCAATGACACCTTCAGCTTCGGCTTCGGCCAGAATTGCACCTTCGGTCGGACACTAATTATAAGCAACCCACACATATCCTACTTAGACTATACTAAATTTTAGCAATGAGGGGGCTACGAAGCTGCGTAGTGGTCTATACCTTTGGTTTGCGCCAATAATAATGATTTTATTTACAATTCAGTTAGCGTCCTTATATTGCCGGTTGGCTGTTGAGGTCGAGCCAAGCCGCAGCGGTAAGCCAGATACCGAGATGTTTATTATTTTTACATAAAAATTGGTACGCTGCTACGCCGTAGCGCCGTAGTCCGTGGAGGCTTGGCGAAGCCGAGATACGGCTACGGTTTTACCAAATAAAATGCGATCCTTTTTCACTTTGAATGCATTTTAAAACATTGATTTGAAGTTAACTAGTGTTGTTAGGATTTATATAAACAATAATATGAATAGACGCGTTTTTGTTTGTTTTAAAAGTGACAAACTTTGCTTACGGCGGCAGGGCCGGTCAATAAATCCTAAAGTCCTAAACAATCTACATGTGACCCAGTTCCGAGTATCCCGAAGTCTATTAACAAATATTTATATACCTACGCTTTAATACTTTGTCGTATGAAGTATGCACTGTGTAGGTTTTACATTTTAGAATTACTTTACATATAACTTCTGCTTATGTCGGCTTATTTAACGGGGTTTATAGTCAGTCATCAATAAAAGTAATACTCATGAAAAAGAACAAGCTGTCGTATTAATATTGTCGTAGTTTGATTTCAATGCATACAACGACTTGCAGAACAACGGCACTCAAAGTGACATTGAGTTTCAACCAATGAAGTGAAACGGAGTCCCCACATCCGTTTATAGATTTAGGAGGATCCCAACAGATCCGAGCATGTGATCTGCCTCACAGATACATTTACGTAATATCGGGTAAGTCGGCAACCGCACCAAGGCGGCATCCATTACACCTCTAGTCTAGTTTAACAGACATCCATTCGTAAGTGAATTACGAAACCAACCAGATATCCGCATGAATAATTCGCGCGCCAATTAACTGACAGACATAGATGCTAAACAACAGCTATTCAGGTATTTTAGTGTAACCAGCAGCTAGCTACGTGTGGTACGCGGTTGTGGTTTATAATGCGCATGGATCAATAGTTCAATTACAATCAACAGTTAATGCATCAATCTATGTTCACATAAAGTTCTGTATATCTCTCTGTGTAGCATGCAGATAATACACTGGATTTTACAAATGAAGGATGTGCTGATAAAAACCTTAATGTCTGGCTGTAAAATAAAACATTAACTCAAAATCTCGCAGAAATACCTCAAAGCGCTGTCAGGTCGTAAAACAGGCGCGCGGCAGCAAAGTTGTCGCCTCTAACGCGCTTAAAAAAATCTCCGGTACACAATCTTTACAGTTCGTTCCGTCGCTTTTTTAACTTTGAGCTTTGTACTAAAGTTGAGCAAAAGTGAGAAATAAACGTCTGACTCCTGCGGTCGCGACTGGCGAGTCTTTTAAACCTATAATTAATTTAGAGTTGTTACTGATCCGCGGTCGGATTTACGAGTCATCCGCTCACTGGACTCGGCAATTTTCATTCAGAGATCGAGATTAGAACAAGTCCGAATTAATTCGACTTTAATTGCGAAGATTCTGAAACTAAGTTTAGCGAGATACTGCAAGTTAAGCCTCACCTTGTTGTGTCAAACTTGTACTGCGGTCGCTTCATGAAGAGAAGCCGCGGCAGGATGTGAATGAAAACTCGCTTCACCCAAGGCGCCATCCGGTGGGTCTGCGGCGACCGGAAGTGGACGTTTAGGACCACTACCGTCACACATATACTAAAAGTAATAAAAGGTTTTATTACTCAAGGATATAGGTACAATTAATAGCTTATATTGGCTAGTAGAATTAACCGATAGCAATCGGACCGGAACTTTATTTGGGACCTTTCCGTTGCCATAGGTTATTTTATCTTAGTAATAAATATCGGTGGATATAGGTATGTGAAAGTTCAAGTACAAACTTTATAAATCACACGTTTAAATCAATTATTAAACAAACCATATCGGGGTTTCGAATGGTATCCTATGTTTATCTTGCTCGTGTGTATTCAAAGGATCAATGACTGGCAATCCCTGCGTACATTTAGCTAAATTATTAATGCTAATAGTTTTATTCATAGGTTTACACAATAGTGCTACAAACAATGCTGGGTAATTTGTTCGTTCCCTGCTGAATCAGGTAGTTCGCACCACAACCGTGTTACTGGGTTATTTATGAATAGTAAACTTAGTAATCATGTGTAAACCATGTATTGTTATGTTGGTAGGAACCTGCTTGAAGCTTAATTTAGGTATTGAAAGGATACAAGTTACGACTGGTATAATTACTATAAAATCTCACTGAAATACTACTTAGATCATTCATTCATGACATGATCATTCATTCATTTTTATGATCCTTCTGTAATTGCTTTCTTTAGCGAAGTGGTTCTTTTTTGTTCAGTCTATTAGACTTCATAAAATCATAACTGTTAATTACATCGTAACTAACGCCTCCTTTATGTATATACACTAATCCTAGCCTTAGCTCAGACTTTTAGCAACTTTGTAGCGGGATTCAGCGCAAAGGTTTCCAATTATCCTAACTCAAAGTTAGAGGTCGGAGTGTTAAAAATTTAATTTTCTTCAAGCTAGAACACGCTATCAAATATCTTGTTTAGAAACCAGCTTTTAATTTATATGGAAATGTGGTAGCGGGCACGCCCCAACCGAGCCATATTTAAATAAATTACTTTTGTCCGAAATGTATTATTATAGCCGCTTTGAATTTATAAAATTGAACCCGGAATAAGTCTTCGATCTTTTTCAATATCCAGAAGGTTATTTTTGATATTGCATTAGTCTTGTTTTCAAATATATTTTGGATTCAATGTAAATACCGTTATTTAAATATATAGATGAGCACTACTGTACGATATTACACAAAAAAGATCCTTGCCAAGAATACTCCTTTGTCTTTTATCACAAGCGAAATAAAGAGCAATACTCGGAACCAAGGATTACTGCTAATGTGTAATAAGCCGAGATACACTCACATAGGTACCTAATTGTCTCCTCCTATGTGACGAGGATCAAAGGGGCGCTGAGAATTAAATTAAACACCCTCAGCTCTCAATTTGCGAAATTATTACATTCGAGAAATAAACACAAACTGACGGGAGCAACCTATTTTATTTATTTTTAATCAGGAGATAGTTCGTGCTGCTCAACGGTAGTTTACTGCTTCGTTTCCTCTTTAGAGTTATAAAACTTTTTGAAACGATCGTAGTGGGTGGTAGCGTGGCGTCTTGGCTATCAAAGTGCACATTTCTGGTATAGACTACTTGGGTGTAATCTAAAGAGACAGTAGATGCTCGGTATAAAAATATAAACTACCTAAAGTAACTGTTTATGTTTTAGTAGTGAAAAAAGAGTTGTGTAAAATTAAAATTATGTACTTGGATAATGATTTGCTTTTATTAACGAAAGCCCTTAAACTAACAGTTTTCAACATAGATATAAAGCTGCCTTACAACCTGTTAAATTAGTGTAGATACGTATTTTACATGTGAACATTACGCCGCCACTGTCGCTTTCAAGGAATGCCATCGTAAATATTAATTTAGCGTTCAGGGCTCATAAAACCAGCCTGTCATCAAATAATAGACATTTCGCGATATATAGAGGAGCAAACTATTCTTGTAGACTATGTAGACACGAGGGGTGTACAATAAATTCCTCTTACGTCAAACTTACGGACAGGCATTGTACCCTTACAAGATGGCGGGAAACTTACTGCAGAAACTGCGTAGCTTTCTTTACTAACGAGGCCAAATGAGTCGCCAACGGGACATGAGAAAAACTACAAACCTCAGGTAAGGAAAAGGCCGACTCGAAGGGCTTTTTTTGTTGGGATCACCCTTTCTGTGGTCACCGACAATCTGATTGTTCACGTCAACTGGTCAGTCTTTTTTTGGGTAAGGTTTATTCCATTACGGACGGTTGGAGGTACTTACCTGATAGACACGAGAATCATGGCGAATATAAGGTACTTTCCCAAGAGAGGCACAACCAGGGACGTAGGAGGGATAATCTCGACAACCAGCAGGAAGAACACGTGGAGACTAATCAGTATCGAGATTGATAGTGTTACCTGTTGACAAAAACACACTCGTATCAATATAATGAATGACATCCAAAAGTCTATGAAGTATTGAATAACTTTTGATATGCTCTAGAAAATAAATAAACAGAGGTTTGTATAAAACGTTGTGTATCTTATTATTTTTATGTCAAATAGACTATATACACGCGACAGACACCATCCGCTTTACTCGATAACCAATAATTTTATCGCAGAGATTTACGACTTTCATCCATCCACGCATACCATAAACTATTTCTGATAGAAAAATACGCTAAGTCCGCAGGATTTTTTCCGAAGTTATGAAGAATTTTATCTTGGAAGTGTTCGTCTTAAAGACAATTTTCCCCTTCAAATGATAAATCTAAGTCAGGTATTAAAAAAAAAGAGATAAAATGTTCGGTGTTATGGTTTGTACATAGTAGGTACTGATCCGGTTACAATTTTTTTTCACTAGTAGAACTCAATCGTTGAATGACTATAACTTTTTATCCGGAACTTTTCACACGGTTCCTGAGAATTATAGATGGATGTAAACGGGAATAAAAATTTGCACATAGTCAGACAGATCCTGGAATAGGACCTAAGATCCTTTTTTACCTCGGGACTATGTTCCCTAGGATAGTGTAGACTGTCACTAGTTTAAAACAAAAGTTACTCATTGTTATAGACTAAATTACTTTCAATAGCATGCACGTGTAAAGTTAACACATAACACTACGAATACGTACCCTACATTTATTTTACACAATTATGTAGAAACGTAATCACAATTTCAACGTTGAATATCAGCCAAATGTAATGAGAATGAAATATTTGCCATACACTGTTATCTTACATAATTGATAGAACTTCTACTTCATCTTACAGAACGAATAAACATGGTTGCCAAAGTTAACTGAAATGAATATTGCGGTGAGAATCTTCGTTTTAGCGTAACTTGTTAGGTTCCTGGAACAGGAATGAGAAATTGTGGTATAATTATGCTTTTTGACATATGATCTAGTATCCAATTGAAGGAATAAACGATATGAAGAAATATTTCTTGTTTTAGATACCAAAAATTACATTCGAAATATCTCTTTACTATATTTTTATGTTGTTTTAGTATTTCGAAAATGTATTTTAGCACTTACGTTTTTATTCCGAGCTAGTCTGTTATTATCGTCATCTCATCTTTTGCCTTTCAAAAGTATTTGCATCCCTCTCGTTTGTTCAGTTCTTCAGATGCTCCGTGGAGCTTTTGCAGGCAGCATCTATGTCACTTTTTGCAAATCGGAGCTGTCAGATTTTCTTCACAATTTTTTTTTGAACAGAGAAACTGCTATTAGTTTAGCTGTTTAAAGTTAAATTGAGTGTTAAAAAAGTATCTGAACCATATGGATGTACTATATTCTTATGACCTTGAACAATATACAACGTTATATTTTTCTATCCGCGCCAACTTCTGAATTAAGTATGTCTATAATTGGTATGAAATAAAAGAGCAAAACAAATTAAAGTACACCATCGTTGGTAGTTCCTACCTGAAGACGATAATGGACGCCTTCTCCATGAAATGACTAGCAACGGCTTGAAGACAATAGCGACTACTAATCATCTCCTTCATTTGTGTATGTCACCGGAAACTGGCAAATTTCGTAAGATTATAAAATAACTTGTGAGATTGTAAACTTTCGATAAATTATCAACTGAACATTTGGAATGCTTTTTACTCTTTAAAATTTGATAGTTTATAATTTCCCGATTTCATTCCCAGAAATTTTAAATTGAAATAAAATGGCGATAGATCAAATCAGAAGTCTACAAGAACTAGGCTCTCATTGGTTTGTTCATATGTCACATGTAGGTACGCCATAGAGTTACGAATTCAATGGACTTCCCGTTGTCCGATGTTAGTTGAGCTTAACCAGGGCAAGTTGACGGAGCCCCGCTGGGCGGCGCTCCTGTTTCCTAACCTCCGTGTCAGGGTGCCCAAAGTTCCTGACCTTCGCGGTCGCTCTTTGTTCAGCGGTTACACCAAATGTCAGTTATTCAAGATGTCTAAATAAGAGAATATACTAAACGAACGAAAAAATCCCAATTTTTTCTCATTGGTCATTTTATTTCGCGAGATTGAAATCGACTCCATTCCATTCATTCGTAACCCTATGACGTACAGGTGACGTCACATCTGAGGCCTTAGTGTGAGTTTTTTCGACTCACGTTCGAACGCGTTCGATTGCGAGCGCGTTAGAATTTAGTATGGGAAATTAGGTTCTACGAGTGGCCACCAGGTGGCACTATAACTAATTTCCCATACTAAATTCTAACGCGCTCGCAATCGAGCGCGTTCGAACGTGAGTCGAAAAACTCACACTAAGGCCTCTGAACAAACCAATGAGAGCCTAGTTTCTTGTAGATTTGTGCTTTGATTGATCGCCATTTTATTTCAGTTCACAGTTTCTCGGAATGCAATCGAGAAATTATAAACTATCAAATTTTGAAGCGTAAAAAAGTATTCCAAATGTTCAGTTGACAATTTATCGAGAGTGCATAAACCTAATCCTACTAATATTATGAATTTAAACCAATATAATGTAATAATAGTTGTTAGCCCCAATTTTACTTTATCATGATTCTAACCTGATATTTGTTTTTGTCTGAAAAAGTGTGCTATTTGAAGACATCGTTTTATTTTTCCTGTAATTTTAATATGAACTTCTGTCGCTTAGAATATTTCAGATTTTTCTATATGCAAACATAGGATTTCATATGACAACCCACATGCCCTAGTAGCCTCACTTCTAATTTACAAGAATCCCTTTCGGTCACTCATAGCAAAAAAATATTCACATTATATATTTTGTTTCTTTCTTATTTGTAAATAGTTGAAAACCGTCTTGTAAAACTATTCGAAATTTCAAGTTGATAATATTAAATAAATTTCAAGTTCCTTTTTACCATTTTAGTACGGAACCTTAAAAACAAATTAACTTCTTATCATTTCATTCGTTCCCATAATATATTTCAATTATGATTTGCTGATCTTTTTACAACACTCCATACCTTCCGAGTGCTAAAAAGTCTATAGTGTATGTAGTACATCTCTATCACACAATTGTGGCCATGTTCTTAAAAAGTCAATTAAATTAGTAGTTTTCACAATCATTTTGGGACATACAAAACATGATATGTATTTACGAACGACTGTAAAAAATAAATATTAAAACAAGTAAATTATTTGTCTGCGTTCAATATTTTATACATTCTACGTCTAAAATCGTTGTATATAAGAGTGCTGTTTTTTGTTAATATTTTGACAGAAGAAGTTTATGAAGTTAGTGCGCAGGCAACACTGAATCAGTTGGCGGTTTTAATTAATTTGATGTTTTGGCACTAGGTTCGATATTTCGAACGACCCACGTGGAAGCATGTGGGGACCTCGCGGTGCGCGCGTTGCCACTCGACGCTTTCGAGCATTAATTTCCAAGGTACGTCCTTAATGCTTCGGTCCTACTGGTTGCCTTTTACGTTATGGTGATGATGATAGGCTATTCAATACTAAAAGAATTTTTAGATTCGTACCGCGTTCAGCTAAACAAACTCTTCAGGTTACTAACATTAGTATCATCTTATTGAGATTTACCTACCTACGCCAAAAACTCAGAAACTTTTAGGTGATTGAAAGTTACATCCAATGATGTCCCCTGAGTCAAATAAAAAGGACCACATACTCGTAGGCATATTTATGTACACCGATATTGAATCGATATCGTAAGAGTACGTCTGCCAGTTCATGGCAACGACATAGTGTGGGTAAAATTTTTCACCGAACGGTTATATAGCAGAATATTATGAAAAGTAGATCGTAAAACTTAATTAAGGATTATCTAGTGTAATTACTGCAGTAATTAATTTTCTAGTAGGAACGTTATAATGTTATATGACATGCAATAAACTAGATTCTTGTAATTACGTTTTAGTTTATTGAGTTTCATTGCTTTTATATTCTATCTAGTTATATCAAAATATTATTTATATAATTAAGTGGCTCAATGAACGATGTCATAACAATTTAGCCTTTTAATCTTATTCTTAGCGCGTCGATGATAAATATTAAATTTTATGTTTGGCCCAGTATTTAGCAACGGTAACAGCATTCGCTCGCGCAGCCTGATGGTCCTCACATGTACAGGTGACAGGGGAAGGGCGCAGGACGAAAGGTGGGTCATGGACTGCGGAGAGACGCCACACAAAACACTGAAGATTTCCTTACTGCGTTCGATCCGAGTAGGGAGACTCCCTACCCGGATCGAACGCAGTAAGGAAATCTAGATTAAGAGTTTTCTAGATCAACCGCGGCAAGTCGTGGAAGGTTCTCCGAAGGCTCGATGAAGTAGTCGGGAGGTTTGAGCAACTCTCCCCTTCGCATCTATCCGAGGTGGTGTTGCCGGTGAATGGACTCACGCATCCAAGAAAACTTTTTTGGCTTTTAGTCTCTGGGTCACTAAGCGTTTTAATGAAAACAAGACTTTAGAAATCTGTTAGTTTCCTTACTTTCTAACATGTGGTTTCAATGTCAGCAAACTACTAATTAAAAGCTTCAGTTAATAAATAAACGGCTGAAGGAACGTCAGAGATAAGTCGTGTCTGAAGCACAAGAAAAATGACTGATAGCACGAAGTAGCAATATCGTAGCACATGGCTACGGCAGACGGCTACGACGTAGCAACACTAAAACTTCTTTAAAAAATTGTAATTGGATTTCATGTTCCTGAGAAAATAACAGTGTATCATGTAGTAAAATCGTATGAATGGCCATTTTTAAGGTTCCGTACCCAAAGGATAAAAACGGGACCCTATTACTAAGACTTCACTGTCTGTCTGTCTGACTGACACCAGGCTGTATCTAAAGAACCGCGATAGCTAGACAGTTGAAATTTTCTGATGATGAAGATGATGTATTACTGTTGCCGGTTGTTGGGGGCTCCCATACAACATCCTTGATTTTTTTCCGTTTTTATAGATAATTGTACGGAACCGTACGAGTCCAACTCGCACTTGGCCGCTGGTTTTAAATATTCTATGTACGTATCGGTGATAAATTGAGTTGTTGTGGTCATATTACGTGCCCAACCAACATTTTAATGTCAAACTGCAGTACCATGAGACAATTGATACTGCAACCGTCTCCTCTTTTTAACCGACTTCCCAAAAAGGAGGAGGTTCTCAATTCGGTTGTATGTTTTTTTTTATGTTTGTTACCTCATAACTCCGACAATTATGAACCGATTTGAAAAAATCTTGTTATATCTGAAAGAATATACTTGCAGATTGGTCTCATTTCAATTCTAACAAAATCGGTTATGAACTTTGGATTTTAAATCGAAATAGCTGGAATTCGTCTACTTGGATGATGGTTTTATGTCATCCAAGTAATCGAAATTGCGTATTTTGCTTTCTGCGATTTTGCAGTGGTGTTGTTAGGTATGAGGTACCACTAAAAAGTGAAAAATAAAAAACTTTTTACAAAAAAAAAATTGTAAAAAGTTTTTTATTGTCTTCAACCTTATTAACAACGCAACAGATATAAAAAATATGCCGAGGATATACAGAGGTTTATGTAATATGTTTCGAAAGTGTATCCTAATGTGTGCCTGATGTATTCCACATTTCCCCAACCTGATCATAACTAGGCGTAGGCGTACAATATTGGCAAAGCTTCTTAATACGTTTACAGATAACAGTATAATGTCATTAGTTTACATACCCTCGATACAAACGCTCGCAGTAACTCACAATACTCGCGGGAAGGGTCGCGTAAATCATAACTAAGCTCGATTTAAACGCTTCAAACACAAATGAAATACATTTTTATTACGTTGGGGTAGGTAATCACAAGAGAGCAATAAAAGAACACGTTGAGTAATCGTATTTGAGCAATTTGAACCTCAGCGGTTGTAACAATATTCACTGTGAAACTTTGCGGACTGCCCCAACTTTGTCGACAAAACGCGCGGAATTTTTGTTAATTTGATTTTAGAAGTTCACTCCAATAACAACGTAGAAAATTTTATTCATGTGCGCTAAATGAATATAATAAAAATGATGAGGTGCTTTCCATTAGGGCTAGCCCGGTTTTTGTTTTTTTTTTTAAGATTGCGTATTATTAAAAAGTATTTAATACGATCTGAATATTAAAAGGTTTTATTGAAATAGAAGTACTATTTTATTAGGAGCTTATCGTAATCTAAACAAAACCTAAAAGGAATATGAAATATGTATGAAATTTATTTTAGAATTTATCAATCTATATAGAACCAAATTCGGTGTGTGTAAGGGTCAGGAGTTGCGGGACTATTCGAAAGAGATACCGTGGTTCCGGATCACAAAGGGCAATAAGGAACATGGATGGGTTTTAGTCAGTAATAGTCTGACACTTCCTCCCGCTCCGCCCAGAGCGGGAGAAGTCATTTGATGATTTCCCATACCTAAAAAAAGGGTCTACGGGATTTTGTGACCGGGACTGCGGTCCCGGACTACACCTGTATTATTTTTGAGCGGTACTTTGGGACCACAAGAAAAATTAAGACAGTTAACAAAAAAGCTGATTTAAATCTTGATCAACAATTTCACGAATTATTAGTACCGGTGTATAATGAAAGGTAATAATATTATTTGAAGAGCACAGGGAAAGAACGGTCGGTCTGTCATCCTAAAACAGCTTTTAAGTTAGCCAATCCCGCAATAGGAAAAGGGTAAAAACGTACAAAGTCCCGGAAAATTACTTTTAAGTTTTTACATAAAAGTTATTAGTGATCATAGTCATCTAGACTTTGTTCTTTCTTCGTATTTTCAATATTACTTTGATCATTATTTCAATTTATGTTTGAGTGTTAATTAACAAAAGATAAGAAATTTTGATATCTTAAATTTTTTTGGTTGACCGTACTTTCCCAAGAAAACTTTGTTTAATTTATTTTTTCGGTCCCAAAGTAGATTCTATTAAAAAACAATATAGACGTAGTCCGGGACCGCGGTCCCGGTCCCGAAACCCCCGCGACCTGTAAGTTCAAATAAGGTTCCAAGTACATCTTTGCAAGTTAAACTTTATAAAAATAAACAAAGGTACCTACAATTCTACCTTTTTCTTAAACAACTTTCGCATTCGCATCTCAAATAGCAAACTGTCAATTTTTGACAGTTTGCTATTGAGATGCGAATGCGAAAGTTGCATGAAAATTAGTAGAATTGGCACTCTGATATTAATTTTGTTTACAAATACCTATTTACTTCTAAATCATAGTCCAGGTTCTAAAATTACAAAGGTTCGAATATGTCACAAAGGCATTCTGTGTTGTTTTTTTATCATTTGATTTTTAACTTAATCATTAGGATTAGTAATAAACCTTGGAATCCGGTCCCCGGGTAGCATTTCGTTTTCTAATCGAGCTGTAGTACGTACCTACACGCGGTACATAGATCAAAGGGGACGACCAATTCCCAAAAGGGGCTTTATCCAGCTTTATATCTTAGGCTCTTTGTATTGTAGTTTGTAAAGGAGTGGACATACTGGTTTATAAATGACTAGCTGACCCGTGCAACGTCGTCTGCGTAACATTTTTCATTACTGCTCCGCTCCTATTAGTCTTAGCCTGATGATACATAGCCTATAGCCTTCCTCGATAAATGGGCTATCTAACACTGAAAGAATTTTTCAAATCTGACCAGTAGTTCCTGAGATTAGCGCGTTCAACCAAACAAACAAACAAACAAACTCTACTGCTTTATAATATTAAGTATAGATTAGTATAGATAAATTATAAATGATTCGACCAGTGGTCTATTCTTGAATATTTTCTTCAAATCTGATGGCATGAAACCGCAATTATGACTTAAAAATCGAGTGAGAACGGTTTCCACAGGCTTCTTCCAAGAGGTAGTCAAAAATTATCCCAAGGGATGGAAGGACACCCGGGATGAAACTTCTTAATATATAGAGGTACCTACTATGTATGTGCAATTCTAAAAGATGGTATACCCGAGTGCCAAGTATCATCTCAATCTGTCCGGCCGTGAAGGTGTGAAGAAACCGAGTATGTTCAGATTTACCTTCTCTCCACTATCTGAAGGCAGGTAAAATGTGAGGACGGTAAGGAAGGAGATCCCCATGCAAGGGATGATGATGTTCACGGTGTAGAACAGCGTTTTTCTCCGCATCGTGATGTTGAATGTGATGTCCAGGTACGGCTCATCGCAGCACGTGTAGAACTTCTCATTCCTGCACAAAAATAGGGCAAGGTAAAGTAATGTGGGAACTTGCAAGACTAAGTAGTTTGCCTATTGCCTATACAGAGAGTTCAGAAGTGCGTAGTAATTTCTTAGGGGAACAGTAAAGAAATAATAGCAAAAAACTTTGCAATGGTGTCTGAATTTTATATCAGATATACAAAACTCTACTACTACTATACTATGTACTATATTATATACTACTACACTTCAGTGTGTGGACTTATTTAAAGGTAGAGTTACTTAAATCCTACCTTGAATACATAAATATTTAAGCAGTTAGACTGCTGAGTAAACTATGAAGATAGCATTGTTATTGCATTGCCTTTAAAATGTGACTTATTACATTACTCAAAACGCGTACAACTCTGAAATTGAATTACAGGACAAAATCCAGCCATTGAGTCTGCAACAAAGGCTCTCCAAACAAAACTTGGTAAAATTCAAACATCAATAACGACACTTTTGCCTTTCAGTTACACTTGAAGTTTTACAAGGGATTTTAATATTTAAATATCATTTTATAGGCGGCCAATAGAAACTTTTAAGTAGTTGAGATTGAAGCTGTAGAAATGTAAGACTACTGTGAATATTCTGAAAAGGTTTGAATTAGTAGGTAGTTGGACAGTTGTACGCAGAAATCTGAATGTAAATAAATTATAGAACAAATTTTAACCCTTTATAAAAAAGTAAGTCCTCGTAGTTTGTTTCGGTAGCGACGAAACTACTTTTATGTATATACCTATCATCTATATTAACATAAAAGGTTTCGATATTGCTTTATGGCACTTAATTTAGCAGCATTTTTAAACGAATTATTTTGCTCAAAATATAGATTTAGAAAACCAAAGTGTCAGTGGGTGTGGCCGTACCTAAACGCTTACAAATTTTGTAAAACAATATTTTATGGGCGAACCATATAAGTGTGTGTTCGTGTAATTTCGTAGAGTAGCTCGTAAAAGCTTTGAAGGAATATGAAAATGACATTTATATCGTTTCAGGGGAAATCATTTTATATGGAAAAGCGCAGTTTGTCCCGACCGTCTAGCTATTCGTCAATCAAACGAAGGGTTACATTCCATATGCAAAGTTATGATATAATATTTCACGGTGATAAAATATAAGAGTTTTATATTAGGCTAATATTTTTGGAGGAAACCAAGTGCTGTACAGTTTTATTACGTAGAGTGTATGTACAGATGTTTTTGTCTGTTGTAATTTAGCACGTTGTATTTCTTCTGCAAACAACTAAAAATAACCGGAAAGAAAGACACGAAGCAAGCAGCAGATTTTCATCGTAGATATTTTAATAAAACCCGTTAATTTAAACCTTGAACAATGTCTACGACAGCGTCTTTGGAAAACATCGCAGCTTGTAAAAGGCAAAGCACTTGACAATGTTACCGTTGCAATAGCTTCGTTAACGTGGAAATGCGAACTTTATTCAAAGCAAGTAGGAGTCAGCCGCGAGCGGTGCTACAACTACAGAATATGTATAAAGGACATTACCGGAGGCTCGTATGTAAGTAGATTTCACTGTGTTGCCTCAGCAAGGGTCTTTGTTACTGCAACGTTTTTTACAATACCCCACCCGTGTAAGTAAATCTGAAATACTTTTTTATTTTGATGTGGTACTTAAACTTCACTTTTATAAAGAAAAGTTATTTTTCTGTAATATTTTATTTCTAAGAACAAATGCCCGCCTTTTTACTGCTTGTTTTCTTTTAATTATTCCGAACACCTCTTCCTTTTTAAAATCCTCTTAGAATTTTAAAATGGCGTCTATAAAGGAAAATGTACCTACATTGAGATAAAGCAAGGATCCACTCAGCGTTTTTAGACAAGCAGATTAGATTATTTGGTGGATACTGGAGAGCTCGAACCTCCGACAACGTGACTTATCGGAATATCTTATTCAGGTTATTATAGCTACGCATTTTCAAGGGGTTGAAATCGGTAGGAGTGCGAAGCGTGAGTTTAGAAGCAAACGCAGCTTAGCGTGGCAAAGCGGATACACGTCGTAAAAGTGATGGCGAAGTAAGTGACGTCGGGTTAATAATGACACTCATGTGTTCGAGAGGCGGATAACGGCCCGTAGCCGGAGCCGTACCGGAGCCGCGCCGGCAAGGAGCGCTGACGACAAACGACCGCCGTACATCGAGCTCCAATTAACTTTTGTTTACCGCCTACGGGACGGATTTCGTGCTGTATTAACCTTTATTTGGGCCTTTTTTAATTCCCGTTCAAGTACCAAATACTTTTAAAGAAGCACGTTTTAATTAACCGAAAACATTTCAACAATTTATGATTAAAAAAACTGCGGGACACTTTTTTACTAACGTCATGACCAAAGAAAGGAATAGCTAAAGGAAAACAAATGACCCCTGTCGTAATAACATAAGTACTAATAGCGGTCATTTAGTTCAGCCGTCGCCGTCCGGCTTCAATAACTGAAAGTAAACGGTCGTACGATAAACTTTTATATTTCCAAGCACGAACTGGAGTATCCTTACACCGTCGTAGTTTAAATAATTCAAGGAAATGTGAGAGAACATCGCTGTGCTCATCCGTCATGCCGTGCACCGGTTATTATTTCACAGCGAGATCAACTGCGAATAACATGGGAGATATCTTTTGTAACGCTATACGTGGAAGTTTCTCCTGTTATTTCAGGTTTAGTTTATAAGCTCGAGTACTGGATTAAACTAGCTGGTAGCAGATGGGACCTAATCTGACAAAAGAAACAGACCGATCATCTGTATACCGGACAGAAACTAATATAAAACGGGACAAGTCTTTCTTTAAATTTCCCTCCAATCCGGAACTTGGGAGCGAAAAGACATCTTAAAATGATCCAAAGAAACTCGGCAAAAGTTGTAAGAAAAGGTAAGTAGATATTTCAGCGTGGGTTGATCAGTAGTCTATGGTAACACAATACTGCGAATTTTATGGAGGTGAGTATCGATATCAGGTTCAAAGAATATGAGTTTAAAATAACAACCTTATAATACTTAGTTATACGTAGAGCGTTATTGTCAACTCATATTCTATATTTATAACTAAACGCTAAATTTGTGCTTTTTATATAATAAAATACATAAAGAGATTGGTCAAGTTGTGTGTAAGGGGAAAGATTACGGCAAGCAAAAACCCATCTAAAAATTCTAAGGGAATTTCCGGTAGTCATGTATATTTTAGGTAGAATTACAGACCTGACAGCCGGTACTTCAAGGATGTCCCACTCCACGGACATGTAGAACTCGGAGAGGTCCACGCCCACCGACACCACGTTGCTTCCCGCCTGCTCATCCATATGCCTCAAGTCCACCTGCGTACATACCAACTCACAAAACTATTTACTCGTCCCCACATACGCATTCACAACTTCCACAAGGCACCGGAGTTCAAATGAATATATCCATCTTAAACCTATGTCTTGAATGAACAAAATTTATTAGAATTTCAAATGTGGGAAAGCAGGAGATACGTGTGTCTTGATTGCGATTATGAACGTCGCGTGTTCGCTTTGAAAAGGGGTCGCATTCAAGTTTATTTCATTTAAAGCGACCTCGGTGAGCCAAACCTTAGAAGAACAAGAGAAGTAAATGATATGTATTTGCAGTCTGTAGGTATATTAGCAGTAAGTAGTTGAAGGTGCTTTCTATTTGTGTTGAGCAATATTCTTGTTTTGTATGATTCTGTTTTCCAGATGTAGTGTATGATTACTTATCTTTCTTTAAATCATTTTGTAGTCCTTGTCTCTGGAAAAAATCAGTAAATACTACCTCAGATTACTCACATTTTTATCATTATATAAAAACTCCGGTGCCAATACCATTTAAATTGTTACTATTATCTGTTATCTTAAAATTAATATACTCTAGTTAAATACACATCGATAACTTTAAAAGACACATATATACGGAAGTTTATCACGTTTTGCTATTACTTGTTTAATCTTATGATATGCGTTTAGAATGATGCAGGTTAGATCTACTATTACTATCTCATTTGGAGTAAAAAATAATTAATGAATAAATTCAAATGAAACTTTATTTCATTCGACAGCGATTCGAGTGCATTTTGTATGATGTCCAATTAGCATAAGTATGAGCAGTCTATAGAAATTTGTGACCATTTGTATAGCACATTATTTTTAATGGCGTGCTTCTATAAATTTATCATTATTATTTTTTACTCCACGGCAGGATAGTGTTAATTGTTATATCTATTTATTTAAGTTTAATTCATTGCCTAGTTAGTCATAAAAATTACTTATTTGATACATGCATCCTGTCACACAATGTGTTGAATTATCTAGATAAAAATCCCATAAAATCTTGCCAACGCAGACATTTAAACTGTGTACTTCGCTATCTCGGACTCTCTGTATAAAAGATCTGTATATTCCAAGCTGGTGTTCGCATGAGATGCCTCGTAACAATACCACAGAGTGTGCCAAGTGGGATGTACCTGAGTACAAACTGAGATCAAAACCTTTAACGACAACCGACACACTTAATCTTCAATGTAGACATGTCACAACAATTCGATTCATGCGAAGAAATAACAACGCGAAAACACAGAAAACACCGAATATAACGAGTGATCGTGGAGCTTTCGACAAGAGTAAATAGGATGAGGACGACCTCCTTCTCCTGATCCCTTAACGCTATCGCGTAGAATAAGCGCACTACTTCGTGTCGGGGTATCGTATCCCGGAAGTAGCGCCCTTCATTCTCAACGACTCGTCAAAACATCTGATAAGAAGGTCGAAAGCGCCGGCTCCGCCGCGCGTGTGTGTGTCGCGCGGACGCAGCGTCTGAGCGACCCGCCTCATACCAACTCTCTGGGCCTCTTTGTCTAGTAAACCAATGATTGCGTTCGCTATGGGGGCGACGGGGCGCGGCGTGTTGGCATAAGACGCGTGCTTCGGTCGAGTGTTGTAATAGCATGCAACGACCGTCTCCTCGACGCGCGAGGGTCCTCGACGCTTCGACGAGACGGCGACTTCTACTTTAACATTTAGATTTTTGTGCATTATGGACTCCGTGTCAAGATTGGGAGTGGTATCGTCTTTCTTTGAAATGACAACATGCAATGGACTGCCAGCGACACCACACTAGGTACAGCCAGTAAGTATATGAGTCGCTAATAGGGAAAGGTATAAAATATGCAACATGATGACTATTATATGCTCGATAGTGTAGAGCAACAAGTGTGATCTTTATCGTTCGTTTGGTTTCGCGTGCTGTGCTAAACCTGTTCGCGTGTAGGTTCGTGTGAAGCTGTGTACAGAGTCGCGACCGCGTCGAGCGGTGAGCGATCGCGCCGTGATCGGGAATGCAAGTGATTCGGAAACAAGCGAGAATCATGCGGTGAGTGAGTGTACACTGACGGGGAGCATGCAGCAAGCTCGTGTGGCGCTCGTGTGGCGGGCATGTGGCGGTGTGTGTGTGTGTGTGGCGCGAGCGGAGCCAGCTATGGGAGGGTGTGAAGCTCCGAGAGACGCCGCTCCGCGTACCGATGCGGCTGTTAGCTCATCGCTCTTCTACGTGGTATTTACCTTCGTACTCGCGGCGTATCGTGTAGCACGGAAAGGCTCTATCGGAGCGGGATGTGTCGGGTAGGATCGGATCGAGTGAAGTTATTGCATCCCATATCACCTGGCTGTTAGAATTTTATACCTTTCCGTGTCGAGCGAGGAAGGCCGAACGAGCTAAGTGGACCGGCCGAGGATATTCTGGAGCATTCGTGATCTTGCACGTCGACATAACCGCTACTCCATATACTTAACATCCCATCGCAATAGAAATGTAAACTTGCAACATGTCAGACTACGAGCGAGCCGGGCGGGGAGCGGGCGTCGGCAGCGAGCGCACGCTCTGCGCCTCTACTCTAGCGTCGTCGTTACAGTCAATATGTAAAAGTGAGATAACATACCACATGGACAGAAAAGTAATATAATTACACGACGAATTACGTTCGAGCCAACAAGCTATTGCATGGACATCGTTATTGCCGGGGCGGCGGGCCCTAGGCTACGGCCCGCGCGCGCGGCGCCAAGCAGCGTACAGCGGGGCGTCACCTTGAAGCCGTCATACGTCCAGCTGCCTAACTTAAGCACACAGGTTTGCACGTCGTAAGGAAAGAACTCGACGTCGATCGAGCACGAGGACTTATAGACGGCGGGCGGCTGCCACACCACCATGCCGTTGTAGTACACGGTGGCCTTGGTCATCAGCGTCACCTCGTAGTTGCCGTCGGCGCTGCGGACAAACAGAGCGGTCAGCGAGCGCGGTGACGGAGCTCCACGCAATTACCTTGAATCCGTCGTACGTCCAGCTACCGAACTTAAGAACGCACGTTTGCTCGTCGAAAGGAAAATATTCCACGTCTATTTCGCAGGAAGACTTGTAAATGGCGGGTGGTTTCCATTCCACCAGCCCCTGATGATAGATGGTCGCCTTGGTCGCCAACGTTACCTCGAAGTTGCCGTCGGCACTGTAATGTTAACGCACGTTTACAAGCCGTCTCGCGGCCCTACCGTTCACTTGTGTCTCACCAAATACCCTCAAGTGCGTTAGTACGAGTATGTTGTGTGTGGACCATGTCTCATGTGCGGGAAACTTTGTGTCGCTAACAGTTTCAAACAGTCTATTAGTATAGGTTACAGTAACACAGGTTACTTGAATCGCGTAATAACAAATTTTACGCCTTACGACGTATTTAAACTACGTTTTAGTAACTAACACCGGTACTCGTGCGGCTCAGTTTGTTCAGCTGCTCTACAATACAATGTGCCGACCTAAACAACGAAACTTTACATTGTTCTGTTTCATTTATTAATGCATTGTGCTTAATAATTTATGGACACTTGACAAATATCAGACAGTGACTCATCTTATTTACTCATTAAGTTTACTCTCGCTGAAAGAAAACATATAATGATTTTTTTTTATAATAACAGATTAGAATATCCTCAGTATTTATTATCAAGACGCATCTAAAGACGAAATATTAAATGTACCTACTACTTCTTTAAAGATATACATTATTTGTTACACCGACTTAATTACGAAGGTTTTAGTTGCTTTCATAATTTTTAATTAATTTAACACAATACAACACAACATTTAACATGCATAAACAGCGACAGATAATGGCATTTAATTGCGTCATTTATAACTTCATTTAAACGATGTGGATGAAAACGAAGACATCCAATAAAATAATGGGAAAATATGACAACAAAAAATGTGAAACACGGACAGGGTTGTGCGAAACTCGATGATAAGGGTTAACAAATCACAGCGCGGGGGTCTATACACAGCGATTCGTTCATTCAAAGGGTCTTCATCGCAGGTGTTCCAGGTTTGAGGTAGAAGCAAAAATGTGCACATTAGAGGGGTCGAGGCGGACAGGGCTGTGGTGGGAGGAGGGGGGGGGCACAGGTCGCGGGAAGGGACAGGAAATGAGTAACGATTGCTGTCCCGGCCATTTATCAAAGTCCGACGCCTCAAGGTGGCGGCTGCGACAAAATGAATGCCAACTACGAGCACAATACACAAGTGAAACTTGTAACTCAAGGCTCTTGCCGGTGCTCTGATATTTAGTTTTAGATAATTTAATTATTAAACGTTTTAGAATTAGAATAAGAATTTATTCACTTAGATTAATTTAATAAAACCCTCATCATACGAATAAATTAACCAGTCTTTTATCACAAACAAAAATTCTTTACAGCCAAAGATTAATTTTATTACCTACTAAAAATGATTATAAATAAATTAAATAAAAGTAATCGTTTAAGCTAAAGGCATTACAAAACTCTCATTCCGTCACACTTTCAAAGCTGAAACGTTGAACGTTCGAAATTAACCGCCTTCGTCTTTAATGGAAATTTTAGTCTTGGAAGGAAAATCGATTCTCTCAGGACGTGAAGGATGCAAGGAGCCCGTTGGGAGAAAAGGAGGCGTATTTGTTCGCTTGATTTTCCTGAAACCTCGCAAGGTTTATCCCGCGAGAGTACACAAGTAATTGCAAAATGTTTTCATGGAATATTATTTAACAACCAGTCAACAACAGTTACGAACGACACAAAACGTTGGTTATGAACGCTCTGTAATAGTATTTTGAAAGGTATTTCACGATGCGTTTATCGTTTTTAATTCATTGTTGTTGTTCGGGACACTATTGCTTTTCAATCTGTGTTATTAATGTTTAATAGTTACAATTTACGCAATGTTTGTTTTGTTTTATTTAAACACAACAACTGTGCAGTATTATAATACTATAGATAGAAATAGTAGCTATCTATCTACCTTAATAAAATGTACGGAAACCAAATCGAGGGTTAATACATGATATGAATATAAAGGATGAAATTAAATTCCAGCTCAACTACAGTTGTTACAAATCCCATTTTTATGAGGGTTTCAAATATTTTCGGAATAGGTAATAAATATACGCAACCAGAAAGGGAGGGGAAAGGGGGGCGACTCAGTAATCTCTGAGCCTCCGTCAATTAGGAGGGGTACAACGCCGAATTCACGGCTTATTGGTTTTTGTGGGACAATGCTATGCTTTGAGCCTTTATCGCTAAGATTGTACTGTAAGTAAAATACGATTCGTTTACAGGCTTTGTTTCGTCCTTTCGACGCTACGGGATTTGCCGATATTCGCTACGATAAACACAATTCGGAGTTCAGAGATAAGTTATTCGAATTGTTACTGTGTGTTGTTAAATTTTGGGTCCAACTTTCTTTGTTATGATTATTGAGAAGCATGAAGCATGATTTTATCGTACTGATTTCATACTTGAAAAAAAAAACTTTCCTAAGTTGATGAATTACTACTCTGTCACTACTTCTCTAGAAATAGAAAAGTATCTATCTGTTCTCAAGTAACTATGGGTATTTGTGAGGATGTCAGTGTTGGGTGGTTCGATGGTGTAGGTGTAAAACATAAGGGCACTAGCACAAAATAAGTGTAAATGGAATGTCATCTTATTAATTTGGTACATTTTTTAAATCTGGTGAAGCAACGAATCGTGGCGCACACAGCTCAGGGCCCGACGAGTAGCTCTTAGCTTCTTTTGTAACACACTTGTGTTACACTTTGGAGGCAGACATATCTCATACACATAGAGAAATAGTGAAAACGTAAAAAGTATGCTGAAATAACCCCACATACATCTAAATAACTTCATCAGAAAAATGTAACAAGATAATCTCGTTTACGCTGTTTGCAATATTAATCCCGACACCTTCATATTATGATTGCCCAATTTGGCCGTTTCTCTCCGAACTTGATCCAAAGTTAATTACATGTGTTACCTCGTAGTGAGCACATTTTCGTTTTCATTGGAGGCAATATAGCCAGCGACAGAATCACGGTAAATGATGCCGTCTCTTACATAATTAGGTTCTCCAGCACTAAGTTAGAACAGTTTGACTTAGTGAACCCCGTCTTGTTTGTAGTTCGTATCGATCTTACAACTTAACTCGGAAAATATAAAGGAAATAGGAAAGGTATTGGCAACAAATCGTCCGAAAAATTTACTTGGGATATTAAGTTTGAGCAGATCTCCGAGTTTTCCTTATATTCCTGTTAATGCTATCGGAGAAATTAGAGGAGTATGCGGGCTCGGAAAGAAAAAATATACCTTGAGATTTTAATTTTTTCCTTTTAGGCAACAGAAATGAAATTGCTTTTTCGCTTGAGCATTTCGGTCGTTCGTGAGTTTTGTAACAAGTGACTGACTATTTAGAATCCAGATTAATTGTTTGGTTGGCTAGTGAAAATATTTTACTGGAAACTTTACTTTGTCGACCAGAAAGTTTCCACATCAATCGCTCAAGATTAGCCATATGAAGCTGGACAGTTTTATACTTCTATCATTTAGAGGTACTCCTTAAGTGTAATGCCTGATAACTTTAACCATAGCTTCAGAGCTATTCTAAGGAGCCCTGTTTTAAAACATAATTTTATAAGAACTCTACGATTCGCTGCCTCACCTTCAATTTATCAAACAACAATTTATCTATAGTATTTATCTGAAGCTTATGAGCATGATTTGGTCTCACTTGTTGTAAAGTACGATGTCTGGTCTCCAGATGTGATCTGAGGGCACATGGAGCATGTGCACCCCGCCGTATTCTTTGGGTTCCCACCGCAGCTTGTAGTCGTACCACGACTGCTCCACCCAGAGGTTTGTCGTCATGATCTGGTTCTTCAGATTCTGTTGAAGAAATATTCCAGTTGAACGTACATTTTTATGTGTCATTAAGAAGGTGCTGTTTTCAAACATGTTTAGACCTAGTATGCTACGCATGCTATTTTACTTATATCTGCACAGTACCTACTTTTGTATTATTGCTAGCACTAATATCATAAGTTTAAACAACGTCATCATTATTATACACTGTAAATAAATCCTGAGTATACACATGCTGTGCAGTAGTAAAAAAGCATGCTACTTAATTGCAAACAAACAGGCTTTTAATCGTATGTATTTCAGCTCGCTGCCTTAATATTTATCATTAAGTATATAATAATTAAACAGTGGCGTATCGGCCTTCCATCCGAAACATCCCTGCGAGGGATCGTTTGCAAAAAATGTATATCATCAAGTTGTGTCCCTATCGGTATTTTATCGGATACATTTCCGGAATGTGCGTTGGAATTACATGGCATAATTCCCTGAAGCCCATTCCATCATCTGACGACGCGAAATAGGATATGCGCCTATGTTATACGTTTTATTTCGCGTATTCGCACAAAGTATTCTGTTTACTCATTTATTGTGCGGATCTGCCGTTAAGGAGTAAAACGTCTGTGTTTTCAAATAAGTATATATAAGCTAGGATATTCGGATGACCTGTGAGTCGCGAGAGAAGCAAGCATATAATATTCTAATATTCCATCCTACTAATATCATAAATTTTAAAGTCTGCAAGTTTCGATATTTTTAATCAACGGCTGAACGTTGTAACTTATCTACACTAATATTATAAAGAGGAAAACTTTGTTTGTTTGTTTGTTTGTTTGATTGTAATGAATAGGCTCAAAAACTACTGGACCGATTTTAAAAATTCTTTCACCATTCGAAAGCTACATTATCCACGAGTAACATAGGCTATATTTTATTTTGGAAAAAAATAGGGTTCCGTAAGATATTTGGGTTTTTCGGACACAAGGTGTAAAAATCAACCAGAAAAGTAACTTATTTTGTGTACGCTGCCTAAACTATAGAAGATAGAACCATACATTGTTCTAATTAATTGAAGATCTTATAAATATCTACAAAAAAGTCCGCAAAACACTATACCTATCTATGTCGAGTGAGGCACAACAACCATCTTTTTAATTTAAAAATCTTGATTTTTTTTGGACTACATTTAAACGCGTTTATTTTACTCATACTATTAATCTTTATCAAAATAAAGTATTTCATCACTAAGTACAGTTTATGTAGATAATATTTGGTCTTTGAATGATTAAAATCGGACGTTTGGTTTTGAAGTTAGGCGAAATTAAATTATTACGATTTCTGCTGCACGACCCGTTGCGAAGTGGACGTCACCAAGGCCCCCGGGTGCGCGTGCGGTAGGGGAGTTTAGATCTATGAGTAAGGTACCCGCGCGGCTCAGCCGCGAGGTTGGCTCCATAGATAAGTATAAGTACGTCGACTCCCTACGCAGCGGTCGTGCGCGAAGTCTAATAATTTTCGTGCGATTTTCTTTAGATTTCGTTCTTAAAACTACACCTACGCAAAAGTTCTTCTCAGAGCCAAACAACAGTTCTTTTCAGGGCTAAGCAACAGTTCTTTCCAGGGCTAACCAACAGTTCTTTTCAGGGCTAACCAACAGTTCTTTTCAGGGCTACACAACAGTTCTTTTCAGGGCAAAGCAACAGTTCTTTCCAGGGCTAACCAACAGTTCTTTTCAGGGCTAACCAACAGTTCTTTTCAGGGCTACACAACAGTTCTTTTCAGGGCTAACCAACAGTTCTTTTCAGGGCTACACAACAGTTCGTTTCAGAGCTAGAATATTACACGCTATTAACATTTTCTTAAACATTTGAAAATGCCTAAAGAGAGCCATGTCTCAATTTACTAAACATAGTTCTCAAGCACGGGCAGCAAGAATACGCCGTATGGGAGAATCTTCACCTGAACGTTCACAACGCCTTGCTGAACAAAATCAGAGAAACTCTCAGGTACGCGCACGAGAGTCGAGTGTCGAACGTTCGCAACGCCTTGCACAACAAAATCTGAGAACCTCTGAGTTATAATATTATAAAGCAGAAGAGTTTGTTTGTTTGTTTGGTTGAGCACGCTAATCTCAGGAACTTTCAGTGTTATATAGCCCATTTATCGAGGAAAGCTATAGGCTTTATCATTAAGCTAAGTCAAAAAGGAGCGCAGAATTAATGGAAAATGTGACGCAGACGAAGTTGCGTGGGTCAGCTAGTACTTTATATTCCTTTGTTATGTTTCTACCTTCGAGCCCATGCAGCTCGCTAAAGGTACTCATCGATATACGGTTAGGTTACCGTCAAAAACGAGATTAAAAAACATACTCGTTCACTGAAACAAAAGAAAAGAAAAGAAAGAAAGAAAAAGAATTTATTTGATACAACACAAGACACAACACAATAGATGGGTAACACAAAAACAAAAGAAGCAAATAAATAAATGTACATTTGTGTGCCTCAAGGCTGCACCAAAATAGGTCCAGTTCAGCATGTATGCCAGACAACTAGTGCCTGACGCTGGTTTTCAACTGAACCTGCGGTTGTGACGCATCGGACGTACAACAGTTTGGAGTGTAATAGATATAATATATGTATAGCGGTGATGCGTATATGTTCAAATAATATAAACCATCAAAAAGGTCATCATAAATAGCGTTATAGCACTGCAGAATAATACGCAAAAATCTCGATACAGAACATTGCTAAAGGTTGGCAAAAACTTGGCAAAAATATTTCCACCTGTGTTGGGCACAGGTGGAAATATTTTTGTCATTCCTTTGTCGCCAGTGACTAAAAGTTTGGACTCTTTTGATCAACAACACGTATAAATAATAAGTTTTATTTACTTCATATTTTTCCTAGATTCCTCCCGAGCATTTCCCGTCTGCAGGCCGTCAGATAAAGTGTAAGTGGATTATTCTGTTAGACAATATTCTATTATTTGCTTGAAATTAATCTGTTGAATATGGGAATATGTTGCGGTACTACGGCAGTGTGCCTTACTAGGAAAATATTTTTTGCGTCGCATCAGGATGAAATCTAGCTTTATGGTGTCGAGATACATAATCATTTAGTTTTAGTAAAGATCTTCCTACACTGATTAAGTAATGGACATCAATCAATATTACTGTAAAACATAAAAAAACAGCTCAAGCTCTTCATAACGTGAGTACTAAAAGTTTCGTAGCAACGCTGCTACGCCGTAGCTCGTCGTAGCAAGTAAAACCTCGCAGAGACCGAGCATTAGATACTGTCATTAGATCGAGGTCTGTATAAAACGACACTTTGCCTGAATGTTCAGGGGTTATTGGCGTAACCGTATAAATAAAGCACTGTTATTACTTCATAGGCAGCCAAAAGAGGCTTTATTATGCCATTTCCGGAAGGGTTCCAATTCCAAGTTATATTTAAACTCGAAGTGGTTCCATTTAAAACTTTTATCATTTGAAACCGGATTATAAGAAAGCATTTTACAGGATTTGAAAGAAAATTCTAAGAATTTTGGTACTTTTATCCTAACTTTGCTGTACACTTTATGGATAAATGGTGGATTTAAATTCAACATGCAGAAACTTAAGAACTCTCTTTTGTCTGTTTGCCGCGAACCCAGAAGATCAGGATCACCGTTGTAAAACGTTATTTGTCTTAGCTTAATAATAATCTATTGTTTTCAAGTACACCTTCGAATCAATCCCTTGTCCTTTATAGATAATCCCGACTCCGATAATGTTAAACAACAATGAATTATTCATGACAAGCAGAAACATTGTTTTGTATCGCGTGAATTTTCCAAGTACGGGCTCTCCAACATTTTGTTGTGAAAACTGTAGGCACAACCCTAAAAAAAGTACATGTCGCTGAAATGTGCCGACTTTCCTTTTTGCTCGTGACTTTTTTGTAACTTAAATTAGGTTTTATTCGCACGTTCGTTCCTTTACTCGTTCGTTTGAAAGTTTCGTAAACTTGTCGCTACTGAGTACTTCGTAAAATCTTTATTTAGTTCTTCGATATATATTTTTTTTACAAAATGCTCGTATAATTTGCAACAGACGAAGTTAAACGAGCACTTTGAGTTTGTGTCATTTACGCGTGGCATAAGTTCTGGCAAAAAAAGAAAATTCAAGTAATTTTCATCAAAAATAACATTAGTTTCAAGTTCTGCGTCAGTTTTTTATACGGCGATAACTTCAGCTTGAGCGAGGATTCGCGAAATTCTTTAAGTTATTGTTCATTCCGACTTGTAAGCAAAATGCTTTTTAGAGGAAAACATCCACATAGATAAAAACTCTCTTAATATTATATTAGCCACTACCTAGTTTAATAAGGGTTTGAAATATTAAACACTGATACCAAATGAGATGATTGAGTATACATAATGGTGTTTTTTTCTGAGAAACGATGTAGAAACGGCAGAAAATGTACGGGGAATATGTTTCTTATCACAAATTCTTATCCAAAGTTGAAAGCATCGTTAACAGTAACTACCAAGTCAGTTACGGTTAAAAAAATACCTTAAACCCAATTAGGAAAAAATAAAAAATGCCTAGCTTGGCCATACTCAACGAAAGATGTACCTACTTTTTCTTTACTTTCACATCAACGTTACAGGTATTTTATAGTTGAGCAAAAGCTATGTAAACACTGAGAAAATGACAAACGTGCCACATTGGATTTATGTCGAAGACAGTCACCTAAGGGTATCCATCATAACATTTGCGATGGGGCTCAATTTAGCTGAAACTCTGCTTATCCTATCTGACATTTGTTCCGTTACCCTGTCAGCTTCTTATGAAACTTTGTCAATAAACATTTTGGGCCTTTGTTTCGCTAAGAAGTCGTATTTTGTTCCGTTTGCGGATAAACATTATTTTGATGTAGATTTACATTAGGTGTGATTGTATTTCAGTTTGTGGGACTTGACAACGGTTACGGAGTAGGTAAGTTACATATCTTTCGTGTTATAAGCTTCATAAAGTTTACGCTCAATTTATATCTAACGTCTGCTACCAAACTAAAATATATTAAGTACAGCAATCATCAAAATGTCTGTACGTACCAACAATATAGTTTTTCAGTTACGTTGTCGTAATTGAAATCATTCCTTTATAACTATCTAAACTATACTAACCCTAAAATTTCAGCTCTACCGATCCTAAGTTGCGGCAATCGTTTGTGATTTCGAAACTTTAATTAGCTCGGTTAACAGAAATTATCTACTTTGTCAAAGTTTGAGTCGATGATATCTACCTACTGCCTACGTTAGGAAACAGCAAATGGGTATGTATATCAGTTATATCATGCAAACATGAAAACATATTCAATAAAATATCTTCGTACAATACACGTCCCATTACGTAATAAAAGCATATTGTGTCGTTGTCTGTCATACGAGTTTTGTTCATACACAACTCACTAAAATGTCGTTATTAGATACTTATGCATCATTTTGGACGATATCTTAAGACGCTTTTATCTTAAAGGAATCTCTGACGCTGAATATTTTATTTTCCACCGGGCTGCGCTATCACCGACTGTTTTCCCAAAGGATATTAGATTTCTTTCATACGACAACCGAGACGGAGGTGTGGATAACTTTGCCTGTGTTTGCTTTCTCTCGACGACTACACTGACCAGAGTAAAGAAAAATATTCCCCACGAAGATAAATTGTGTCGTCTCCAATTAAGTCAAGGAAAAGTGCTTTTAGGTACGCAATGTAGGAGTGTTAATTTTATTAGAAAATTGTATCATGAACATTGACATTTTTGTCGCAGAAATATTATTCTTATCTTAAAATATGGTAATACAATGACCGGTCTAGAACAATAAGTATAAACTCGACAATTTTCTACAGTTTCTAAAATCAAATAAATTTCCTGGCTAGCGTGGAACGTGCACGGAAATGAAAATCGTATAAAAAGTAAGGGTTACGCTATGTTAACATTTTCACGCCGGTTTGTGGATGAGGGAAACATGATATGTGTTAGTTGTTTTATTTCACACCGAGCTGCGCGCCCGCTCGAAGACGGAAATTAAAAGTAGCCGCCGTGGTTTCACACTGTACAATGCATGGAATGGCCCCGTTTTAAATTACGTGTACCACGTAAGCTCTGCTACGTACACAAGTGATACATAGCCACCCAGCATCCCTATTTTCAATTATATTACTTACGTCCCTATCCACTTAACCCAGTTTCAGTTGACTTTTGGGGAGTGAGTTTGATCAATCTACATAAACTTTGCTAAAATGTTGTTCGAAGTTGTTCCTAAGATAATATTTCACGCAAAATTCGCGGTGACATCTCGACAAGTACGCGATAAATACACTCGATAAACGTGCCTACGTGGGCTACGTAAAAAATATTAAACAAAGAGGGAGCAGGTAAAGGTAAGAGTCAGGAAGTTGTCGTCGAGGTAATTCTATTTTGTTAACGATACACAGCGCACGCGCGGTCGTGTATTGCCGCCGTAAATTGTCTTGAGAATGGAGCTAAATGTACTTGTGTACAGAAAATATTTTCCTAATTGTGGGTAAAAGAATTTTTTCGACGTAGAGTGGGCAGTTGGTATCAAAGAGTACAAAGAACATTAACATGGATGGCTAATTTTACAATGGCCTGATATTGTAAAGTGAAGAATAAAAAAATAGCTTTTTCACATATCTTCGGTACAAAAGCTGACAATCCGCAACTTTTATTTCTTGGGTAAAAGTCATCTTATATTTGAATAATCGGCCTCAGTGGAGTAAATAAACCAAAGAATCAAGCTTATTAAATAAGGAGAAACGTGGTTACTGAAAGGCCAAAACGCGTTACATATTACGAATCTTACCATAAATACAAAAGTTTACCCAAGTATTACAAAACTAAGAGCCAACGTGATACGGTACACGACCGAAACGTTTCCGACAACAGAGAACATTGTGTTTAATCAAAATATTTTAGAGTCTTTGCTAAAGGTTTTCGCAATATACACTAAAAAGTACTTATATTTCGTTTAAACCTTACTTTTGCAAGGCACTGGCATTTTCAGACTAATGAAAGAAAAAACAGTAGACAATTTATTCCGGCTCTTTTCTCTCTCTGGGAAAATAGGTCGCTTTTGTATATCTTGGCCGTGTCAGGTGGTATAGACTAGTAGCTGACACTGCTTTGCTTGACTACTAATTAAAGCGAACCGCTGTAGGTATAATTGTGTTTGCGTGTCGGCCGTGCTCACCCTTGTGGCGCAAACTTTAAGAGATTAGAGAGACTTAGGTATACAGTTTATGTTGCTAGTGTATTTGATTCTAAGCAAGCTTTGAATAGGGTTGCACTATCTTTACTTTCATTGTTTCTGAAATATTGCTTAAGGTTTTTCGCTCTCGATTAGCTAATCACTCACGAACATAACAAAGAAAAACTCAGTCAGTGATTGATTGGTTACAGAAACGTAAAAACTTATAACAATAACAAAGAAAACATGTAGAAGCGATTCCTTATTAATAATTCTAGATATTTGTATAAATCCAATAAGAATTTAAAGCCAGTTACAAATCTCTGAAAATCTAAACAAAAATATGCTCAAAAAAGCTTTTGCATTGGATGATTTCATTCAGCTTAAGTCAGTTCTAAGTACAGCTCCACTATATGGGGAGTATCCATTCAAATACGTTGAGACAAATTACGATCTTGTGACAAAGTTTGTGACCTATTTGAGGTAGGGAACCAAAAGGCGCGTAGTCGGCTTTCATTTTGATTAACTTTGACTTTACACGTAGCGACCAAATAAAATACCCAAAAGGGCTTATTTGTACTAAAAGTTTTTTTTTCCAAAAATGTGTTTAAACTCAGAGATATGTCGACAATAAGTATAAAGAAAATATTTCATTGAAAAGCCAAAACGGTATTACAATTCAATTTAATTTACATACATATGTAGACAATGTCTTTATTTCGCGCGATGCTGCATACAAATGCTTGCTGGTTTGTTTACGTTTAGTTTTTCTTTTTTTTTTCCTCGCATGACTAACAAAACAATCTGATAGGTTAACAGCAGGACATGAAAACGTTCAATTGAAAACGCACGTTTCAAACCATTTTGTTGGAACAAGGGCTTTGCTTTGAGTTTTATTTCACAAAGTTACAGTTCACGAGAATTCACTGTTGACAATGCACGGAGATTTCTCACAATATCAATTTTCAGTACGTGGAACTCTGTGCATCGAAATAGAAATATCTACTTGGAAAATATTGTTATTGTATAAACTTTCGTTCTATCAACTTTTAAAAAAACGTTAATCGAGCTCATGATGTATTTGTAGAACAAGGAGCTTATTAAAGCTCTTTGTTCCAGAATTATTTTAATTACGATATTTATAACAGTTATGATAATGATGATGATGATTTTTCTTTAACTGTTACTTTGATAAGGGAGTTGAAAAACAAGGCTCTCAATAAAATACTTATGATATATTCTTAAGATTAATTTCACGTTCCTGATTGATAAATTGAATCCGTGTCATGACATAATTACTTTTTTAACTTAACGCACTAATACATTTATGTATTTAATTATAGATATATACATAATTGTACTGTTATTTATACGTCTCAGGAAAAAATATTGAAGTTATTAAATATAGGGAAAAATCCCCGAGACGTAACTAAATATTAACCGAGCTGGAACTTCAGAACGAAAGTAAATAAGACGAGCAAGTAAAAGCGCTTTCAAAGAAATAACTTTTATAGTGGTTGTGTAATACTGTAATCTTGTGTACCTAAGAGCTATGATAATTGTCCTGTATTAGCTTAGTTAGGTATAGTCTTACATTTTCAAAAACGTATTTAAATAAATTACCTATGTTCTACTAAGAACTTCATGAAAAACTCGGATTTTCTTGCAGAAAATATGATATTTATTTATTTATTAGGTATACCACCAATTGTTTACACTTATCTACAAAAAAAACATGCATTTAAACTCGACACAGTGCAACAATTACTTATAGGTAAACACCACATGAACAAAACGAAAACTAAGATTAGTAATTACATTAGTTGTAAAAGCTACGTATTGTGCAAGTAAACTTAGTAAAATAGTTAAATTCTATATACTAAACATTAGAAGCACATTTCTTCACAAGCCCCAACAATTCTACATCAAACCTATTTGTTTGGGTTATGGGTTATGGGTTCTCTATGGGTTTGATGGCCTGAATTTTTTTTTTTAAATCCTGATTTACATTTAAAAAATATACACTTTTGCATTTACCTACTATCTATCAATAAAATGATAAGAAAAACCTGAAGATAATTTTCAAATGCCTATTCAATGATACCGCACTTAACATAGTTCGTCGGCTTTATTCTTTATGGCGTTTGGTTTTCGCCATTGAATTTTGATGTAATTATGTCGTCTGTTGTTACACGATTTGTGGATATAATCAGTGGAAAAATAGAGAGGCTTAACGCTTTTGAAGTTACTTTTCTATCCTTGTCATGCCAAGCATCTTTTGTATTGGTTGGCGTTACTTCTTTGCTCTGTTTTTCGCAAATTTAAGAAAATAAATCCGTAATTTTCTAAGATTTTATTTTACTTTAAAAAAAAAACAGTCAAATATTATATTGCAAACAAATACATTTTTAACCCCATGGCAATAAAGAGTAGTGTTATCTAAGTAAGAGTAGTCTATCCGATACCAGGCTTTAGGTTTTTGGTTGTAGAAAAAGATTGAACAGTTTTGTTCAAACAAATAAAATCGATCTCAAAGAATATTGCCTGTGGTTAGCCTGCTCGGAATTGGTGACAGGTGTTACGGATAAAAAGCGATAGCAAACGTGACTTTTAAATATTTATCGGTCTCTTTGAAACATCTCTGCATTCATAGCAAAAACGAACGCGCCAAAGAAAATATCCGTTAAATTCTGAAAAGGTGTGCACGGTTTGAAAGTGTTGCAAGCAAATATACTTTACTGCACAGAAAAAAAAAAAAAATATAATAGGCAATTCCATCAGTGGACCACTTGTTTGCAATTGCTCTTCACTCTCTAAAGCAAAACAGAAAGCTTTTGTCTTTGTTTACAGCACAAATATTAAAGTCCATGCGATCCCACGACCTTGCGTCCTCTTATGTTTTTTCATTTTCACTTGAACCAAGAAAGTTTCCATGGATGCGAACTTATTAGCAACGTGGCAACGTGAAACCAAACATGTTCTGATTTCCCAGAAGAAAAGTCGCAGGACACTTAATTGTTGTTTTGTGTTGTTACACATAATTGAATTCTGAGAGTACGTACCTATATGGAGGGAATATCGTGAACCTTTTTTTTTTCAAAATCTACATAAAGTGAATCGTATAATACACGTTTATACAGAGAGGCCGCCGTGGGTAGTAGGTGAAATAGTTTTAAGTATATTTTGGTACTTTGCGAAAGTTTACAGCCTCCGTAGCTATCGTCCCCGCTCAAATGAGGGTCATCTCGTTACTTCCCGTTAAAGTTACGGAAAGGTATATGATAATATCCGTATGGTAGAATTCATGAATAAGCCCATTATCTGCGGACGTGAGTAGACGCTGTGTTGGAGTCACGTGTGCCCGAGATGACGGCTGTCGGCGTCGGAGCTATTGTTCAGGGTTTGGCGTTGCGATACTGCCGCTTAGAGCCGCCTGACCTGAGCCCCTAATGACAAAACGTTGCGGTGGGACGGCCACACTATTAGCTTAACCGCTTCTGCAAATCTGCTTCTGTTGTTTGCCTCCATAATTAATAATTTCACCTTCACAGTTTCAGGTAACTGAGATATTCTCTTTAAAAAGTAATCTTAAGCTGGAAAACTACAGGAAAACTTCCACTCTTTTTCGACTGTTTCAGAAAAAAAAAAATCCTACCTCAGAATACGTTGCTGCAAACTACACTAGCACTAACTAAGTTTAGCATGAAGGAAAACGTCCTGAGACGTTCTTCGATATTGATTATAGAGAAAAAACTGAGCCGGGCGGCGTATCAATAGTAACTCACAGACGCTAAGCTTGGTGCTCATGTCCATATGTCGTCGTCTGGGGGATATTACAAGTTTCATCAGTCTGTCTCTCACTCCCCTCCCGATATGTTTATTCGCGACGAAACAATATAATACCTATTTATTGTTTACGCCAAATATTATTACATGTTATTTGACAAATATGTTTATTCACTATCTTCCGCTTTAAAAATCATGAGATATTATTCTATGAAACAATAACATCGATATGTTATTGTTTTATTATGATGGCAAATGCTTCTTATTGCTTAATAAAGAACTCCATGTTTCTTGAGGGGAAACAAGTATTGTACCAATAAAAACAAGGCCTTACTTAATATAACTCACAATGCGACAAATTTGTCGCAAACTGACATAATTGTCCCAATTTCGTGACAAGTGTTGTTTAATAAAGCAAAGAATGTATGAAATAAAAGTACAAAATTGTCAGATTTTTGCTTGTCACCTTTATTAAAGAGGAGCAGTCACTTTTTATTAAAGAGGCCCCTGTTCACATTAACCGGTTCCATGCATGTAATGGATAAAGCCTGGACCGTTTATCCTCAAACGTTAATAATTGGATTGCAATCATTGATGTCCAAAATATACCTATAAAGCTAAACTACATTGGCAGAAGTCAGATATTATTACAATTCATGGAATCCTAGTGTGGATGGCTGATTTTGAAATGTAACCGTAAACTAAAAGGTAATTTCGAAATCCTGGGAATGTTTCTGAGTTATTTTACGAGTATGAATAAAATAATATTTGTATATAAAATGAAAAGGTTTAAGCCCTGTAAATTGTATCTGCCTACGAAGGTAGGTAATAAACTTTCATATCACTTGTTCCTTTGTGAAAAGTAAGTTTGTTTGTACAATCCAAACTCGTGAAAATATTTATCCTAATCGTGAAAGACTTAACTATCCCAACTAATATTATAAACGTGAAAGTACTCTTTCACGCCAAAATCGCCGAACCAATTTTGATGAATACTGTTATCTGGATAGATGTGATCTGGAGACTGCCATAGGCTACTTTTATTACAGCTAGGAAAGCTGGCTATGCTGAAGTGCTGTTACTTATTTTAGAACAAAGGTAAAACCGTCTTGGTTTCAAGCTAATCTTGCGTTGTATTTAGTTAACAGTCCACCAAATAGTAAACTTGAAGAGTGTTCAAGTCATCATAATAAGGCTACTTACAGAATTTGATGAAATCTTGAACGAGACACAAATCTACTAGCTAGATTCTATTCTTCCTGTCTAATGAAGTGACAATTACTATCCTCAGTCATGCAGTCTAACCAAGCGTACCAAACCCCGGGCGCCATTGTTTTCAATCTCACGCCAACCTAATCCGTGATTGGTGCAAATGATGCAAACCACATCGTCGGCATCTGCGTCCAGAATCCGATAATCTTGGTCGACGTGTTCGTGATATTAGCGGTCAATTCGCCCCTGCTACTGTTACTGCTGATACTGAATATGCGGTTACGAGCTTGGCAGATACTGGAGCCGGAGATACACTTGGTTAATTTCCGGGGAAAGACCACCCAGAAGAAGATTTTTCAACTTTTCAGTAAAGCAGTGGGATGCGGTAGGTGGTTTGAATAATTGATTTTCGTTAAAAAAAACAAAAGCTATATTTTAAGAGACGCTCTCTTTCTTGCTGTTTTTTCCAATATTTAGACGTGTAGTATGACTAAATATTTATGCTTCTTGCTTATAGACAAGGTTTTGTTTTCCTTCAGTCTATCTTTATTTATATAAACAGATTCTTAATTAGAGACTTTATAATTAAGCCTTAATTAGATGTCTACGCATGTATCGTTGTGTCACCATTGACCTAAATATTCACTAGATTTCTGTTCGCATTTGCTACGTTTCCAAGAATCTATTTGACTATGATCAATCAATACCTATTCAAAGCAGAATATAGAGATTTCAAGAATTGGAATGAGATTTCCAAAAGCTCAATTAAACTGCTAACTGAATTATAACTGCCTCATTTTAGTGGGTAATGTAGGTATTTACAAACAAATTGTATGCTTTAATTTAATAACCTTACACTTAAGAATGTTATCAGCTAAATTGGAATCCCTCATAAGAGTGAAGAGCGTGACATAAGAGCGAGCGCAATATATGTGTTACATAGTTTAACGACCAGCACTTTACATGATTGATTAGGTCCTTCATTGATAATACTCTAATAGCTGATTCCGCGGAAAAACATTTTCACTTTCTAGCAATAAAATTTTACAAACTGAGGTCGGATCCAAAACATATATCACATCATAATTCGGGACATAACTTTAACAGCTTACGAGTACATAATAATATCACAAGTAACATTACACACAGAACCACTCAAATGTAGGTAATTATCTCGACAAAAGACTCGTGAGGATTATGGCCACGAATTGAATAAATATCGAAAGAAATACAATTCCTTTTATACGGGTGATTTATGGAATCTGATTTGAAATACATAAGGAGGGAGACAGAGGGGCGCCTAGCCTGGTAGCTGGGGGAAGGTGTGAATACGACACTTGCTACATTATATACCCATTATCACCAGTTACAAATGGTTCTAACTGAGCTATGTGTTTGGAAAAACTGACTCGCGCCCTGAGGCGTTGATGCAATTCACGTCTATCGTTAAATTCCAAATGCGGCGCGCAAGTGCAAGCAAGGTATGCGTCCACACTGCACCCTCGGCTGTCGTGGATGTAGGTCAGGCTCTGGTGGGTATGCATATGGTATCCTCGGTGAGATGCCTGTTGTTTACACGAGGGATCTGGCGGGAGAATGAGACTTACGACGTCGATGAGCTGACTGAGTTTGAGTTTGATGCAGACTCGGAGCACGTCGGTGGTGTTGACGACGGGGCGCACGAGCTTGTTGTAGTTGGAGAGCAGATCATCGTAGAGGCGCTTGGCGTCGGGGTTGCCGGCGGTGGCGGCGCGCAGCAGGCAGGTGGCCGCCAGCAGCCACACGAGCGCGGCCATCAGCTCGGCATCGTTACGTAAGCTCAACACGGGTGGCCCGGGCGCGGCGCGTCGCTGACTGCCGCCCTGCGCGCCCCGACCGACCCCCGCGCGCCCCCAAGCAGCCATAGCTTACGATATTGTACGCAGAACTGATACTGCTCTTCAGGATCGTAAAGTGTCTAAATAAGAATATATTCTAGGATTTGATTTGATTGTGTGATTGATGTGATCATTTTTCGTTAGTACCTATCTACCTATGTATGCGTCTTAAGACACTCATGCGTTATCCGACAGTAACGAAGAAAGAAAAACGCCTATATTGAAAAGAGTAAACTTATTTTCAGCGTTTGTTTAATGCTTTCCGCTTAATTAACTAGGAAGTCATCTATCTCGTAGTTTAAATAAACATAAACTTTACATTACCTTACATTTCGAAATATACAGCTAAAATGGCGCTGCAAAAAATATATTTTTGATTTTTTTTTTGTTTTACAGCATCAATAACTTGTTCCAAATAACTTAGGTAAACAGTTGTATGCAGTTTAACTTGAATTAGTTTTTGATATTTTCTAATATTTTCTATTTTAAAAGGCGTATGTGTTAACTCCAGCTTCTGCCACCGAATTCGCCAGCGTGAATATCGGAAACCATCCCAAGGAAACATACCTACTCCAGTAATAAAAAGAAGGCTATGAACAAAGTTTTAGACTATAATTCTAAGTTCGTTCAGCCGTGATGGAGTTACCGACATCACTTTCGTATCTATAAACGTGTGCAGTTAGATTATCAAACTATCCATTGACCTCTCTGCATTGTTATCTGTGATATTTAAAGTTTACATCGAAAAGCTTTTCAATGACAATGTAAAGATCGCTATGTCGGCCCGGGTCCCGAGGGTGCCGCCGCGACTCTGTCTGCTCTGTGTCCGCATCCCGCAGCCTCCCTACGAGTATAAATACGCGAGTCGATAGCGCATCGCATTCATCTGACCGGTGTTCCCAACGCTTACAACACAAACCTTTTACCACTTAAGTAACAAACTACTCCGGATAATGCGGCCCACTCAATGCACTACCCACCAACTTATCACATTCCACAAACTTCGTCCCACGCTCCCTACTTTACGGACACTGCATCTAGGTCCGGTATACAGTATTCATGACTTTACAAGGGTAAGATCAAGTTTACAATCGATAGTTTGCGCTTATCCCGGACTACACAAAATGAAAAATATTTGCATTTTCGGGATTAATAACCTGATCGTTCAGCTGCATGTAAACAGCCTAATTTACGATGCCTATTGCCTTGAAATTTTATTATTTGCGACCAAAATTTCCATGGAGCGATATAAATACGATATTTATGAAGAACGGGGCGATGGTATTACGACGCGTTATGATAAACGTGTAATTCGCCACATAAATTATGAGACGGAGCCGCGTGCTTTCGTAGCCACCGGCGCGAGGCGGCGCGCCAACATAAAATACTTTATACTAATAATAAACACGCCCTCAAAAACTTTTTTAATCGCCGTGAAAAGTAATTAAGGGAAGCAATATTTCTTTTTAAGTTAAAAATGCTCTTATCTTCAACGAATTCAATCTATCATCAATAAAACGCTTAGTGAGAAACCCCTTTTCAACTCTCAAAAGAACCGCAAGAACTAATTAGAAAGGAATTCAATAAAGTTGCCTTTATTGAATGAAACGAAGCCTGCGATATGAGAGCAATGAATATTCTTAGAAATAAATTAATTGCAGCTTGAATAGGCTAAAAGGACTTTCATGTGCACGGAGCGTATAGGTACGGGTAGAGTAGTAATGTCGTTTGGTTTTCTTTTCACACAGAGTCATGCGGATAGCTTTCATTTAATCTCATTGAAAATTCTTTGATTTCAATCCAGGTGATATTTTTATAAAGTGTATTAAGGAAAGAAATAAATTGAAACTAGAGATGTAATGGAAATTGCGTTACTAAAAGCTAATTAATTATTAGTATCTCCTTCATTATCTTGAGTGTTTAAGATAAATAAAATATAAGTCTATGTACCTATAAATAAAGTAAAACCCATTTAGTTACCCTGATAAAATTAAAAAGAAAGCTTTTTAGAATAAAATATAAGAAAGAATGTGATAAATACTAATGAGTTACAGATTTTACGGCAAGAACAGAAGTCAAAAAACAAACCATCAATACTCGTGTAAGTTACGAACGTCAGTCGTAATATTGAGTTTTTGTAGAAAGTAAAAGGGTCGCAAGATCCTCGTATCCTTTAGATCCAACGCCTCAGAAGCATAAATCAAAATTACATGAAAAACATCTTAGATTCATAACCGCGGTCTCTCCCTCGCTAGAGGAAAGTTTTCACTCCGTTTGATATACATTGTGTGTACACAAAAATAAATGGATAAATGGAGGACATCAATATGTTTGGACAGGTGACGTGAATTCTTTTCTCAAAAATATTTGGTTGTACGCCATTATCAAATTAGGCAACAGCAAAAGGTTTGGAACCATCAAATAATATCTACTGTCTGTGGATGTTAAATTAAAATGGGTAATTAGCTGAAATATTATTAACGACACTCTTCACCTTATAAACGCCGAAAATATCAAAGTAAAAAGGAAAATATTTTGAAGAAGCCTTTGTAGAAACCGAAACGACTTAATTAAATGTCATTTCTGATATTTATCAACATTTCCCATAGAAATAAGCGTGGCTCAACAAATAATTTTGAGTTCATTATTTAAATTTTATTCCGCGTTTGGTGCCCTTTACAAGGCCCGTGAGATGGAAAAGGAAATGACTGAAGTAACAATAGCGCCGGTTGTCTATGCAATATTTTTAATAAAAAATTGCAACACTCCAGATATTTTCTTGCGCAATAAGGAAAAATGAGGCGTGATAAGACCAGAGCGGGCACGGCTTCTTATTTTGCTCCTTTGTAAAAATACTCCTCTCGTAAAATAATCCATGTTGTTGTTGCTGCTATTTAGGCACTTCAGAATAACTTTAGGGTATCTTCCTCATATTTGCTGTTATTTATTTTCGAGATCGATCACAAACAGCAAGGGAACGATAATCTCTCAAACACAAAAAAAGGTCACAGAACTATTTGAGTGACAAGGATCAAAATCCACCTCTCTGTATTGAATTCTCTCTAAAATATTGACGTGGATTTTTCCATCTGAACTCATTATGACACGATTGGGAGCGCTTACTCTCGTCACAATCAATGTGGCTAAGGCAAAAAGCATTTGATAAGAGGGTAGGAGCTAAGGGGTTTTGAGGGCCCTATAAGGAGTCAAAGCGTTTTCCCCACTCGTGTACCTATAGACATACGGTATAAAAATGTTATGGAGTGCCGAAGATCCCGCTTGCAACAACGTTTTAGGAAAATTGCATTGAAGAAAACTTACGGTGCTATAGCTTTTATTGTACCAAGGAAATGTTTATTAAGTTTTCTCTTTAATTTAGATGTTCCAACCTATTGCAATTTGTTTTTGGGTAAGCCTTCCTGATGGGACAAGTTAAAGACTGTCGTGTCAAGGTCGGCCGTGCGACGCCATGTCTGTTTTCGGGTATCTCTCGTTTCGCTTCCCCTTTTGCGGAGTACAAGATAAAGTATATGTATAAGTGGGACGGTACTTCTCAGGATTTTTGAGAGTGTAACCAGTCAATTGCCAGCTGCAGGAAATAAATAGTAAAATATATTTTCACAAAAAAGCACACACTCATCAAAGTATTTCTATACTATCTATACTCATCAAGGAATTTGTTGAACCATCTATTTAAATGACTTTATTTAATAATTTCTATGAACCGACCAAATCAAGTCTGCTGTGGGCGGCCCATTGTATGCCCATTGCATGATTACCAGGAAAACAGGAAAATTGGCGGGAAAATTGGAAAAAAGGTCGCAACTGTCCGGAATACTACATGACGCCCACGAGCGCTCTGGCAAGAGCGTACCAACAGAGAAGAAGAAGATTCAATAATTGAAGTGGTCTATGCTAGAAATATTAAATTCAGGATGTAAATATGTTTAGGTTAGTTTACAAATAAATGAACATTGAAATTGCACTATGTAGTATGACAGTACATAACTAGACACTAATTTGGTATTGTTATGCCGTTAGAGAAAACATTATTTACGAAATCAAATACGATATTACAAATATGTATAGAGGCAAATACCTCTCAAGTTCTCGTATGTTGTGATTTTATTGAGTGCACGAGGTAAAGTAAACAACAATGTTATCGTACGATCATGCGTATAAATATAGTATATCGGTATGGACAGTACATATGACAGTACAAATGGATTAGAGAATAGGTAAAGAGTTGATTCGTTCGAGTAAATTAATCTTTAGAAATATCTTTATCGGATAATTCGGTTTCCTTTTGAAAATATCCTCGAAACGAACGAAATCACATAAGTATAAGAATCAAAATAAACCTATCATTTGAAAGAGCAGACTAATCTTCAACAGTGGTTCTATTCTCAGCTCTAAACTAGGTCGCGCCAAAAGTTTAGTATCAAATCCCAGCATTGTATTTTAGTGGTATTTTCATGCAGAATTGGGTAAGTAGTTAATATAATATATGATATAATTACAAAATCACTAATATTTACAAGAAATAACAACTGAATCTATACCTAATTTTGTTACATATAATGATCAGTTAATATATTAAACGATTGATTTAATTTAAAATTAACTAATTTTTATAAGCATAACATACATTGAATATAAAATCGTTTGATATACCACTCAAAAACCATAAAACCAGTTATGTCTAATATGATAAAAACGCCTAGTAAAAAACACAGCAAAATTGCTTACACATATTACACATTATAACTTAGTCTGGTTTAATATTGATAAGTTGTAGCCTGCAGGCAGCCTAACAAATATAATTCTTAGTTGCATGAGCAGATATACCTAGTAACTGATTAACACCTGTCAAGCAAGCATGCAGCATGCAAGCAATCATGCAGGATGCTAACCAGTATGCAGCATGCAAACGAGCTTGCAGCAGACATGGTTTCTGTCACGGCTCCGGCGCTGCAAGGCTCCGACAGTCCAACGCGAGCTTACCGTCGCAGATGGGTCAATCGCTCACCAATAGGTAGGGTAGACATGACTACGTGGAGTCGGTTTAGCAGCGATTCGTTTTTGTCACTAAAGACATTTTATTAATTTTAAACGATAGACCTAATGATTTTCGATAAAATAAACATTAGATATATCCAATAAAGTTATACGAAATCAGTTTTACAGTAGGTATATAAATGTTATATGTGAACAAATTTTATCAACAGTTGGTATATCTCACGTTTATTATATCTTGTAATTGAAATTGAAATGAAAATATACCAAATAAATTTATATGAAATAAGGCGCCTAAAAGATCGTTTTTATCGCCCATTGTGTCACCCTACGTAATGTTTACTTGTTCGATCTTCTCTGTAACTTATATGGTGTACATAATAAATAAAATTATATTCTAAAACTTATTGGCATTCTATAAAATAACCAATACCTAAATGTGTTTAATGAAACTATGCTATTTTATTTTCATACGGAAACATGGTCAATAAATAATATACTCACTACCAAAAAGGCATAAAGTAACGAATGAATTTTGTCTTAACAACGCTCTTTCAACAGCACATACATATAACCGCTCTAAAATAATTAAGTACTTAACGTTCAACTTAAAACCTTACCAAATAATAGATTTTTATTCTAACGGTTCGTTAGTGACCCCCAAAGGATCAACTGGACAAAAAGCAAACACTGTTAATATCCAAGTGGACTTTCACCAATGTGTTTTGGACACACAACTCTACAGGTCCAAAGAGAAAGGAGCCCGCAAATTAATAATGAATGATAAACATATAATGGCCTGAAAATGGCTAGAGGTACAACGATTTTCACCTCGGATACCGCCACAGCCGACATTCCGTTGACACTTCGCCTTCATGCATTGTTTTAAATTCTTATTTAACTTTGTTTTAATAATTTTATGAGCAAAATAAGGCTGTTTTTTTGGTGTACTGAATTTTGATTTACTATTAACCGACCTCCAAAAAAAAGAGGAGTTTCTTAATCCGACGGGCATTTTTATGTTTTATGTATTTACACCGATTACTCCTAGGTTTTTGATCCGATTTCTATGATTCGTTTTTAGTTCCATGGCACATTTGGTCTCGTAAAAATTGAATGCAGTTTGGATCGTACTTTGGATTTTATGAACATTTTTGCTTATTTCAATTTCTGCGTAGACGAAGAAGTCATCCTTGTATCACAATAGTGGAAAATAAAAACTTTTTACAAAAAAATATAACCGACTTCCAAATGAAGATACAAAACAAAAAACACGGACTTCCGGAATTAAGGTTATTTCATACTTCGTTGTGTTTTCTTTGGAAGTCGGTTATATTTTTTAGTAAAAATAGTTTTCATTGTTTTTAGGGTTCTAACACTCATTTGCCAAACGATGTAGCCTACCGCGATGTACCTTTTAGTTTTAGGTTTCTGTTTGTATATACAAGAACGGCAATTTCGTTGTTATTCTTATTTGAGTTGCGTACGAGAGAGTGTTTGGTCTGTTGGTTTGCTTAGGTTATAATTATAAATAAATAAGTAGTGTTATATAGGTATGCGGGTGTTAAGTCCCACAAATCTCCATTGAAAAGGAGGATTCACCGACCAGATGGTTGTTGTCTGGTAGGCAACTCCCTGATAGTTGATATACAGAATGTACACGCAAAACACACACAGCCCAATGTACATGTGTATACGGAAAAGTCTGATACGGCGATGCAGGATTTCGTTAGCATTTCGCTGTTGGTGGGAAGATGGCGTTGCGGTTCTTTTTGTGGCCGCACAATTTTCGCTTTGTTAGTTTATCAATATTCAAAAATGTACTATACGTACAATTAATTGTTGTTGCACACCTTTTATATAGGTACCTAACCACATATTCCAGCCAATGATCAAAGGGTCAGTTGGATTATCTCTTTTTATTTGATTAATCACTTAAATAACTTATTCATTTGTAGCTTGAATTTACTCACTACAGATCTAAACTCATTTCAAAATTTTCAGTCCGTTTCAGATGACAATAACACCTATCTACCAGACCAACACACTTGTAAACATCTGAATGGAAATTATCTCAAATTATTGTCAAATTGACACCTATTCGAATCAAATTGTATTTGATTTGAACTTGGCAACCTTGGAACTCTGACCTTTAATATTGGTGGTCCAATGTTCCAAGAAATAAATTTACCTAATCGATATTCCGGACGGTAGAGATAGATACCGCAATTCCGATAACATATTTGTATCCCCGTTTCAAACAACAACTAACCGATAAACAATTTGACTTTGTTTTTATACGATTTTCCCAAACGTTTCCATTGCTACATTTTACTTTTCATTTTATGCGGAAAACACGTAACGGTTAAAGTTTACGTTACAATTTAACTTTTAGGAAATATAAAATGAATTAGTTTGGGTTACATTTCAACCCACAGTGGGAAAATTTACAGAAAAAGTTAGTCGTTGCACCATTGAGGGCGATCCTCTCCGAGCTAAGGAAATTTAGCTTAGCTGGAGTCGTCGTTAGCAAGAACAGAATATCAGCACAAATGCTAGATACAGATTATTTTAAAGAGCTATACTTAAACATAACCAGATTTCCACAGTTCGACACCTTACAGCTAAGTTTATAAGCCCATTACTACTAACTACGTCGGTATTAACACCACGTCCACACTCCCGGGAACACTGCCTCCCATCAACCTCCCATTATATACTCCGAGTCACCGTTTACGATCCCCAGGAGACGGGAGCTGATGTGCTGTTCTATTCATAACTAAGGCAATGTGGACTCCGGCTAGAAACTATACTAATTCAATTAATGCCATGGGCAGCCGGCAATCACTAACTATCAAAACTTCTTTAATATATTATCTCTCCGAAACTTTGATATTTCACTGTAATCTATTGTCAAAGAATTATCATTGTTTTAGAGGTCCCGCGACCGATTTAGCTAAACTAATTATACATTCGGTAGTTAGGCAATATAAGTGTTCCTTTCATGATTGTTCTGTAGCTGCATCAACGTATTCAGGGAGTCCAATTTAAGGCTTATTTAAATGTAACGATTGAAATAACATTCAGTATATTTCACACAATGAAATCAATAAATGCGTAGCCATTCCCAGTTGGAGTCGGCTTCATTGACGGAATTTCACAGAAATGTCCCTTTAATATCTGTTATTTCACGTTTAATATCGTAAATACACAACAAAACAATATGCATTCAAACACAAGCTACTTAAAATCCAGTTTTCATGTTCTTTGGTTATCGTTGTTATCAAACAAAAGCGGGATATGACATGCTGTTACATTTTTAGATTCAAATGAAAATTGTTGTTCCCATTCAGTGTGAGTACGACATCACTCGCATAAAGGCTCGCTTTACGGCTTGCGTGGCTTTTATTTCAGCTGTCAAAACAAAACACGTGCAATTACGTACAAAACTTGACATTTTAATATCTTTCTATTGTTGGTGAAACTAGATAGGAAAAGCTACAAATTAAATTCAAGAAAGGAAGCTTAGTACGATCTTGCAGAAATATGAGAACCATAATAGCTTCAAACAACTGATGTACCTATCTAATGTAAGTAAGTACCTATATAATAATCGTCTGTTCAGTAAACTTTGCCATGGCCAGCCTGCAATCACTAACTATATACGAGTATCAAAACTTCAAGTTGTATAATTTTGTATGTGTAAATATTTACTTATGTGACTTAGGACTCCGAAATATATTTTAATTAGTACTAGCAACTGTACCGGCTAAACATCTCGACTATCTAATTAGGGTTTATTATATTGATAAATGGAGTGTCCTTCTGGCACGCGCTAATAATGTACCTAATACGATTAGTAATTAATTGACAGTAATCAGTTCATTAGTAGAAGGACAATACAGCTATTGAAAATTAATTAAATTGTAGGGTTTCCCTTTGATAATGTTGTGGTATCTGGAAATCATAGTTTCAAATCTATGACGACGGGAAAATGCCAGAAGACCTCTCTCTCTACTTCCATTTACTTTGAGTTTCAATTTGCATTGGAGCTTTAACTAAGTGATTCCTCAACGCGTGATAAAGAACAAGAAAACTTGGTCTGTAACTCTGTATTCCACATAAATTTAAAGCATACGCTTTGAAAACAGCATGATACAAACTCCAACGAATTGAAAACCTTTCCCTTTTTGAAGTCGGTTAAAAATCAAAATAAGCCTTGACGTTAAGACGCATATGGTCGCATAACAATGTCCCTCATGGCCAATTATTCCAACAATCTCAAAGTGAAGAGCTCATTATCACGGACAGATATAATATAATGATATAAAATCCATGAATATTTATGACCCGACAAGGCACCTTCTACGTTCTAGTTTCGTGGTAACGTAAAGAGGGACTTAAACCAGTTACGACTTCACGAGTTCATATGCGTATAATGAAACTTTAGGTACCGAACATTTAATTGGGTAGTACCCATTTTGGAGAACTAGTTCGGTACCAGTTATGGGTCCTTTTACTATGACAAAACAAAGGCAGAGGGGCTTTACAATGATTACTTTGCTAGGAAAGGTCGTGGCTTTAAAAGTCGCCAGTAAATATTTTTCCTCATTCATTGTCAGCGAGTCAGCTTTATGTGGAAAACCTCCGTCAGTAAATTACGTACCTTTTGTTTAAAAATTTACACTGTCTTCGGATTTACGTTCTGGGATTAGTTAGTGGTCGTAAGATACATTTAGAATTTATTTACCTAGTTAAAATAAAAGCTCAAAGAAAATTGTTGGTATTATTTCTACCAAATTACAGTTTAGCGTCTACAACAACGGTTTCTGCGGAATTTCTATGCTCAAATTATACAGTTTATTCCCGGGCGGCGTGATCTTTTTTCCCGGTCGGCGACGTTAAGCTTTAAGTCCATCGCTCATTGTCTGAATTTTAAATATTCTGTATTGCTTATTTAATAAAAAGGAACTGCTAAACAAAAGAATTGATTATGATGCAAAACTAAATACTTGTCGAGTCCTCGGTTAGACAGCACAAGACAAAGTCCTCGTTGACTTTGTTGTAAAGGAATATCGCAATCTGAGCGCTTGATAACAAACAAGATTCCACATAATTGAATCATTCGATTATTTAGCTACAAAATACAGGAAGTAATAACATTCGCAAATGACTATGGAAGTAGTCTTTTGTTTACACAATAATTGCAATGACTTGGAACAATGCAGGACGTTGTAGTGTTCTGTGTATTTTTTAATAAAATAAAATGCCGTTATTAATTTATTTATATATACTTTCTGTATCTTGCCGTTATTGTATTTTGAAGTGCCAATTACGTTTTTGTGTTTGCATACCAAGGATTGATTTACTACATTAAATTAAAAGTCTGTGTTTCTTACATTAATGGTAACTTACTGTAATAATTGAACCCATGTTCATGAGAAAAACAAGAAACAATTTAAGGGGTCGTTATGCTAGGAACATTGTAAAAGTCAATTTTGTTAAATAGGTTACTACGGCGCTTTAGGATGATGGCCCTTTGTGGATTACTAGATTATGGCTTTATAGGTACCTAAGTACCTAAATATAGATACAGGCGGTGTATAAATTAGGATGCCATAAAGTATGCTCAGCGTTTAAAGATAAAATTTAATTTGATGACGTAACTATGAATTTTGTCCAAATCTCGCTTAGCTAGGCTAATGTGAAACTAGAAAAAAAGAAGATGGAGTATTTACATGCCAGTTAATAACCAGGTTGTCCTTTCTTATTGATTCAGACCCAGAGGTCCCGGGTTCGATTCCCAGCGGGGGGAATTTTTTTTCTCGGTTTTGGTTGGTGGTAGGACTTGTTATAAGTCCGCCTGGCAAGCTACCACCATCATGTCTAAGTCTGTCGCCATAACAACAATGTTAACAGCATTGTTGTGTTCCGGCAGTTAGAGGTATGATAGCCAGTTCCTCTGAGTAAGAGGATTCCGAGTGAAACTCGCTTCCATCTTCGGCCTAATCATCACTTTCCATCAGGTGAGATTTGGGCCAAGAGTTTCCCCGTTTTGTATAAAAAAAAAAACATTAAACCCATAAATCTGACTAGTAAAATGCAGTGAAAGCCCGCCGCGTTCCCTGCAGGGCTACAAATTAATATTCAAATCGGTATATTAAAAGGCAGTTATTCCGTTTCATTTTATTTCCTCGTTTACGTGCAGTTAACGCCTCTATCAGAGCGGTATTAAATATGTATACCTAATCACCTCATTCAGTCCCTCCTACCCGGAGAGCGGCGTCGTCAGCAAAACTGAACTTCATTATTTGTACAAGTGCTGTAATAACGTCAAAGGGAACGAGTTTTCATTAGTCTGGCGTCCCGACACCGTCACCATTAAGATACGGACTCAGTCAGTAACCACCGACAAAAGACATTGAATTTTTATGTGACTTCACAATTTGAGATGATTATCTTTCCGACCCAAGTTTCGTGAATATATGGCCCGGGAGTTTTATATCTACAGTTAGGTACATTTTTGACTGAATCACTCCTTTTGTCACGAAACTATTTCAATAACTCATTCTGTGGACTTGTCCGAACAAAGTTTATTCGATAAAACTAATTTATGGTCAGTGTGGCAGAAGTGCTGGTGCACATTTTTCCTTCCTGTATGTGATTGAGCTATTTCCAGACTTCAGAAGTCGTTTTTCGTAGGCAACATATACATCGTCCTTCTACTAAATAACACCAATCTTATTTGTATATAAGTACACTTGATCGAACGAGTATGTGCTGTCCTTGTTCACAAGTAACGCTATTTATTGCTCTAAAACCCTCATCCGTCTTTCAAAAGCATTGAATATTGCTACAATTTTACAAATTCTTCATCCGAATAAATGGATCTACACCTCGTTTATATCTCCTACTTTCTAGCCACTACGAAGTGCGGATTTGTTTAAAATGGATTCCTATTTGTGAAAAGAAATCGGTGGAAGAAATTGCGCTGAAAGTAATCCGACACTTAAACGTATTTTGATTTATTTGAACACTAGCTGACCCGCGCAACTTCGTCTGCGTCACATTTTCCATGAATGCTCCGCTCCGTTTTCTTTTAGCGTGATGATATATAGCCTTCCTCGATAAATGGGCTATCTAACACTGAAATAATTTTTCAAATCGGACCAGCGGTTCCTGATATTAGCGCGTTCAAGCAAATAAACAAACATACTCTTCAGCTCTATAATTTTAGTATAAATATTCAAGCTGCTTGTAACAATGAACACTTCAAAATTAAAAGATTAGCGAGTCACTTCAAGCGTAAAATTACAAAGAGACTGAAATACTACGCAAATTACCCATTCTAAAACAAAAGTTGAATTTATACCTGAATGCCGTGTTTAGTACAATACCTCCGGATCCCCTTTAGTCCCGAGCTGGGCAAATACAACAAAACAGTACGAAGTCATATTTATGTAGGCGGCCCAGAGCCTGATAACGATTTGGAGAAAAATATGAGGCTACTACACCCAAATATATTCCATCGTTGTTTGCAAAGGCCGCAGCCCGCGATCCGGAATGACGCGGCACCCGAATGATGAGCAACTCGTTTTTCACCGCAGCTCCATTGATGCTTTCCTGTTCATGAATATTATTCAGCTTTAATTTAAGAACAAAACCTGAAAATATATTTTGCCTCTCATTTCGCCCGAGTTATAAGCGTAGACGGGAAAACTAATTGTTTTAGTACGTTTTGGAAGTTGCTGTAAGAGACGTTAGAAATAATCTACGATGAACGTGGAATGATAAGGGAGGGTACCTTAGATAATGACCAAGTTAGCTACAGTTGGTAATCGCAGAAGTTGCTGTTACTGCTCTTGGCTCACCCACCAGATGGAATTCTTCAAACCAACAGGGTTTAAAGTTGCAAAATTTTGAAATCCTGAAAAAACATCAACAGTCGTCCTCCAAACGTTTTGAGGCAAACCCTTCACCTCTTCCTATATTTACTTCCCCGCTGGAGAGAAAAACTGGCGCAACAAACGAACTACCCAGCAATCATTAACCATTGATTTCTCGTTTCAATAATTCATTGATGAAACGTCTCTATTGTGTACCCTTTGGTTAAAGATGAAAAGCAGAATATACACGAGCCTGTTTGATCCACAATAATTATTAAAAAGTAACAAGCATCGTTCTTCCTTTCGCAGGTCTGCTGGAAGAAATTTCTTAAGAAATAAGCAGTACCTTTGTACCAATAATTATAATGTTATATCTGTACCGTTTCTCTGTGTGTACATAAATTGTAAATAAATAAATAAGCATATCCAAACTTGTCAGTGACATAATTGTTTTGGCGGCTTCAAAGTTGCGCGAAGGCGGGGAGGCTTATCAGCGATGTCACTAAGGAGCACGGCAGAGAAGCAACCAAGTTATTTAATTATACATTGTTTTGAGATATTGACTTAAAGCCCCAAGTGATCGTGCTAATCAATAGGTACTTTATTTCACACAATTTGGACTAAAAAGAGATTATTTGACATACATGTATTTAGCAAGTGGTAGTTATTAGTATGAAAACTAAAAGATAGAAAATAAATTGTTATTGTATCCTGACAACTTTTTTAATGGAGAAGTGAAATTACTTCTAGGCAAGCGTGCTCCATCGTAGACCACATCATCGCTTACCATCAGGAGAGATAATGATCAGAGGCAACAGACTATTAATGAAAACAAAATATATCTATTTTGCTATAAGGAAAAACCGTAAGTTAGGGTGCTCCTGACAAAATCTCTCCACAATATGTAATAGCTATTAATTAAAAAGTCCGTACGAAAATTAAGCCCAGCGTTAAAAGTTCCTGCCATTCCGGCATTACGGTACTCGCGGTCACGAGAATAAAATTAATTAAATAATGTGTGTTAACATCCAGCAATCCCTGTGTTAATTTCATTTTGAGGAATTCGTAATAATTGCATGAGAACGTATTATAAGTATTAGGGAGATAAAATGTATTGCTCTATTATTTCGTTATGGTCCCTTGTTATTTTGGACATTTGATAAGCTCAAGTGGTTGCCAATTCGCCTTCGCCGGAATGCTCATATTCTTTCCCTCTTGTATAATGTGCTCTTTTCCCCTTCCACTCCTCTTTATCTAAAGAAACGATTCCAGTTTCTTTGCGACTCTCACACGAGATTACTTAGGTCATCAGATAACTTGAAACTAAAAATGCCAATGCATTCCACTACCTTTTTAGACAATTCTTTTACAGTCCAAGCCGCTCGTCTATGGAATGCATTGCCTGTTTCGATTAAACGCGCACAATCGCTACTTGTCTTTAAAAAACTTGTTAAGGAACACTACTTATCACTGTGATTCCTTTCCATCTGTAATTTCAATGTTGTTAACATTTTCTTACTTTATAATAAATATGTATGTATTTATGTATCTATTATAGTAGTCATATTGTAATGCTGTATTTCTGTTTGTTTATTTGCACCAAGTGCAACCCCATTTCGTGTCCAGGCTATCACTTTCCATTCCAGGTTGCCTGGAAGAGATCGCGGAATGCGATAAGGTCGCCAATTGTATGTCTTTAGTTTAAGATTTTCTGTACGTTTTTTTAAATTTGGTGTACAATAAAGTGTATATAAATAAATAAATAAATAAATAAATAAGGTCGCTAAAATAAAGGTTCGTTTATCTTCATGCAGTATGTAGGTACATATGCAAATGTTTTTGGGCTATCCAGTTTCGGGTTGACGTATAGGTACTCATTCAAGGGGAAATTAATGTATATAGCAACTTCCTCACTCTCGCAAAGAGATAGTCTTTATGTGTCCTAAAGGATCTTTTTAAGTGTGAATTCTGACAGAAAACTCGTGAAACGGTCGTATTTTTTAAAAGTTCGTTACTTCGTGTTTAGATTAATTATTCTCACTTTTAAACATATGTTTCGCCACAAGCTTCATCTAAGACCAGTACCTAACTGTAATGGAATTTATTAATACATTAATGGTGGATTACTTGTCATTATTTGATAATAATGACAAGTAATCCATCCATGGAATGAGCGTGGTGATCCACGCTCATTCAGTAGATGGATGGGTGATCGCAGTAAATCGTTATTAGAGCTAAGAAGGCGTTCGATCCGTGTGTTCGCCAGTAAACTCAAGCCCGCCCATTCGCTGCTTGTCTTTCTAAATAATGGCTGTCTTTCGCAGACAACGCTCCGTATAACATTATATTGAACGTCCAAGAACTTTAACTTCAATGAAAATAAATTACAAGCTACGAGACATTGCTTATTCAAACTATGTTTACTCAGAAACGTAAACTTGTGACGTCTAAACTATCGTTGTTAACGGTTTATTTGATAACGACCCACTCAGATGTAACGAGATATTGTATCTTTACGACTGTCGGAAATCCCAACTAATGTTATGGTTATGTATCGTGACATAGCTAGCTATAGGTGCGACTGAAAGGTTGGTAAGTGCTCATGACCCTCCCTTAACTTTGAATGGAAAAGTACCGAGGGTTTTCGTTAGACTGCCAGAGTTGGGAAAATGAGTTACCTACCATTTGTCCGACTTTGAGAACAAATGTTATAACTAAAATTAAGTTCACATTACGAATAACTGAATAACTGTAGAAGACAATGGCAGAATTTGAGTGGAAGTAGGTGAATAAAAAACGTAAATAGCAGCATGATCTCTTTGAATAAAAACGTAGAAGTTTATTACTTGCATAGCTTGTATATTCATTACTTAAAAGCCAGTAAAGGCATTTTAATAGCTTTCAGTGTCCTCGCGCCACAACAGCAATATAAAAGCAATATAGGAATGTTTGCGCGCGATAAAACTTTAATGTCTGTTGCTTTTTACATACTTTGCAGATTTCTGACCAAACATTTTGAGAGGGATTTAGTGTTTTATAAATACGATAAATCATAGTAAGGCCTCACCAATAAACTGGGCGCAATCTCGCTGAGCAAATCTCGAGGGCACTTCACTCGTTTTTGTCAAATCAAGAGCAATGCTCTTTCCATTTTACGCTCGACACATTCATGGCATTTTTCGTCTTTGTTCTTTTTGTTCAAAGTGACAGCTCCACCGATGAAGTTATAAAAGACTTTTGTTTTATGTGTTCATCAAATTGAACATAAGTAATAGAAAGTATACAATATAATAGGGATCAGTAATGTTCTGAATTCATTGCTTGAAATAAAATTGACCTTTTATTGATATCGGAATTTCGACAATTATGTTCTTAATGCTTGATAAAACAGTATCTAAAAATAACTTCAATATAATTACTTACAACATTTAAACAGATACAGCGGACTTTAAATAATTTCAAAAACTTTTATATATGAACACCAGCTTCAATGGTTGACTTTCAAAGGAATTCTATCAGTTCAGTGGAAAAGCATTCTGCCGTGAACGCGGTATATGAAATTCCTAGCCTTTGAGAAGTTTCCGAAAGTCCTTCACAAAATTGTTTATCTGCAATCCTAGGTATAAGTTGAAGCAGTTTTGTTTAAACAAGACGAACTTGTATTGTAATTTGTGTAGATTTAAGTTTCGAGACAACCACTAAACTTTAGCACAAAATGGCAAGTAACGTTTCCATTTTGAAACTATTCGTAACAAACCAGTGTAGCAAAGTTAATCTAAATCTTAAGCGTTGCCAAAGTTTTATACCAACATAAGCCTTTCTTTAATACAACAGGACTACCCTAGTATTCCCTGCGGTGTCATAAAAGGAAACTATGGCGCTACACTGGGGGAACGGGAAGCTGCAACCATCTGTGATCTCGACACAGTTATCGTAGGCCGCATTGCTTGATTTCACGGTTTTCATCCACTCGTTGTGTTACAAATAAGTGATGCAAAATCAGTTTATTTACTAATTTTGCCCATAGTTTAGAGATTACTGCGCTATTTCATTTGAAGATATTTACTCCACAAATTACTAATACATTATTTTCTGCTTTTGCATATAAAAGACTCTGTAAGCACATAACCCGTTTTTTTTTTCTTCGGAAAATTTAGTTTAGCCCTCTCTTAGTGCTCCCTTACACTACACATGTCAAAGCTAAGCTTTCTACGACCAGTAGTTTCGGCTGTGCGTTGTTTGTTAGTCGAGTAAAAATTCTTCCGTAACTGACTGATTGAGTGACTTAGTAGTAATGGAAGAATTGATGATTTTGACACGTCCTCTGAAGTAGTATACTTTTCACTCTGTTGTTGTAATTCGAATTTGTAATTAGTAATAACGTCCTCTCTCAATATTCAAACGGTTTGGTTATGTATCGCCTACTAAACGATAGGAACTCATAAAAATGTTATTTATATTACATTGTATTATGTCTCTGTTTAAAGGAGAATTTCATTTTACTGCGCTGAAAAACGCAGACGTCTCATTTCGAATTTATAAGACAAATCGTACCAATTATGTTAAGTGTCGTGTATACTTATTTCCTACAGGGATTTGAGTAAGTATACATTTTGTTTTCACAGCTGGAACAAAGGAGATCATGAATATGAAAAGGAACATGCTTCTCGGTTCCTTATAACATAATTGTAATTTCGGATAGCTTAGATACAGGGCGACTGGGTTTTGAGTGCGTTTCTTCAAATGGGATATTCTGCAGCAAATTTTTAACGATTTTGAGGGTGATCACTGGTGGACTAAAACACAATTTTTCATTATTCATTATTTTTTTTGAAAATGTTATGCCCGAAATTCTTAATTTTAAGAATCTTAATCCTTTGTGGGTATTAAAGTGATACTTTTCTGATAACTGATGAAAAAATTAATCGCTCTAATAACAATTTATCAAAAAATACGACATCTCGATAGCGTCTTTAGAGCAAATATTATACCTTTCTTAAGTAAACTATAGTATGTATTGATATTTAATTCATATCATGGTAGGCGCCAGATGAATCTGCAATAAGGGTCTTAATTTTTTTTTACTTTCTTAATATCCAAATGCCGGCGTGACGACTTGGAGGCGTCCATGAAGGATTGGTCGGAGAAGGAGTCGGGAAGAGCGGAAAGCTATGGGGGAGATATTTGCCTAGCAGTAGGACAATATAGGTTAACGAAATAAAGAGTCCTTAATCAACTTCTAGTCTTCTACCGTGATCCTTTACGTTCTCTAGTAATGAAAAACGGTACATAATTTATTGTTTGGATATCTGCGGACGCCATTATTAATTATTCGGAGGATTATTCCCGTGTTTGGGTTTCACCACCAATCATTTAACTGCATGCCTGCCTGTTTATGAATAGAAATAGTTACCAAACTATGTAGTTACTTATTGTGGTGGGATAATCAGGCATCAGCATCGGAATGTGATTGGTTCGACAGTTTGTCCAGTATTGGGAAATGCAAATCTTACTACTACATAGTTTGGATAAATTAATGCATGTTGTCACGCTAGAACCGCTGAATAAATCTGAATGAAATTTGACACGGACATACATTAGATCACTTGCGATAATTTTCAACATTTAGGCGTGCAGAAGCTTGTTCAGTAGATATTTAACATATACTCGTGGTTTTTAAGACACGTAAAAAATAACAAAATATGAGTCAAATGATAAACTCGTATCACCTAGCCTAAAAGCCCATGAACAATGAGAAATTAAAAAATGAAAATCATTCATCCATCATCAGGTCATGAGCAATGTCGCTGTAAATAAAAAATCTACTTTATTTCTAGGTGTGAATAAGTAAATACATGATACTTTATAGCCTTCCTGTCGAATCAACAAACTGGGGTATCGACTCGTTTGGATTATTTGTTTGCTCAAACCTTCCGAGCTCGATACGACTGCCTCAGGCGGCCGTGTGACAGCGCTGAAAATAGACTGCATTCTGTCATCTTGTTTACATTCACAGGAAAATGGCTTTAAATTCACTGCAGAGATCTAGCAAGATGTTGTTTATTGGTTCATGCCATGATCTTCGACTTAATCCAGCTCACTTCCGTTTTTTCAGAATTTAGAATTTTCAACTTAACAAGCGCAGCGCACGCCGTTCACGTTCATTATAATAACAGAGGTTATTTCAGGCCGCTGCCTCCGTGGTCTAGTGGTTTAGGCGTTTGTCTTGTGACCCAGTGGTCGTGGGTTTGATTCCCACGGGAAGCATACTTTGTAAAGTGGTTTTATAGTTTGGCTAGGACATTGCAGGCTTGAATTACCTGATTGTCTGATAAAAAGATGATTCCGTTGGCCGCCAATTGGCGGTCATCAAATAAACCATGTCAGAGGCCTTTGAGGCGGTTTAGACACTCTGACACCAATAAGAAGAAAAAGAAGGCTGCTAATGGGGCTGGCTCGCATGTTGATTGCTCGCACCCTGCACATTAAGGGATTGCATAAAATGCAATCCCTTAATGCGCAGGGTGCGAGCCAGTTCCAGCGGCATCATTACAGGAGTAATTGAGTGTCATTATTATTACAGGGTACTCGCAATATAGAATCTATACTAATATTATAAAGAGGTAACATTTGTTTGTAAGTTTGTATGTAGGGGGTAATCTCAGGAACTACTGGTCCGATTTGAATTATTTCGGTATTAGATAGCCCATTTATCGAGGAAGGCTATAGGCTACATATCATCACGCTAAGACTAAAAGGAGTCGACCACTAATGGAAAATGTGACGCAGACGAAGTTGCGTGGGTCAGCTATGTGTGTATAAAAGTAGACTTTTTCACGTTCTTCAACCTCTCAATTTAGAATTTGGTTCGGGTGTAAGTTTGGCTTCCAGTCTAACCAAAAGTGATTGACTATCAATAATTTACAGGGACCGACCGCCATCTGACCTCAGTACCTAACCCAATTATTGAAAAATTCAATATCCTAAGGTGAGATCCGTTCTGAAAAATTTTTGCGACCGACAGTCATAAATATTTGTATGATAACCGATGTTGTATCTCCGAGGCACGGAGGGTCTCAAACCGTGAATAATTAATAATAATATAACATAATATCGTTTATTTATACAAGGGGCACATTACATTAAAAATGCCCTACATTTTTAAGAACACAATAGCTAATTTGCCTGAACTAGGATAAACCTGTGCTTCAGGCCAGAAAGTGCTTATTTATACATAATTAGCTTAAAATAATAAATTAACAATAAATCAAATGATAAATTGATAGTGGTCAGGCAGGGGCCAATAGTTCTATAATAAACGATTATCAGTCCACTAAACCGCCCAAACCCATAGCGTTTCATCTTTGTTTTTTTTCCATATTCTGCAATATTCTTGCTCCAACCGGGGATTGTCCTTGGGAATACTTTCACAGTGCATACAGGGATAATCGCCGGTTGGTGCCCCATTACATTTGAAATTTCTAACGGGGCCTCTGCGAGTTGGTTTCGGCCCCTCGTACGCCTACCAAAGGACCGGGTCTCCAGAGACCCGAGAAAGAAAACAAAAAAAAAAACAAATGACTACAATTAAAATTTAAAATAAAAGGACACAACATGTTTTACTTACAGACAGAAAGAAGATCTTCTGTCTCTACGTAAGAAATGCTTTGTAAATATTGTAAAATTGTCTTTTTACAGCTATAATAATTTAACTTATAAATGCTTAGTTTTCTATATAATCTATTGTATAGAAATAGACCTAAAAATGAAAAAAAAAAATCTTTTTACAAACACATATTTTGAAATCGCATTAGAGTTGCATACAATGTCATTCCGTCTCTTATTGGTATTTTCTGCGTTGTATGAAAGCAAGGTGTGCTGTTTTAATACCAAGTTCATAATGAAAAGCTGGCGAACAGTTAGTATGTTGCAGGATTTGTATAGGAGATCTGTGGGATAGAGAAAGGGATGGAAATTGGCAACTTTTAAAATGGCTCTCTGAGCTCTTTCGAGAGGGAATAAGTGGGTTTTGAGTGCACCACCCCATGAGGTGATACAGTACTGGATTACAGATTGAGCAAGGGCCAAATAAACTTGTGTGATTAATTTTAAATCTGCATTCGTCCGCAGTTTTTTAAAAACATAGACTAATTGACTGCAGGCATTAGTTGAAATAACAACTTCTTTATTTCAGGCTAGTTTGGATTCATCTCGTAGCATTTCGATAGCGCTTGTGCATCCGATATTTATTGAAAATCATTATCATTGACAGAATGTTGCTTATCTAAAATATCTAGAAAGTTCAAAGATTTTCCGAAATACTATATTTTGTATTCTTAGATGCTTCTCCTGTTAGTTTCTTCCCTTTTTAATAACAACGTATACATTTTTGTGTTTTCGCAACAACTCCACACTTCTTAAGCTTTGACGAAGATTTGTGTTGTCGTGTTTCAAATAAAAGTCGGGTATAACAAATTATGAAAATCTTTTGTAGCGCAGAATACTATACTAATCGAGTCAGGTGCACACACTGCTAACACTGTAGGTATCTCTTCAATCGTATATAAATATTTTAATTACATGCTAAGTGTGTACAATTGTAAGAAAAAAACAAAATGAACAACAAACAACACGTGAATTATTATCAGAAGCTTCATTAGACGGAAGCAATTTCCATGTTTGTAAAACCATAAACAAACCTAGATAGCGCGACCAATTCTAATAGTTTATTCGTTTTCTTTCTTTGACTTCGAAGATAAAAAGGCAGAAGTTCTACCCCCAAACGGTCCATCTCGTATAGTAGGGTTAGCGTGCATCGGTCGGTCATCGTTTAAATATTAACCCTCGCAGGTACCCGCTGTTATTGCGAACAGTACAACATCATGAGTGGTATCAACCCCATGTTTTATTCATCCACTCCGTTAAGGATTTGGTAAAATTGTTTTATTTACCTTTTCAAAGAGTTTATTTACTTTTAATGTCGAGGTATTCGAGTGGATGGAGTGAAATATGACGGTTGACCCTTTTAATAAATTTAAGTAAACAATACTTGTGTACCTACTTGATTTGATTGGTAACTAGCAGTCCCCTGTGGCTTCGCTCCCGTCAACTGCAACTTTCTTATTTTTATTCTTTCATAAGAACATTCTCCAGATAGTAACAAAAAAATAATTAGTGAAATCGTCTCAGCCGTTCACGCGTGATGCGATGATCAAGGGAAATAGGGATTCATTTTTATACCCGCGGCTTCGCTCCCGTTTAACCCGCATAGTTCCCGTTCCCGTGGGATATTCCCGTTCCCGTGGGAAATTCCCGTTACCGTGGGATTTCCGGGATAAAATCTATCCTATTTCCGTGTCCTGGGTATAAGCTACCTCCCCACCAATTTTCAGCTAATTCGATTCAGCCGTTCTTGAGTTATAAATAGAGTAACTAACACGACTTTCTTTTATATATATTCAACCATCCGACAGACAGAGTTACATTTACGTTTATAATTTTAGTATGGATTAATCTAGAGTTTTTTTACCCACTTTAATAACTCAGACACGAGAGTCTATACAGCTAGTCCAACTAATCCACAAAACCACCGACCAATGAACTGAAAGCTAAATCAATTAGTACCCAAATTAAACTTATGCGAAGTTAGGGAGTAATAACTTACTACCCTAAAGACACCGAAACCGCTACGAGTGCTACGAGCACCCGCTACGCACTACGAAAAACTTACTGTATTGAAATGTGCTACGGCGTAGCAGCTGTAGATCACCTACAGGAAGCTACGCTTTTTTTGCCGATACGTTCATCGTCGGCATTGAGCTGGTGCAATTCAATATGTTTGGCTAAAGTGTTATTGCACACATTTTACAAGCTTTAATTTACCTTTAAAATGTCTGTTGGTATATTCGGGTCACGTCTTGCAAATGATTTTTTTAACTGTTTTCCTCAACCGATGCAGCTGAAATTGTGTAAAGATGACAATAAATGTGAGCATTATTCTAAATGTAATGGCAGAGATTAGGTGTATGTTTAAAATATATATATTTTAATGAATCAGTTATTTGATCAGATAATTCATAAATTTTAGTAAATTATTTAATTATCTTAAAATATACTTAAAAAAATTTAAGATACTTAGTGTTATTTTTTTGTAGGAGTTATTAGCGCCAAGTATTGAGGCTGGGTGCCCTAAACATTGTCTTTAAAAAAATCGACGGAATGAATCCACACATTATTAAATCACAGTATTTATTGAGCTGTTCGTACTATATCCTCCGATTAGTCTTATCACTTAGGTATGAATATTTAAACCTTACATTGTTCCGTTGAAAGACATTATTTCAAATACATTCATACCCGTCACCCGATAACCAACACACCATGCGTGTAACTAATAACTCCACCCCTTCATATCTTAATGTAAATAGTTGGTCCTAACAACATAATTGGCGGCGTAATATTTGGTCAATTTGGAACCACTACCCAACTGAAATAGCTCGTGAAAGTTTAGTCTGAATCTCCGAATAAATTGAACAACAGGTTGTCAAAACGGCTACCTAGAAATGTTTATGATACCTGTCTAAACTAGCTGACGACGGCAGATTCTACTAATACCCTCAGCTTCGGACGCTGCTGCCCTGTAGTATTCTGTTATAGATTTGATAGAAACAGTTTCCTTCCTACTTTTAGGTATCTCAACTGAAGTAGGTACACTACGGACTACACTGTTCTATTTATTGTATTAGTGTCCATCCAAAGGTTGTCTGGTAAATATCGCTATTTTTAATAAGACTGCTGTTGTATCCTGATTGATATGTTATAGGTTGTTTGGTTTCGTAATTAGCTTAGTTAAAATTATGGTGTAGGTAGAATAAAGCACATGCAAAATAAAATAAAAAATATATGTATAAAATATATTTTTTATTTTATTTTTATTTTTCAAATGAAATGTTGCCCCACACTAGGATTTTCTCCGGTATCGTGGGTGCGTTTACAAACATACAAAGTCACATACACAAACAGCCAGACCCGGGACAACTATCTGTAGGCCATACAAATATTTGTTCCGTGCGGGAATCGAACCCACGACACGCAACGCAGCAGCCGATTGCTCAACCACTGCGCCAACCGTGTCGTCAACTATTCTAACTCTATTATTATTATCATTATATTTATTATACATCTACCTATATCTTATCCTAGCTTAGAATACCTATTCTATTTACCTTTTGCAGTTCATATAATAAACCTTCATCCTTTCCCCACCTCCACTCCCGTGGCTAATGCACAGGAACCGAGTTTTCTTTCTTAGATTAAAATGTTTCTGTATCGCTGAGAGAGATTTTTTCAAACCAAATCAGTTCTTCCAGAGATAACTTTTTACATACATAGTAAAGATTAAAATACTTCTATTATTTTAGGTGAACTTTAAGGCAGTAAATACATAGTTCATAATATCCCCTTTGGATAACGCAATCAAATTAATGCGTATCAACAAAGTGAATCGTTCAATATTGGCCATGCCTTTTATTTCTGCCACTTTCAATCAAAATTAATTGATTCAGTTGAACCACGGTATTGTCATTAAACAAATTAATATAAACAGACAGTGGTCGATAATTCCATTATTCGTAAATGGTTAATTTTTTTTGCAAAACCTGTTTCAGAAAAAATACGTGGTGACTCTCCCACTAGGTGGAACGTTGACTTGGTGAATGCCATGGGAATCAGCTGGGTGTGAAGCAACAAGACCAGAGGCCTTTTTTTTTTTTTTTTTTTTTAGGGATGGGAAATCATCCAATGACTCCTCCCGCTCTGGGTGTAGCGGGAGGGAGTGTCAGACTTCTACTGACTAAAACCCATCCATGTTCCTTCATTGCCCTTTGTGTTCCGGAGCCACGGTGTCTCTTGCGAATAATCCCGCGACTCCGGCAGGCGTCGGCCCTTTCGGGCCCCTCTGTGTTGCTGACTCTCTTTGAGGCGCGCGTGGAACACTAACGCGCCGTCGACACGGCCTGTCGTCACTAGACGGACGGACGGCGAGCCACCCATAGCTCGCCGTCCACAGGCCCGCGCCTACGGTGGCCGGAGGTCACCAGGTGGCCCCCGACGCCCGCGGCGTCCACCACGGCGGCCGGGACGAGAGGGTCTCCTCTCCCGCTCCGCCACCTCCTTCGCTAGCATGACTGCTTCGCAGAAGGAGGCAACGGCGTCCCATTCCGTCTCGCTCCGGACCATGGCTTGGACCAGGGCCGGACGCGAGAGGTCGCCGCCGATCGCCGTTTCGAGGACACGGCGGTGCGCCGCCCAAGCGGGGCACACCTGCACAGTGTGCTCTACCGTGTCCTCTGGTCGATCCTCGCAGTGGTGACACCCGGGCGTTTCCTCCCGCCTGATTCGGTGCAGGAACCTCCCGAAACAACCATGTCCGGTGAGGACCTGCGTCAGGCGGTAGGTGAGGACGCCGTGGCGCCTCTCAAGCCACTCCTCAAAGAGGGGACTTACCGCCGCTATCGTGGCGTGCCCTGCGTTGGGTTGCGATAGTCGTCGTCTCCATGACGCCATGAGATCGCGCCGGAAGTTCGTCCGCTGCGCGACAATTTGCCGCGTCAGCGGAGTTTCCCCCCGGCTTAGTACCTCCGCGCGCCAATCATGCAGGCGCGCGAGGACCACCGCCTCCAGATCCCATGGCGGCAATCCGGCAAGGAGACCCGCCGCTTCGCGCGAGATCGTGCGGTACCCTCGTGTCATTCTGAGGGCCACCACCTTTTGGGGCGCGTTCAAATGGTTCGCAGCACGCTGCCTCAATGAACGCGCCCACACCGGGGCCCCGTAAAGGGCCATGGACCGCACGACCCCCGCGTATAGCCTACGGCAGGAGGCGTTCGGTCCCCCCAGGTTGGGCAGGAGCCGCCTGAAAGCAGCGCCGGCCCGCTCCAGTTTGGGGACCAAACGTCGGAAATGCTCCACGAAGTTCCATCGGCTGTCCAGGACGAGCCCCAGGTATTTCAGCGTCGATTCGACGCCGATGGAAACCCCTCCTACCGTCAGCAAGGATCCCGACGGTGGCGCATTACCTCGGCCATGAAAACACATGGCCTCGGACTTGTGCAGCGCCACCTCGAGACCCAGTTGCCGGATCCGCTCAACGACTATCGCAACCCCGCGTGTCATAGCGTCGGCCGCCTCCGCGTACGACCCCCCTTGTGCCAGTACCAGCGTGTCGTCAGCGTAGCAAATGACGCTGACGCCACTAGGGAGGTCGGCTCGCAGCACCCAGTCGTAACCGATGTTCCACAGGGGCGGCCCCAGAACCGAGCCCTGTGGGACACCGCACGACATCTCTCGCCGGTTCCACTCTCCGCTGTGACTAGGGTAGATAACTGCCCTGTCGGACAGGTAGTCCCCGACCACACGACGAAGGTAGGTCGGCACCCGATGATACCGGAGTGCCTCCCCAATGCAGCTCCAGGGCATGGTGTTGAAGGCGTTGGCGATGTCGAGAGACACCGCCAAGACAACACCACCCCGGGAGACCGCATCCCCCGTCGTGAGGGCTCTGACGCGCATGACGGCGTCCACCGTAGAGCGCCCCTTGCGGAAACCGAACTGGTTGTCCGCAAGATCCGGCCCCGTTCCCGCTAGGTGCCCGGCGAGGCGGTTCGCAATGACTCTCTCGAAGAGCTTGCCCACCTCGTCGAGCAACACCACGGGCCGGAATGCGGACGGAGAGTCCGCAGGGCGCCCAGGCTTCGGGATGAGTACCAGCTTCCCGGTCCTCCAAGAAAGCGGGAACTGGCCTCTCTCCAAGCATGCGCTAAAGAGCCCCTCCAGTCGAGGCCCGAGAGCCTCCAATGCCAGGGCCCAGGCTTTGCCAGGCAAGCCGTCGGGCCCTGGGGCGGTATTCTTGGCCTTTAGCCTCCGTACCGCCGCTCTCAGGTCTACCCCAGTCACAGCAGGGATGTCGTCGTCGTCGTCCTCTTGGTCCGGCACCGCAGGCGGCGGAGCCATAGGCGGGGGAGGATGTTCCCCTCGCGCAGGGAACAGAGCGCTCACCACGTCCTCCACGAGCTGAGGCCGGAGACTCTGCGTCAGCGGGGGGGCCCAGGTGCGGAGCTTGTTCCGCACCATAAGGTAAGGGCGCCCCCACGGATCTCTGTCGAGAGTCGCCAGCATTTCCTCGCGGGCCAGATCCCTAGCCCGCAGGACAGCGTCGCGAAGAGCGGTCTTCGCAGCTCTGTATCCCTCGTATAGCTCCGCCTCGATGGTATCCGCATCCGGTGGACGGATGCGGCGCCTGCGATGTCTGGCGTACCGGCGCCGCGCAGAAATGCACGCATCGCGCAGAGACGCCAGCTCTCGCGACCACCAGTACACCTGGCGCCGGGCTCTTCCTGGCCGGACTCGGGGCATTGCCACGTCACAAATGTCGGACATGGCCTCCTGGAACCACCCTGCCTCACTGTTAACGTCGGCAGGCCTGTCCGGTGATGTCACCCAGGCCTGCACGATCGAGGCTTCCAGGAGGAGCTCCCGGTCCAGCTGCTTCAGAGCCCAACGCGGACCAATCGGGGTCTGTACGACCGGCGCGCTTGAGGTCTGGGTGGAGACGTCAAACCGGATATACCGGTGATCGGAATAGGTCTCCACCTCCTCCATGACACGCCAGTCAATGACCCGCGGTGACAGAGCGGGACTGGCGAACGAGATGTCCACCACCGACTCGCCCCGCATCCGCACACACGTGGGGACAGAACCCCGATTGAGGACGGCTAGGCCTGTCTCCAGAGCCCAGTCTTCTACCATCCTTCCCCGCACGTCTGTCAGACGAGAACCCCAAGCCAAGTTCTTGGCATTGAAGTCCCCGAGGACAAGTACGGGTAGGGAATAGTGTCCGACGACGACACCCAACTCTACCAGAGAGTTGTGGAACTCGGCGAGAGTTCGGCTCGGGGAGAAGTAGACGCCTACTACGACGATTTCCCCGAACCGTGCTGCTACGCACCCCTGTCCCCTCCTGACATTTTCAAGGGACGGAGTACCGGCGGCGGCCGACGATATGATGGTCACTGAGCCGCTCAAGTCCGCAACCCAGTCATCCCTGGGTGGGACAAAATACGGCTCAGAGACCACCGCAATGTTGATCGACCACTGCGCCATGCTCTGCATCAGCAGGTGCTGAGCGCAGGCGCAGTGGTTGATGTTCGCCTGGAGGAAGCTGAGTGGGGCCGTTACTGGCATTCCATGTCAGCTTCCTCCCCCCGGGCCCCCTGCGAGGGCCCCTTTGTGGCGGCAACGGCGGCAGAGGCGACGGATGCGGCTGCGGTGGTTGCGGCCACGGCCACGGCGTTGGAGACGGTGGCAGTGGCGGCGGAGGGCCTCCCCCTGGCTCCGGACTTGGTCTTGGGTGGAGCGCAGGCCTTGCTCCCAGCCCGGTGGTCGCCCGACTTGCCGGCCGCCGCACATGTAATGCAGTGCGGCTTGGCGGAGCAGGTCGCCGATACATGACCGGGCTGACCGCAGCGGAAACAGAGACCGCTGCGGTCGACCTCCGAGGCGCACTTGACTGACACATGATGTCCCACGTGGCAGCGGTAACACCTCAGAGGCCTGGGCTCCAGCAGCTTGACCTGCGCTGAGACCCAGCCCACCAGAAGTCTTCGTCCCTCCACAATGGCTTTGGCCGCCGTCACAGGGCAGCAAACCGTGACTGTTCGCATGCCCGAGAGGTCCGGACGTATGGCGCCTGCCTTGACCTGTTCGGCAGGACACCCTCCGGACCTGGCGACGGCGGCCACGACCTCCTCCTCCGTGACCGAGTCGTCCAGACCCAGGATGCGCAAGTCTGCGCACCTAACGGGCCTGGACACTCGGGCCTCGTCCGCGTTAAGGGACGCTCTTAGCCTTTCGGCCAGAGCGTCAGCGGACGAGCCGCTGGTCTCCCCGGGGATCTCCAGCATCCGCGCTCCAGTCGCAGTGACTTTGAGCCGGAGGCCCCCGGTGATCCCGAGCTCACGGAGATCCACCGTCTCCTTCGCCTTCGCCAGCAGGTCGCGGTAGGACACGCCCCTCTTTTCCGCTTCCGGCTGTAGCGTAATGACTACAGCGGCGGTCTTCGGGGCGCGGAGCCTAGCCGCGATCTTGCGCTCCCGGAACTGGCGCTGCCGCTCCTGTTCCTTGGCTTTTTTCGCCGCCTTCCGTCTCCTCTGCGGGTCTCCGGCCACCTGCCATTCGGCTTCAGCCGGGGGGGGTGTAGGGAGCTGGGCGGGCTGGGAGGGCGGTGGCGGCGGCTGCCGCGGTTGGCGTGCCGCAGGCTGTTGGCGTGCCGCAGGCGGTTGACGTGCCGCAGGTGGAGGCCCGCTCGTTGCAGGCGCTGTTGCTGGCAGCGCCTTCGCCTGCGCAGCCGCCTTGCCCTTCTTGCCCTTCTTCTTCTTCCTCCCCTTAGCTGTCTGTGCTGGGGGGGGGGGCGGTAACACGGCCCCGCCGAGAGGCTGACTGGACGGCCCCGGTCCGGATGCGGCAGCCGCAGCAGCCGCGTAGGATACTGTGCCCGCCCCCGTGCCCGCAGCCACCTTGTTTGCACCAAGGGGGGGCCGCAGGACGATGCCCTCCAGCACAGAAAACCGCCGCTGGAAGGCGGCGAGCTCCGTCCGAACCAGTGCCAGGACCTGGTTGTCCTCTGGCTCGGGCCGGTTTGGTTGCTGCTGCTGTTGCTGCTGCTGCTGCTGCTGCTGGTGTTCCACCTGGTTGGCCACGCGAGAGTCGGTCGCCCGCATGCTGGCCAGGTCCGCTCGGAGCTTAGCGTTCTCCTGTTGGAGAAGCTCCATAGCGGCCGTAAGTCGGGCGACGTCCGCCCGCAAACTGGCCATATCCCCGCCGTCGTGCGAGGCCCGGAAGTTGGCCTCCGCTGCCGCCATAATTGAAGCAGAAGCCGCAGGCATGGCCCTCAGCCTTGTGGACGGCTTCTGCTTGTGGGCCACTTGCTTGAGTGCGGCCTCCACCTCCTTCGCAAACCTGGCCTCCCGCTCCGCCTCGGAGCCGCCAGGTGCTTCGTCCTCGTTGCCCGTCCCGCACGACCTCGTGCCCGGGTGGCGTCCCTCCTCGGCCAGCTTGGCCGACCTCTCAGAGGCCGAAGGCCCCCTCCCCTTGCCTCTGATCCCGCCACGCTTATTGGTGGGGATCTTCCTGGCCGAAGCCGAGGCCTCCTCCTCTCCGGATGACGACCCTTTGTCGCCATCCCGCCTGGGCCGCTTGCGGAAGAACTTGCTGATCTCCGCAAGTGACCCGGCCCTCTCGCGCCGGGAGCTCTCTGAGCCTCCCGCGCCTCTCCCGCTCCTGCTGGATGCAGCGTCGGACTCCGACCGCTCATCACATTTGCCGTTACCGGCGGTTTGGGTTTGGTTTTCATTTTCCATTTTATTCCCACGAGTAATAGGTAAGTATACGTCCATCCTGACAGGGACCGTGTATCAGGATAAGCAGAATAAGTTGCTTTACTCGCCAGAGAGGGCTGCAGGTATCTCTGGCGAGGGAAGTACTAGAGACTGATAATACCCGTCAGCCATTCGTCCCTTCGCGGTGCTCCCGCCACTTGGGATTCGGGGTATTTTTTATAGAGGTTTACGTCCTCGTGGTCCAGGCAGTTAAGCCAAGACCGTCGGTCCTATGAGTGCTGCGAGACATGACCACAGTCTGCACTTCGATAGGGTTACGAGATCAGCGGTGACAGAGAAGGACCCACCAACTCTGTCTGCTCGGAGGCAGGGTAAGTGCACACCGAGCCCGCTCTTGCTCCTCTGCTATGCCCTCTGCTACACAGAGGGTCACGCAAAGGAACGCCCCGTCGGTCCATCCGGTGGACCCCACCCGTGTCAGAAAATTAGCCGCAACAGTAACACTCCCCGAAGCATAAGAGGAGATTCTCATTTCCCCTCATTCCCCGGAAAAAGTTACTGTTGCGCCCAGGGTGCACCGGCCCAGCAACTGCTCTTCCCTCCAGACGGATCGAAAGGGACCAGCAGCCGCCAAGCACGCGTGGAGGACTTCTGACTTCGCACCCCAAGACCAGAGGCCTTAGTGTGAGTTTTTTCGACTCACGTTTGAACGCGTTCGATTGCGAGCGCGTTAGAATTTAGTATGGGAAATTAGGTTCTACGAGTGACCACCAGGTGGCACTAAAACTAAATTTCCATACTAAATTCTAACGCGCTCGCAATCGAACGCGTTCGAACGTGAGTCGAAAAAACTCACACTAAGGCCTCTGGTCTTGTTGCTGTGGTGACACTTGAGTAAAACCGTAATATGTCTAGCAGTGGAAGTTTTTCAAGTAAAATCAATGATGAAAAAAGTGGAATGTGAGTACTATTTATATTCCTGCGGTCACTGCAAACTTTATGTTATATTAACAGTTGAAGTAACTAATTGTTGACACTGAACTTACTGAACTCTTTACCAAACAGACATCACCAATAGCCCGGAAAAATGTCAAGACGAAAAAAACTGAAAGTCACCACAAGCCGAAAGGCGCCCACGACACGGTAGGATTTGCTGTCAGTTTAACCAAGTCAACGCTGTGACTGACGGTTAACTTATCGAGTAATGAAGTGAGTGGTTGCATGAAATTGATTGACGTATCTGGATATTTCATTACGTTTAAGTGAATGGGTTTGTTCTTATCATATATGTTTATGGAATGAGTGGTGGTACTGTCCTAGAGGGGCTCGTGGCTAAATTATAACAGCCGCACAGGTCGATCTCCAAGGTTAGGCAACGTTTGCCGAGGTTGGTCTGTGGATTGGTGACCATCTTAACGTACCGAATTTCCTCCGTGCCTCGGAAAGCACGTTAAGTTGTTGGTCCCGGTTGTCATTTGGAGATCTTTGGCAGTCGTTACGGATAGTCAGAAGCCAGAAAATCTGACACCAGTCTTGCCAAGGAGTACCGTGTTACCCAGTTAATGGGTTGTGGAGGTCTGGTAGGCAGCCGCTCCACGTAAAATACTGGTATTCAGCTGAATCCAATTTGACTGGAAGCTGACCCCAATATAGTTGGGAAAAAGGCTAGGCAGATGATGGTGGTACTGTCCTTGTCGTTTTTCGAATCCCGAATATCAGTCACTAATATATCGTCGCATATTTAAGAATGAGCGTCTAATTTCGATTTAATTCCATCACTCACCATCAGTCATTCGTAATTCACAACTTTTGGAATTGAGTGTCGCTTGCATGATCGTGTTATCGGTGCCTAACGGTTAGACTCTTTCGACGACTCACGACATCAAAGGGTCGCCCCGGCAAAGGCACATACCGCGACCAATCAACGTTAAGATACCGAGTAGTAAGTTATGCTCGTAATTTTTTATGTTCCTCTCGTTCATTACTTTTATCTTATTCTGAAGTTAATTAATCAAGGTTGTTTGTGTGGGGTGGTTTGATTTTTCCTTGGTAAACAGGGTATGTTTCCTTGTTTGTTTTACGATAGAGACGTAAATACCGTGCATAAATAAAGAACTATATAAGCACAAGTGGCGAAAATTCTCACGATATTTATTGTACTTTTTAGTTGCACCACGCTTTTTATGGTTCCTTACCCGAAGGGTTACCAACGGAACCCCATTACTTAACCACCGCTGTCCCTCCGTCAGTCTGTCCGTCAGTCCGTCCTTCTATAAGTGGGCTGTATCTCAAGAAACGTAATAGGTAGACATTTGAAACTCACAGATTGTGTATTTCTATTGCCGCTATAACAAAAATAATAAAAATTAAATTTAAAACTACTCCCATGTAAGAGACGTGTTTTTTTATTCGGTTTATGGTTGGTCGCGTGCAAATCTGACTTGCACTTGGCCGGTTTTTTTTTTCCGTTTTCAGAGTGAATTAATGTAAAACACAGCGGCACGACTATTGTTTTGATTTATATAACAGTAACTAAACCGTCATTTCGACAATTCAGCAACTTGCAGGAATCGCTTTAAATTGATTCGTTAATTATAACTCTTTTGGAAAATGATAATTGGTGTATAAAAATACTAGCTGACCCGCGCAACTTCGTCTGCGTCACATTTTCCATGAATGCTCCGCTCCTATTTGTCTTAGCGTGATGATATATAGCCTTTTTATATAGAATTTTAAAAACGAACCAGTAGTTCCTGAGATTAGCGCGTTCAACCAAACAAACAAACAAATTCTTCTGCTTTATAATATTAGTATAGATTAAACCAGAAAAATATATTGCTTCTCCGAAATCTAAAGCAGATTCCCTTACAAGTTGTACACCTACGTGTATATTCGCATATGTATATGTTATGTGGTGTATCGCAAAGAGAAATTCCACGAAACCGAACAATTGTAAAGCCACAACGATCCTGTTGAACGGGCAAAACAATCGCACTCGACTTGTGAACGAAACCTCACAAGAACTTGCTCGAGATTTAATATAATTGCAAATCTCTCTGTTGTGGTTCCAATTAAATGGCGTTGGAGTATGTTTTTATTGTTATTTAAGGCGAGTAAGGGATTATGTGGGCGCTGGGCAATGTCCTACGAGGCAGACAGGCACGACGTGACAATGTGACAACGGCACGGCATCGTTGTGATGATAGATCTGGGGCCATGCTTATCAATCTCAACTAAAAAATATAGTTATTAACTTTTTAAATAAAGAAAATCTTTATTTTATCGTAGAGTAGTTGTGTAACTACACTACGATAAAATAAAGATTTTCTTTATTTAAAAAGTTGATAATTATATTTTGTACATGTGTATGTTGCATTAATTTTCTTCAAAAGACTGCAGTCCTTCGTACCGGTCGGGCTTAGACAGGATTACTATTATTCTATGTATGTTCAACATACCATATTCAGCAGACCTCACTCGTTTACCAAAAGTGTCATAAAAATAAACATCAAATTATAGTCCGACTAGAAGAATCATAAAAGAATACAATTTGCTAAACTACGGGTATTTTTAAGAAAAGACAATTTGTATTCGTAGACGTATCAAATCAGATACAGTTTACTATATTATACGTATATCCGTAAAAGCTCTCGGGACTTCTTTTCACAGCAAAAAATATACATGTAAAAACATTGTATGTATTTTTCTTGAAATTCTAGCAGTGAAAAGATTATATCATTTCCAAAACAAAAACAGAGGACTTCTAAACAAATTAATTGAATATTATCGCCGAACTTTAATCCTTACTTAAGCCCTGATTGACCCCACTGATTGGGGAAATTGTTTGCCTCAACCACGGCGATGCGATGAATAAAATAATTATTTCATTGTTATTTCTGTAAATATTTAAGCTGGAGTTTCGAGCCGTCTGGTACAATATTTGTTTTTGAAATATTTGTGACTTACTAAGATCTAAAATGGGATAATCGTACGAGAAGTAAAAGTTATTGACAATGACAATAGTGGAAATCAATAAATATTGTTTTTTTTATATGTCTTATCATAATGGTATTTCTTCAAAACATCATCAATTCATCATCTGTGTAGTCTTTTTCCCTACAATATTGGGACCGGCTTCCAGTCAAATCGGATTCAGCTGAATGCTGAATTAAAACATAACGGTATTTCTTCGATGGTACCTAGATACTAGTTGCAAAGCATAAGAACACTTCTTTCTTTTTAATAAATTATTTTAGGTTTTACAAAAAAATAATTAACTGACATCCAAACAGAACACTGACTTCCAAAATAAAGCTTATTTTAAACTTTGGTATCTGTGATACTTGGACGACGTCTTCGTCTACGTAGAAATTGTAATAAACAAACAGGCTCATACAATTAAAACTACTGAGCCAAACTAAATTAAATTTTACGGAACCAAATGGTCCGCATCGAACTAAAAAAGAATCGGTGTACATACATAAAAAAAACCAACCGAATTAAGAACCTCCTCCTTTTTGGAAGTCGGTTAATATTTTAACTGATTTTTGTGAGTCGTATTTATTTTTTGATGCGTCGAATAAATGTTTTATCCATCTGTCGATATATACATTTTATTTTACGTAATATTAGGACAGCCAACTTTTGTTTTTGTGTCCAGCTACAGCATAAATCAAATTAACAATTTCGAATGCATTCTCGGGATGAAAGCTCAAACCTGATATGAGCCCAGTGAATACAACATGAAACTCATACGAATATGGGCTCAGCGTTTCACTCATGAGATATTTTCGTAATTTACGAACACCGTACTGATTTGAAATGTGCATTAATTTGTGTTAATTGGCGCTCATGTGGTGTGCGGTGTAACCAGAATTATGGTATTGTTTCAGATTTTTCGCTTACCTATGGTTGCAGCGGTTTTGGCTTACCTGTGGTTGCATCGGTTTTAAGTTTATATCTACACTAGCTGACCCGCGCAACTTCGTCTGCTTAAAATTTTGCATTAATGCTCCACTCTTATAGGTCGTAGCTTGATGTTATTGCATATATCTTCCCTCGATGAATGGGTTATCCAGAACTTAAAGATTTTTTCAAGTCGAACCAGAGTTCCCGAGTTTAGTGCTTTCAACCAAAGAAACAAATGCTTCAAGCATTATGAAATTGATATTGCTGTGTACATACTCGTAGGTACCTACAAGCGAACTATCACTGCTTTGCACGGTATAATACTATGTAAGTATTACGTTCTTTACATCGAATATTTTACACTTGTGCTTTAATATTATTGTTTCACACAAATAAAGTTCCGAATCCTAATTTCCTTATGCTGAAAATCACAACACGCTTTTTATAGTTTATATGAATAAGCGGTCATACAAACGCACACGAAAAGTGAAAGTAGATTTGGCTTGCAAAACTAACAAAGATCCATTCATCCTATTCCTTACTAACTTTCACTTTTATAATATTATAATAGGATAGCAGAATTGGATAGGATTTTACAGTATGAGACTTTTACTGCAAATCGAAAACAAGGCTTTTTCGACGTAAACAAAAACATGCTTGAGCCAGTGCAGTGTCAGAATTCGTCGAATTTTGTCATGTGTGGGAAAAATATTAGCTCCGGTGAGGCTTAACGGAGACTTATCCCCGGGTTGAATGAGATCGTTACATAAAAACGGAGCGGCGAGAACCGGTTGCATTATTAAATATGTTACGTAAATTGTGGTGAGAAAAGTTATTTCGCCTAAATGAAATCCTCTTAATTAAGGAAGGAATAAAAGAAAATTAATTGGAATTTTATTCAGTCTAAAATATTATTTTGTGAACAATATAATTAAATAAATAATTATGCTAGTTCAAACGAATATATTTCCACAACTCGTCGGGGCAACTTGTAGGTAAGTGCGGCTAGTATGTAAAAAATCCGCCTAATTGAAAAGAAAATGCTGTGGCTATAAATCTTTCACTCTGAACATTTAAAAAATTCATATTTTGCTCTGAAACAAGGAATGATGGAAATAAATAAATAATAAAGAATTATGGCGAAGCAAATATGTACCTTTTCATGATTTAACCATAATTAATTCATAAGATGCTAATATTTTAGAAGCTTTTCGAACGTTTCCGAAATGCTTCCAAAAATATAAAATAAATTAAATCTGTTGTGCTTAAATCAGTAGGAAGAAAGTTACGTCCGTACTAACTTAAGTAATTATCATTTGGATAATAATTTATTATTTTAATTAAGACCTACATAAACTGCTGAATATGCAGCATTTAACTACCAAATACCAATACAATTATAAAATTCTGTAAAGGTAAAAAAACAGGGTTTACTGTGTGTCTACTTAACTGAATTTGTCAGTAATCTACAGATTTATTGAAAAATTGTACCCCAATCAACACATTTGTATCTTGAAACCTAAAGTAGAATTAGTACTCTAGCATTTGAGTAGAGTCGTGTTAATAATATCTAAAATTACTCGAAGCACGTTTTGAATTACTCTACGGCCCTTGAAAAATTTTGTTTAATAACGGTTTTAGATTAGCCAATTATGAGCCATGATTTAATTAAGTAGGTACTCAAAATTATAAAGGTGTAATAAAAAGGAGATTTTTTTCTTAAATAGTCTGCATTTATTACCTTTTATTTAATTTTTGTAAAATATCGTAAAATGTGAGCCCGTTCAATTGTGGCTGCACAAACGTGGCCCCTTCGTCGTATGTATAAAATAAATTAACATAAAGCTAGCAAAGGGATGCGGGTTAGCGAAGAGGGGTTCCAGTATTGAACGGTTTTTTTATGTTTTTGTTAACGGCGCTTATATCACACAGTTACGAAATTACCAGTCAGATAAGATTTATTTATTATTTTATAGCCCGAAGTTAGGGAGTTTTTCGTTGAAATTATCGTAAAGATGGGTTGAGCTAGCGATTAGGTAATTTAGTTTCTCAAAACTTACAACAGTTTTAACGAGAAAGCTGCTTTGTAGATCGCTATAAAATTTCTACAGGTTTTATTATAATAATGATGATTTCCAATCAGAATAGGTATAAATAAATAAAATAGTATTTGGCTAGTGTCACTTATGGTAGATGCCAAAAAATACTGCACTCCAATAATGTTAATAGCAGACAGTGATCAACATTGTTGTACAAAGATGTTTAACTGCTAAGATAGAATGGTGATCTCTTCCAGGTTGCCTGGAAGAGATCGCGAAATGCGATAAGGCCGCCCATTGTATGTATTTTAGTTCTAAGTTTCCTATTGCATTTAATTTTTGGTGTACAATAAAGTATATAATAAATAAATAAATAGAATGGTGTAATATTTTTGGCTAAATAATAACGAGGTCGATCTGTGGATGGGTGGCCGTCCATTGCATACCGAGTCTCCTCCGTGTCTCCAGAATCAGGTTAAGGCGTTAGCCCGACTGACATGGTAATTTGTACATCTTTGACAGTCATTACGGAATGAAATCTGGAACTAGTCTTGCCAAGGATTTTGGAGGTCGAATAGCATGTAAACACTGGTACCTACTCAACTGCATCCTATAAGACTGAAACCTGACCCCAACAAGGTCAGGTTTCAATCTCATAGGATGCAGCTGAGTAGGTACCAGTGTAAGAAACGTAGTTGGGAAAAGGCTCAGCAGATTGATTAATTTCGGCGTGTAACTTCCAAGCACATCCACTACTACAGGCATCGACTAATATTTATTAATAGAAGCTTGTGAATTTCTTTATTCACAAGATTCTATAAATTACAAAAGTAAATTATAAATTGTTAATGTTCGGATCGTAGTTAACAATAACGATTTGAACGAGGCGTCGAAATCTTTTGGGATTGACGTCCGTTACCGAAATGTCACTCAAACCGTTAGAAGCCGTTAGAATGTCACTTTATATATGTCACCGGAAAATTGCAAAAGTCGTCGTAAAAATGTAAAATATTTTTTCAATTTTTTTTTATCCTCGGACATATTGGAAACTATTGAATTTGTGTGGGATTTATTGTATATGAAGGCGTCAGCGACGGCTGAGCGATAGCGCCATCATCGTTTGGGTTCGGTGGTATCAGGATCATTGTAGAATAAAACACTGAATACAGTACTAAGCTCTCTTTATTAACTGTGGCTGAGTGCTAGTACTTTACAAATAGACAGTCCCCCAAAACGCCCGCCCGTTACCACATCCTAGTGTTTTAGCTATGGAGAAGACGTGGCCAACAAACTCCATAGCAACACATCTGTCTTTTGAGTTAGAAGAACTCGCATTTTTAACATTATTAAATAATTCTGTTTAATTTAATTAAAATAGGTAAACCGACAGTTTCGTTCGGGACGAGTGTCCTAGTCGGTGTCTCGAGCCAAAGTGCGCTCGGCAAAGTCCCCACTCTCCAATACGACTCTGTCCACGTGCCGCCATTACAACTGTCAACTGACGTCACGGCGTTTACCACTACCCACTACTACAATACTCAAATCAGCAACTAATATTAAATTATATCTTTATCCACGACATATTTATAACGATTTTTCATAATATATCGAGAAATCATAATCTGAGACAGTTTTATGACAATCTTACGGAGTTTGCAATTTTCCGGTGACATATTATACCTACAGCATCAATTTAAAAGAAAAGCCAATCAAAGGTGTCCTCCGAATAGGTGAGCAATATAGGTACCTAAGTCCTCTTCGCATAAATAAATATTCTTTTCAGCAAAGGGTTGCAGGTAAAAACAAAATCGTCCCATAAACATACTATGGCGCTTTGTTTCCCCATACTTTACCGGAGTGACAGGGGTCCATTATGCAAAACGGTTCCTGACAATAGACCGGAAACAATATAAAAGAAAAATCTAATCTAATGTTAATCTGATTTCAGAATTTTTATTATCAAACAATCTCCGAAAGGTAAAATGGCCTATCCATAATACATACATTGGTACAGAAATTGTATTTGGACTATGTCTCATGTTATTGAAGTGAAAACTTCTTTAGCGGCGTTGAGCACTTTTCTTCGGATGGGTATAAAAGTTAAACTCGCGTCAGGACACGTGACCTGATCGAAAATTCGTATGACGGATGATTCAAGAATGCACAACGTTAATGTTCAAGTTTTCACTTCTGCCGGCACTCCCGCTTTTTTTTATCGGTTTTCGGTCATTGAATCTAGCTAGTGATGTAAGTGCGAATATCCGAAGACTTAATCTGCAATTCTTCTTCTTATCGAGTAGAGGTTACCCTCTTTAGATTGGTTGAGCCCTGTAGATGGCTACGTTAATTGCAGCATCGGTGGTTTTCATTAAATTCCGCAAAGTACAGGCGCATGGTCACTTGGGAACGTGCAATTTAAAGTGGATTTCTTTTTATTTTTAAATAAGACTAGCTGACCCACGCAACTTCGTCTGCGTTACATTTTCCGTTAATGCTCGGCTCCTTTTAGTCTTAGCGTGATGATATATAGCCTTTAGCCTTTCTCGATAAATGGGCTATCTAATACCGAAAGAATTTTTCAAATCGGACCAGTAGTTCCTGAGATTACCCCCTACATACAAACTTACAAACAAATGTTGCCTCTTTATAATATTAGTATAGATAAGTTTTTATTTTCCTTAAACATGGTATCAAGTTGTTACAGTCAGGTATAATCTAATTAATTCGTCTAGGTTTCTTATTGATCGAGAACGGAACCGTTACTAAATACCGTAGTAAGTAATACCTACGCTATACAAGCACCTACGCGTCATAATAACGCAATACCTACGCTATCCGCACTACCGATCAAAACATCATGACCACCATGACACCTTAGACCGCATCATCGCTTAACATCAGGTGAGATAGCGGTCAAACGTACGCCTATAAATATTAAAAAAAAAAAAAAAAAAAAAAGTTAAACTGTTTCAATGAAATTACAAACACGCTACCAGTTATGAAGTGACTCAATTCGCTTGAACGCTTTGCCATACACTGGCATTTGTTCTGAACATAATCACAAATATCCAACTCCTGTAGGTAAAATGTTCGTTGATTGGTTCAATTTGAAAATGAAATCTTGAAAATTTGGTTCATTCGAATTTTAAATTGTATGTTGCGAGTAAGGTTTTCAGAGAAAGAAGAATTGGAGAAGTTGAACGGAAAATTTGGGAAAAATGTAAGCTGCTCCTTGGGATTTTGGAATGAACTTCTCAACTCAGAATTTTCAGACAACGTGTGTCAGTGCAGTCTCAGCTACATATATCAATACTATGATACAATTTGTTTCATTCCTGAGGACTGGTCCGCAATGTCCTCCGCATCGATGTGAAAAACTGACTTCACGTTTCACCACAAACAATACCGTGCCAACTGCAAAACAAAAAGAGCTCTATAAACCCATCTCTATGAACTTATGTAAGCGGATTTACCGCCGCAGTCGCCCGATGGATAAATTGCAATATCCGTATTATTTCGTATCCATATCCGCATATCAGATACGTATCCGAGGATTTGCGGATGCGCTGCTCTCAACAAGCTGAAGCATTCAGTAATTGTTTAATGTTATTATAATATGTCTCTTAATAGTGGGATATTACGGTAAAACGAGCTAAGTAGGTATAGACCCGGAGCTAAACTGCTTATTCGACTGTATAGAGACTTACAAGAATATATTTAATACGCCAATTTTAAATCAACTGAAATTATTGGAAGTATAACTGGAAACGAGCTGGAGTGACTGCCTAGCAGAACTACACAACTCAGTAACTATTATAGTTAACATGGCATCCCTTGGCAAGACAGGTATCAGATTTTCTGACATCTGACTACCCGTCTCAATTGTCAAAGATATTCAAATAAAAGCCAAGAGGCCTCCTGTCTTTTATTTCAATATCTTTAAACGTGGTTATATTTAAATGCTTTTTAGTTAAACGTGGTTTCCGAGGCACAGTGGAGTCTCGGTATGTATGTAATGATCTTTGATCACCCATCCACAGATGACCTCTACAATCGCTGTTTATTCTTGAAGGCAACTTGACACGTCTTATTATTTAGCACCGATACGTGCGCCTCTTATTATTCAACCATGCAGACAGATCCTCTCAAACATGCAGACACAGTTGCTAACTATTACGCAACAAAATAATATTGCACACAACACACTAATAAACCGAAAACACTTGATTGAAGTAATATTAAAAGACAGTTCAAACAAGTGCCTTCCATTTCTCTAGAGAGAGCATAAGTTCAAGTGGTCTCACGCGAGCTTGGTCACGCGACCACCCGACCACTATGCCCTTAAATGAAATGATCCTTTGTTCTAGTACATAATCAAGTGAAGTGGATCATACGAAAATTGAAGACAATTAGCCGCTCACTTTGTTTTTGTACCTTTTAACGTCTGGACGGTAGGTTAGGAAATAAGTAGGGTTTTTTTTACATTTTCCGTTATTTTGTTACTTTTAGGCCGAATATTTATCCGTAGCTTCCCGTTGGTTTATAATTATGTGCACCTAAATTTAATATTTAACCGATCAATTTTTAACTTGACCAATAACCAAATCTAAAAAAATTAACCAAGGGGTAAACACTGATCAAAAAACGCACGTATTTATTTTATGACATGTCGTGTTAAAAATCTCAATCTCCGAATCGGTCGGAAGTAGATTCTGAACAAATACGCTGTAACAGACGGATAAAGAGATACACGAATGATTCTATAAGAGTTCTATCTATACATTCGACCATAACCCTAAAATATAACAGCTGTCCTATTAGAATGACAAGATACATGTAAAATGTGAAAGGTTTTCCCAGCAAAAAAACATGCTACTCAGAGCACATCATACACACGTCAGTTTGTCTACTTTTCTTCTCATTTTTTTCCTTACGCCGCGCCGGTCTGCTGAAAGAAATGCCTACATGAAGTAATGCCGCATGTGTTATTGCAGTTTGTTTACTATTCGTATCATATAGGACTATATAAAGGAGATCGTGGCTAAATAGGTCATAACAGCCGAGGTCATAACAGGGTCGATCTTCAAGATTAAGCAACGCTTGCCGAGGTTGGTCTTTGGATGGGTGACCATCTTAAAATACCAAGACTCCTCCGAGCCTCGGAAAACTCTTGGTCCCGCTGTCATTGTTAGACCTTTGGCAGTCGTTACGGATAGTCAGAAGCCATGAGTACCGTGTTACCCATTGAATGAATTCTAGAGGTCTTGTAGGCAGCCGCTCAACGTAAAATAATAGTATTTATTTGAATACGATTTGACTGGAAGCTGACCCCAATATAGATAAAGTTCGGAAAAGTCTAGGCAGATGATAATCTATAGGACTACACTTTAACATAATTTAATTTTTATCGTCATCATTTCAAACGTACGTACCTACTGCATCTGGCGGATGGCTTATGGAGGATGTTTACCTATTATAGAGTATTCTATCTATCTATTGGTTGAGTACCTATTCATATCTTCATATATATTCTTCATTCTATAGGTATTAACTACTACTAGGTATAGGTATTCTTACAAAGAATAGGTGCACTTCGTTCTCCGCATCCCCTGCTCTTGGTCTAAACATAACTTTGACTGATTCTAGACACCGTCCATCAACAAATTGTGGGAGCACGCCACAGTCTCGCAGATCAAAGATGTCTTGGTTTGCCTTTAGGCATAGATAAGCTAGACAAAGGCCTAGGACCTAGACACATTTGCTCAATAACAAAGGAAGGCAACGAGTGTGTACGTCATTTATTAATACCGACTCTCTCTATTTTTCATGCAATACTTCCATTTAGATGTTAAACTTGTTTGCAATTGTATCTTTAGGTACCTATGCATTCTCTTTAGGTACTTATATTGTACAAATATTCCCTGAAACCAAAACAAAAGTTACTGAAGTACCTACACAATTTTTTAAAGTTATTTTGTAACCCACAAACATTTGTCAAGTACCAACGAGCTAAAAACAGAAATAAAAACGAATTGTTCAAAGAAGGATGAGCATTTCGTAAAAGATAAATGTGACATCTCATTTCTTTAAGCTTCCGTATCATAGAAAGCAGTAAGTCAGCCCAATTTAAAAGAAATACTCAGTTTTATGTTCACAAGGATTCCCCAATTTCCGTCGACGCTGCAAAGTAATAGAAATATTATAAAGATTATGGAAGCAACTTTGTGAAGTCCCCAGGGCATCGCAGCGGGGTGCACAGATTTAATGCTGCCTAGAGGGTTCTTTGTTCCTACTAATGTTCAAGCGTTCTGTAAGAAAATTGTAACGATTTTTTTATGACCGAAGACTGATATCGTACAATATCGCATTGGAACAACATTCGCGTTTGGACCCGCAATCTTTACCACCCCTAAAATGTCTATTGGAAACGTAGCTTCCTACTAAACAATGCAGTGGGTCGCAAAATATAGTCCTGAATAGTCCTGATTATCACATGAAAAACGGATAGTGGATCCGACGTTACTTATGCAGGAGAGGAACCTGCAACATCCTGTGTGGGCGTAAATTATTAAGGCCGAATTATTTCGTATACATAAACCATAGCAGCTAATACAGCAGTAGGTATCTTCATTTATGTAGGTCTTAACTAAAGCAAAAAAATTATATAAAAAAGCAAGCGAAGCTACCCAGTAATTTAATAACATCTCACAACATTCCAAATAAAAAATACGACCCTTGCAGAAGCTTTTAAATTAACAAAACATTCTTTCGGCAACTTTTTACTTATTAGATACCTAAGTAAAAAGTTAAGCGAAAAATGTTTTCTTAGATTCCTTATAAACCTCAATTGAAAAACCCCATTATCGGAATTTGACCCAGACGGCCAGAAAAAACACACACTCCGCCCTTTGTCGTAGTACAGTCAACAAAATCAGTATTGGCATAACTATAAATAAACTACCTACCTTCGTAAACAATATTCCATAATGTTGCAAGAACTGTGTAAATAAATAAATCACGCTGAATGTGAAAAGTTTCACGATTGTTACGTTAGTTTGGTTACACAAAAGCTTTTAGGTAAGGCACAAAGGGTTTTTGCTAACGGTATTTCGTAAACGAAATGAAAGTGTCAGACAAGCCCAACCTGCTGAAAATTGCTTGAAGTTAACCTTTTTTAGACAACCTTTGTCATTTGCAGCAACTTTCATTATTGTCTTAGTTTCGTATGTGTTTCAACAGTAAAAAGAATAAAATCTGTACCCGTATTTATTTATTAAGCTATTTAGATAATACAAACACAAAGATTACGCGTGTTATCCCAGTTCCCAAAGGAGGTGCGGGCTCTGACGTGAGTGGATACCGATCGGTGGCGGTGCTGTCAGCCTCCGCCAAGGTATTTGAATCAGTTTTGCATAAAAGTATTTATACACAAGTGAGCTCTCGATTAACGGACACACAACACGGTTTTCGGCCGGGTCGTAGTACGGGGGTAACTTGCTGTCTTTTGTTGGCTAATTGACTTCTTCTATGTAGCATATTTTGACTTCCGGAAAGCATTCTATACTGTGGATAATGATGTACTTTTGTAGAAGCTCGCTGCTGTGGGGTTCACGCTGCACTTGCTAAAGTGCTTTGTTAGTTACCTTGGCGAGTGCCGACAGTACGTTGAATATGCTGGACATGACTCCAACCCTTACTACACGTTCTCGGTGGTGAGTCAAGGGAATAATATCAGGCCATTACAACTTATATTGGTAGTCAACGACTTGCCAACAGTAGTCAAAGAGGCGAAGTGTCTGCTGTTTGCTGATGACTTAATGTTATTTTTAGCTGTTAAAGATGAGTCAGATTGTAATTGGCTTCAGTCCGACATTAATAATGTAGTCGAATGGAGCAAAGGTAACAAACCTCATTTTAATGTTAAGAACTGCTGTGTGATGAGTTACAGCCGTGCGCATACTCCATTACATGATCAGTACGAGATGGACAAGGAGGTAATGCTGCGCGTCACACAGGTGCGGGACTTGAGCGTGCAGATGGTGCCGGAGTTGATTTTCCGCAAACATATAGTTGAAGTGTGTGGTAGGGCTTTCAGAAATCTCGGTTTTATCTTGAGACAATTTAAGGCTTTTAGGCTGTGTTAGTTTTGTATAATGCATTGGTACGGAGCGGAGCCACCTGGAAACTAGTGCCACCCTTTTTATCCCCCAATGTTCGCAAGTCTGTTTGTCCTGGTCATAGTCGGATATACCAGACTGGCAGTTAGAAGATACGTGGCGCTGGTCAAGTATGTGGCTAGTTTACTGCTAGGTTTGCTGCACCACCCAATAGTGCTGGAGGTGCTGCGGCTGCGCGGCCCGGACGAGTGCGTGGGCGCGCGTCGCCGCCCCGTTCTGTTAAGAGTACTACTGGCAAGAACTAATTTGCTTAAGTTTACCCCTATGCCACGAGCCATCTGAAGATTTATTTTGCCGAAACCTGCCGGGATTTGTTCAAGAAGCGCAAACTTTAATAGAAAGAGGTCTGACCATTTAATTAATAAATTTGATGAATATGTATTGTAATGTCTTTTGTGATGTTTGATGTATTGTCTTGTAACGTTTTGTATGTTTATATGTTCGTCATAAGATCGCCTTGGATGCGTCTGTTAGGGTGTTATAATAATAATGAATGAATTAATGAATAAAAATAATGGGACACAAATGTCAGCGGAATGCACGTTCAACACTTCTAAGTTATTCCCATAATTATACGTCGAGCGTATTTTATCTCGCCGCAAACCCCGCTAGAAGAGTAGATAGCTACACAGTAATACTCGCAATAAAACACAAGAGTATTCCAACATTACCGTACGAAATTGCAAGCCCGGCTTTTGAAGGGAATTTTACATTAACGATGATGCATTTTAAATTGTTCTTGCCACCACAGCGAGCGTTTAAATTAAATTCCAAAGAAAATAACTTTTCAATATTTAGTTCATAGTTTCGAGACTGTTAAACAAATAGTTTGACGGAAGTTGGCCTTATCTATCTGCGTAGCAGCTCCTCTTGCTTTCTACCAGAGTTTGCTTTGCATTTTCATTTGTGTTAAACTGCGGCTTCGACTTATGGGATCTTTGAGTAAGTTTCCGTTGCAACAATAATATTACTGGATAGCAGGGTAAGCATATCTGACTCTGCATACAAAATAAATTTTAGTGCAAACTATAAACAAGCTAAGTAAGCAAACACGTCAGGACAGTTACGAATGTGTCAAAAAACTGAGAACAAACTCCCCGAAATGTAACATTGTCAAAAGTCACGAACTCGTGTTTTTCCTGTTCAAACACTACTGGCAAGTTCGAGCAGCGAACTGAATACTAAAATTATACCGAGGACAACTACTGTAACAATGGTTACAAACATCGTAAACGGCAACTGCCAACGTTCCCAGCAATTGGCTCTGCTTGTATGACGGCACTTGAATACACTAAACCCGGTACCTGACTCTCTTATGCGCTATTACACCCTTTATTACTCTATGCGGCTATAAAGTGCGACAAATCGGTTCATGTTTGTGTCATTTGAAGTTAAGGGGCCTATAAAGAAAATGAATAATGGGCTAACTTCTATCAGTGCACTTTGTCTTTGCTGAGGAAGACGCGACGTCAAAGTAATGAATGAGTGAAAAACAGGCTGTTTTTCAAAATTTACCATAGCTTGTATACAGATTTAAAATTGACTTATCATCAAAAATAGCGAAGAACCATCATGATTAAACTAACTTTCAAATATTGACTAATTCAATAAGGAATCGGCACTCTATTCACTAAGCTACGCTACGACAACCAGACACACTGACAGACATAAGCTCTCAAGACATCAAAACGCCCATCTTTCTCTCGGGATTTAAAAAACTTTCGATGTTATTTGACTTTCAAAACCGGTATTATTAGATTACTTTCAGCCGCCATATGTGCCGTAGTAGCCAATTAGGTGAACGTAAAAACGGTTCTGCTGAAAATGGTATTCGTTATGGAAATATTAACGAATAGGTTGCAGTGCCAATTCCGAATTTCAGCTGCAAATGCTTCTGACTAGTAAATGATTGCTGATGAATACAAGTTCTAACTGAGATTTATATCGAAAAATCGTAAGTAAGAACTGAAAATCTAATCCATATATAACACGAATATATACTTTGTCTGACAGCCTGTTTGTGATCTTTCAGCTGAACTGACCAGTTAACTGATCAACTGGAGTTATAGGTATAGGTAACACACGTGTGACTCGATTAAACACAGTTTAAGTTTAACTCTCTCACAGAGGAAAATAAATTCATTTATTTCAGTGTATCCCCCATCTTGCTGTCGTTTTCAGCGAGTTCTAATATTATCCTCCCACGGACAGCGTGCAGTGCCGCCATTCAATGTCAAGTGCAGTGTGCAACTGTGCATCGCAATGTGTTTATATAAGTTAGTAAATGCTAAGTTGGTTTCACCGTGTAGTATTTGATTTAAATAATGTTGGATTGGAGGCATACAAATAAATCACACAGACAACGTTGTTGCATACGAACATCTTCATCCGACTTTGACCCTTATATTCCAAGTCATATCCTACAACTACTGTAAGCAAAGTGTTTTGACTCCAGCTCGAATCATCAAATTAACAGTTATTTAAAGACATTAATCGAGGGTTTATTTTCGATGTCTTGGCGACTGAGTCAAGTGGAGGCCTTCACAAACCTACTAACTTGGATTATGGGGTATGGCTTATGAGAATAATATAGGTATTTAGGTAAAAGTGTAATTCCAAAATGTAACACTTAGCTAGGTACATTTTCTTCTAAATTTATAAATTCTGTAACATTGTGTCGGTAATTCGGTCCCCGACTGCAATTAATTAATTAGTCACAAGATTAGCGATGCGCTCATTAAGGTTCTACAAATTGGGAATATTGGCATAATAGGATTAAGTGGTTGCCAATTGAAGAAGTTAATTTAGCATTGTTGTGAAGTCCACATTTGGAACAGTCGGAGAATGAATTAATAAAAATTAGGGATTGTTATCTAGCCGATTGAAGACTGATCTCTCATCAAGGCCGTCACTGGAGCGAGAATACAAGGGTGTGACCTTTTCCTCTTACAGTAATTACAAAAGTATATTTAGAAACTTACAGAACAAGGGTAAGTCTTTCAAAATAATAAGACGTAGTTCCGTGATGAATAATTTTATCAAAATATCAATATCATGATTCGTTTAATATCGGAATTCTGTAAATTATTGAGCTTTGAAATTGAAGCCGAATCGAAAGTCTCCAACTTTCCCGTCTGATGTCTCCAAAGTTCCATGAACTAGGATCAAAAGATATTTCAATTCGAATACTTCGAATTTGAATAGTTAACTAGTTGTCAAAGAAGTATATTGAGTCTTCAAAATAATAAACAGGTATCTTCAATCTATTTTTCTTTAGATTTATTTTAACTTCGACAGATATTTTATTCCCAGCGAAAGTATTTTTTTCAATAAACTACCTATATAATTGTTATTGAACATGAAAGTTATGTGAATCCATTGAATCGTTTCCAATATTATCATATCAGTTTGACACACGCGTGGCCATTTTATTTCGCTCGCCCTGATGGCTATTTTATGCGTCTGCTTTCTGATTTATACAAATATAGAGATACGGATTTGTTTACTATCTTGTTGTTTATCTTCCAATAAAAGAGTAAACAGGAAAATCTAAATCTCTTTACTAGTATATTAGGTATATTTTCACATATGTACAGAAAAATATCTACGCTGCCTTGTACATGACACACCAAGTTGCCATAGGTCTAGAGCTTTGTAAAGGTTTAATCTAAAACATGATGTGCTCGAGAGTGTAAAGAAGGTTGAAATATTCGTGTCCATAAGTTAAAGTAATGTACTCTTGTCTCTGGCTACCGACCTGGGTAAACAGAGACAAGCTGAATTCATCAACATGTTGGGTCAGAGGGAAGTGTAAACATCCAGTAAGTGCCAGGTCAGGGATGAGGCAGATATCAGTTCAATTAACAGCAAAATATAAGCAGACTCACTGGAACGTGAGCTTTGCTGACTGAAGGAGCACGCCAACACACAAAGATTCAGTCTTCATCCTAAATGACTAGTTAAGGATGCAATTTCGTTGCGCGATGAAATTGATTCCTGTTCTCGCGCGATGATTTGCAAGCTGCAAATAGAACACAAAGAAAAGTGTCATTAGTGTGGAATTCGAGCCGATGCGATTTGACGAATGAATTTTCAACAGCATATCACTTGAGTCCATCACCTAGACTAGAGTCAAGAGCAAACCCATGAATTTGCTCAGAAACCCCGGTTTCAAATGTAAGTAGGTGTTTTGCTTGCACCAATCATCATATAGTCTATGAAGTATCGTCCAGGTGTGTTTGGTGATTTGTCTACAACTTTGTCGACATATTTATTTGTGATCAAACAAACATTAAATAATTATGTAATTTCAACAGACATCACAGGTGGTGCTAAATTGATAAATAAATGCATTTGTCCACCCGCGAACCAATTTGTCAACACGTGTAGCATAGTTCCTGCGATGTGCATTATGCAAGTTCGAAATAGCTATCTTTGATCCCATCTGTTCTGTCAACATCATAAAAAGTTCAACATTCTGAACTTTTCCGGTAGGATTCATTTTATGTTATTGTAACTTATGTAGCGATTTGTCTCACTTCATCAAATTGTTGTTGTTCAATAGTTCCCAGTAGGACTGATGTAGACAACAACTTTGTCATATTAAGTGCTTTACACGTCAAAACAAACAATAGGTTCTCTCATTCTTCATTGTGTGCCCTTCTTGACATTAATATATCCATCCAGCTCGAATAAAATGCTGAACAACCACGAATGAGGAGGTCCGTCAATCAACGTAATAACGTCTCTATTAACCGGCAATTCTATACAGATTTTACTAAAAGCTAGCCACTTTAATCCACTTAAGCATAAATTCACAGCGGTCTCCGGGGAATGGCGGCTAAGCATCCAGTGTCTTCAGGCTACCGACGGCGACACAAATAGACCTGATTGCTCCTTGTAAAACACCGCTAGATTTCATACGAACGACACGTCGCGGACAATATCAACTTACGAAAATGAAATTAAGTTTCTTAGTGGCTCTTATTTCCGTCGTTATAATATGCTACTGTGAATTATCGAACCAACACCCAAATCGAATTCGAGTGGAAAACGAAGTTGACGAAAGTTACATAAAAAAAGTTCGTGAGTTATGGAATTATGAAAGCAGAACAAAAGTTCAGCAAACGCAATTAGATAGAAAAAAGCGGTTCACAAACCAATCGGGCGTTGAAACGGCATATAGAGTAGCGGACTCGCTCGAATCGAGAAACCTTACCGATTCAGCCAACACTTCGACTGTGAACAAGCACGCTTTATTACTTGCGAATTTCAAGCGAGTTTGGCCCGTAGCTCTATGGAAACAGTACGGATTTTTCTCTGACGACTACCTGGATTTGATCAACGAACACTGGCTACAATTTTCACCGCCTAGTGAATCGTTGCAGAAGATTTTAGGCGGGTTCTATGTTTTGTTTACAACGATCGGCTGCTGGGGAAACATCATCGTTTTGCTTATGTATCTCAGGTGAGTAAATTATATCATCAGTTAGCACTGTACTATTAATTACATATAATAACAATTTTCATTTTCCTCATATTTTCATACTAAACAGTTTATAATTTTCTGTCTCAATGTACAACAAACAAAAACATGATCGATTTATTCAAAATGTTTGTTTTTTTTATGTAAACGAAAGCATTTTCTATCTGAAAACTAAAACCTTTGATGTGTCCAAGTAATTGGAATATATTTTATTCTTGTTGTAATAATTTCCTGTGGTTGAGGTACCTACCTGTTTTTCTCACAAGCCTGGAGGACATATTGTTTTCGAATTACATTAAATTAGGTACCTAATTGATTTTAAATCAAAATATTTTTCTGTGTAAGTTCGCAAAACAAAGTGAAATATAGAATACTAATATAGGCATACAATAGGGAGTAGATATCTAACTTTAAATAAATGGCATGTACTACTACGTAAGAAAGTTGTTCCAATAGACTTCGTTAGAAAATTTTACATACCAAGTAAAATATTATATTTATTGATATAAGACAGACGCTGTATCAAAGTAACATACAATTCTACGAATCACATGTCAATAATTTAGCATAGTAGGTATTGAATTTAGAAGCTACTACTGCAAGCCTAGAAACCCTAGCTAGGTACGACTTAAATATTCACGGCCGATAAACCCTCTGGAGGAACATAGGTTCCAACTCGTTTACTCTAAACTCATCGGTCCACACGAAGTTACTAATGAAGCGAGTACTCGGTTTTAACATTACTGACGTGTTTGTTTGCCAGTTTCGTTTCGTCTCAAAATAGCCAAGCAGCGACGATTTCTATTCTTGCAAAATACAGCCCTCAAAATAATTCCGCTCTGGGAAAGTTTAGAGATTAGTCGGGCTCGCAGAATAGTACCGCATCCTTACTGGGACACATTTCAGCTCTCCGAGACGCACCGGCAACATTTTGTCTCGGAAACCATCGTGAACGGTTGTGTCCTATTAATTTATAGACACACGAAGACTTCTCTGTAAAATAAAGTAAATAGTATGTTGAGTATTTTAATTATTGCTCTGGTGGCAGTCTCAAATATAGTTTACTGTATGAATGTTGATACAACAACACGAGTGATGGACAAAAGTTACATATTTCAGTTGCAAAGTGATAAAAACAAGTGCATATATTGTAAAATAACAAAAATAGTAGCATTAAAACCGTTCAAGTGTCATAATGATTTTTTGTGGCGGTGTCTGGACGATTTAAAGCAGTGGAAACGACGAAGAAGGAGTTCCGATCACTTCAAAAAGGAATTGAATGATGAGAGCGGTAAATTAAAAGTGACAGACGGTGCGGTCAATGACTGGGCCTCTTATCAAAACAGTGTAGATACTGTAGAGACAACAGCACTGAGTGTTTCTGATATTAAGGTAGCTTTGGTGGCGAAATTCATAGAGAAGTGGCCGGTGGAGAGATGGCGATCCCTCGGTTTGTTTAAGGACGAGTACTTGCTGCGGATCAACAGTCACTGGCTGGAGTTCCCTCCGCCTGACTCTTGGATACAGTACACCTTCGGCAGCACTTATATACTGCTGGCGGGCACCGGAGCTTTTGGCAACGTCCTTGTGTTGCTCATGTACATGAGGTCAGTAGCAATGATAAATTGATTAAACAATACCGTAAACTGAAAACGTAAACAGTTTAAAATAAATTAACGCTTTATAAATAAAACCATAGTGTGGAGCACATAATTAGATGCATCTATTTTAACTCAAACTTGGCGTGTTTACAATATATTACGAACAAAAGTGTTTCGTATAATTATATAAACACTGCTCATGACACAATGACACATATCTTTTACGAGCTCCGTTTGCCAAACGGCTTTACGTGAAAGTGTCGTAAAAGGCATCTGCTTAGGTAATATCCGCTTATATTACCTAGTACTTGCAGATGAGATTACGAGCATCAGATACGGTGTTAAATCAGATCTATCTGAGGGGTCGAACAGCAGATCTTGTGCTAGTGCTGTGTAAGCAAACCATAATAAAATGGACTCATTAATGATCATCAATCAGTTCCGGTTAAGGTCAGCAAACTCTGGCAACCAGCCAGGACGTAAAAATTAAGAAGTTGACATGTGTCAAGCAAAGTTGCCGACTGAAAAAAAGAGACACGTGTATTTATTTTCACGTCACTATCTCAATGATACCAAATTATTTATACCGATGGTCGTGGGAAAGTATTTTTGCATATTATTACGTGGTTTTTCACATATGATCTGGTGACCCACTTATCAAATGATGCGAGACTTGGCAAATAAACTTTGATTTTGTTAGGCAAGCGAATCGAGTAGTCGTTAACATAACTTATGAAGCTCATTGACATAACTACATTATGTATAAGAGAAGTGCTTACTTCCTAGAAAAGTTATTTCGGCTATCCTCGATGTTAATTACACGACCGCTATCTGCAAATAAGTGGATCAATAAGCAATTACATTTAAGCTGAGATTAGATTTGGCCAAATAAACTTGAGGCAGTTGCAAATGAGTAATCGCTTTTAAATCCCCCAATTTACAGTTTGGTTTTATGACGTCATTTGCGAAGCTATCCCGAACCATATTAGGGGTACCAATATAATTCAATATATCATATTGAGGGTAGTTCCAGCTTAATAAAACTGTATGTTGATAAGGGTTCGATACGCTGCGGTACGTTTTCTAAGCACCATGAGTGTAATAACTATCTTCATGTTTTGAATAATAGCGGCTTCCAAAACTAAGTGCTATTATTCATGTGAAATCATTGTCGCATTGTCATAACGCACCTGTTTGCGCCTTAAGACGGGCTAACTCTCTGCACAGAACTCAAAACTCTACGGTGCCAGGTAAATGTACAATAACGGTCATTTACCCACATTACTATATATCTATACTAATATTATAAAGCAGAAGAGTTTGTTTGTTTGTTTGGTTGAACGCGCTAATCTCAGGAACTACTGATCCGATTTGAAAAATTCTTTCAGTGTTAGATAGCCCATTTATCGAGTAAGGCTATAGGCTATAATTCATCACGCTAAAACCAACAGGAGCGGAGCAGTAATGAAAAATGTTACGCAGACGACGTTGCACGGGTCAGCTAGTAAAGTTATAAAGCTGTCCTGAGTCGACTTCTATCTTGATCCTTTACGTTCTCTAGTAATAATTTATTTGGCGCCTACCATAGTAGAACTCTTTTTATCAATTTAGTAGTCTTTAAAGCTCGTCTGAAGAAATGGCTACCACTAAGCTCGCTATACCTGCCCTTGTTCTCACTGAAATACTTACAGTGAAAACTATGCCTTTTCAAAATGACAAAGGTGATTGTCGTTCGAATTGTCCTTTAAACAAATAAAATGCGAACTACCAACCTACTGAATCCAAACGGTACGAAGTTAACAAACTGTCATGTAGCAATGTGTTGTGCATTAAATTGTAGATGATCAACATATTTTTTCCGGTTCTGAATGGATAAATAACAATATGGTAGTATCACCCAATCGAAAAAAATCATATTCTATTCAAAGATATTCTATTTGGAAAATGAATGGCGAATTGGTTTCCATGAATTTTGCATCAGACTAGGCTGAAAGACATGCTTATTTCAGAGATTGCGTATTTAAGATTATAGCATAAACATATGCGTGTTTATACCTACATAAGTATTTGGTACAAATAAATATGTACCTACCTACCTGCACGTCACGCCATGTAAGAGAAGATATGTGATATATAAGTTTAGTATAAATATGAATGAGTTATAAATATTTTTAGGTATCGTTGTACTTATTAATCACCTTTCTTTGAATTCACTCTTCAGAAGTTATAAGCCAAAATCTGATAAGTGAAAGAAAATTTTTGAAGTTTTCCAAGCACCACGAAGTTAGCATAATTTAATATTATTAAAACATTGACAAGTTACGTAGGTACCTATCTTTTTTATAAACTTAAGTAGAATAAATTAGGATATGGCGATTATTCCAATACTTCCAACAACATGTAATGTAAACATATTTTTTTATAAAAACATTATATTAACCTAATACTTAATGGCTCCTTTTAAATGACCTGAAGGCACTGAAAAATGATGGATCTTTTTTTGGGACACTGTTTATATTCAATTTAGGTAGTGACAAGCAAAAATATTAAAAATTCTGCAAACCAGACCCAAATACCAAGAATCCAGGGAGGAAGGCAAATTAGATTGTACCTACTCATACCAATTTGAATAATTTTCCAAAAGGTTTTATGAGGACGCTGACGATAATAAACTCTTTATAGCTTTCGATTCGATAAAGTTATATATTTCAGAACAGTTATAGTGTTCAGAAGCGCCAGCTGTCAAGATATCGAACTAATAGCATCATCAAAATGCTAAACTTGGATAGTTCTATCTCAGGTTACGAATATCTTAGAAAACAGACTTTAGGCTATGTAGGATTATAACATCTAAGGAGGTAGGTATAGTTGGTAATTTTGGTAGCAATGGGAACCTTATACTTATTTGAATCATTTTTGCGCAGCTCTAAGCATACACTTTGTTTTTTTTTGTTTTCATTGTCAGTTTTTATTTCATTTCGTGAAGTCAAATAAAAAAAAACTTTAAATTTTTGTATGAAATTACACGAAAGTAAACAGTTCCATGCGGGTTTTATCGTAGTTAATCTGCCTTAAACATTCCTTTGCTGCGTTTGATTGTAATTTAAACAAGTAGAGATTAGACCTCTTTCATCTTTTACACAGTCGGCCAATGCCTATGTGAGCTCTTTCTTTTCATACTCAGATTAAAAACAGAAATAGAATTAGCAATTTAATAGAAATCATTAGTTAAATAGAAGACAACTTTACGTGCCAAATCTGAATCTTGTTTATAATTTCAATCATAAATTCCAGAAGTGTTGACATTTTTCAGTAGACCGGAAAACCCTTATTGCCAATATTAGTTATTTTGATGTTAATTTCAGATCATCTACTACAATTTGTTCGCCAGCTATTTAGCATATCTCTATGTATCACCTATGTAACACGCCAAGAGACACATCCGCCTTACTATACGAACAGACTACCTTCTGCGAATGAGGAAAATATTTTATTTCCGCAATGTAATTGAAAAGCAACATTTTAATATCTTAAATATAATATCTACAAGCCACTTTCCCTTGGTTTCCTTTTCACCGGACACGAATAGCTGATCTTTATTCCTTTTTCCTTTTATAAAGTAGAAGATAGGTCCTTTATTACACAGTAAACGGGCCGGTGAACAACCGGAGGGAATGGATTGCTTAGATAATAGCCGTAGACAATGGATTGACATCTATATTTGGCTATCTACCTGGACTAACGTACAATGTCTTTTAAATCCAACGAACCGTATCATTACGCTGAAGAGGTTTTTAATGTGAAAGTACTTTATGAAAAGACGTAGAACATCCTCCCAATATTATCAAAACTTTCTTTTTCAATAAACGTTGCCCCACACTAGGAAGTTCTCCTGTATCGTGCGTGCATTTACAAACATACAAACTCACATACACAAACAGCTAGACCCGGAATAACTATCTGAGGGCCTAGCACGAATATTTTTGACGTATAGTAACGTTACGTAAAATTTTACCATAGCCACAATACTCGTTGTGCTCTGAAAGAACACTATCTTTCCTTCTCGTCATAGTTGCATATAAGTATATATTAATATTTATATTTTAATATTATTTAGTATAATATGTATATTAGTTGGTTATTTATGTATTGTACGTACCTAATATTTAAAATTTACTATTTTCATTTTAGCTTTTTAAAACTTTTGCACACAATGTCTACATCTCTTTTTATATACTCTCCTTTCGCAGGTATGCTGGAAGAGATTTCTTTAGAAATAAGCATCACCTTTGTACCTATTTTTTCTGTTTCCTTCTTCTCTTGTTCTTGTTAAATGTGTGTACATAAATGGTTAAATAAAAATAAGTAAATGGTTAAATAAATAATATTTATTTAAATTAGTTACATTTTCATATTTTAAACTAGCTGTTGCCCGCGACTTCGTCCGCGTTTCCGTCATTTTTCGTAAAAAAAAAGTAGCCTATGTCCTTCCTCACGGTTCAGTGGTTTTGATGTAACAGACAGATTAACTTTCGTATTTTAGTAGGGAAATATAATATGTCAATCTACAATACTGTTGAAAAATATCGCATTATTACGGAACCGCACAATATTATTGTTAATAGCTGTGCCCGCGACTCCGTCAGCGTGTAACTTGTGTGTTATTAAGTTAATGTATTGGTAATATTATTTAAATCACGTTCACATGAGGCTAAACTCCGGGTAAACTATGTTGAAAGTTGACCCGTCCGGCACGTGAACATAAAGATTTCTAGAACTGCTAACCCGGGAAAGAGCGACGTACAACTGACCATGCGAGAAACAACTGACACCGAGATCTACTCCAGCAACATGAAAAGTCTGCCCTTGAGCCTTATTAATTGTCAATTCATAAAACACCGATACTGGGAATTGCGTTCTTTTAAATTGGAATGGAAAATTATTTGATATTATAGGAATTCTGGGAATAAAGACAGTTTCTCCTGCACCGCAACCTGTTAAAATTTGAGCCTCGATTATATTTTGTTGCAACTGGGTTACTTTTAGCCGAGTTTCATTGCAAAGTTGTGGTGGTGGTCTTAAATTTCGGAGCAGAATAATCGGAATGCCAATTTTCAAACAAATTTCATGAGAAGGAAGTGCTATTTAAAAAATTTAAAATTTCTATCGGGTAATTAGTGGCTTCTTGTTCATCGACCAGCATGATTCAGTATTCACGCGCGATGGCTTATTATTAGCGTATTTCATGTATAACTTTGGTGTTTCTATACCGATTTCTATGATTCTTTTTTATGGAATAGTTAATAATGTTAACTTTTTTAATTAACATTATTAACTATTCCATAAAAAAGAATGGGATGACTGAGAGTGTTATAAACGTAAGATTAGACATATGTATATAATCAGAAAGCTTCGAACTGCTAAGCTATCGGGAGTTACACGTGTTATTGTGAGTCAACTTTCACCATAAAAGATAGACATAATGCTGTCGTGGGATATTTTTCATATAATTTTAAGGAGAACATTTCCGTCATACATGATTTCTGTGTAGCTTTAACCATTAAGGTTGCACACGCGACGGAAGCTTAAAAAATGGAGTAACTTCTCCCGTTTTCCCAACATTTCCCTTCACTGCTCTGCTCCTATTGATTGTAGCGTGATGAAAACTATCTATACTATAACCAGCTCAGGAGTATGAAAAATAATTTTACAAAGTTTCGTTAAAATTCGTCGAGTAGTTTTTGTTTCTATAACGGTTATACAGACAGACAGACAGACAGACAAAAATTTTACTGATTGCATTTGTGGCATCAGTATCGATCCCTAATCACCCCCTGATAGTTATTTTGGAAATATATTTCATGTACAGAATTTACCTCTCTACAGATCTATACTAATATTATAAAGCAGAAGAGTTTGTTTGTTTGTTTGTTTGGTTGAACGCGCTAATCTCAGGAGCCACTGGTCCGATTTGAAAAATTCTTTCAGTATTAGATAGCCCATTTATCGAGGAAGGCTATAGGCTATATTTCATCACGCTAAGACCAATAGCAGTGGAGCAGTAATAAAAAATGTTACGCAGACGACACGTTGCACGGGTCAGCTAGTTTATTATAAGTATAGATAGATGATATACCTAAATGGTGTATGGTATGTCCCATAAAATTAAACCAAAAATACTATGAGCTTTATGTGTTTTTCACATTCAAAATTCACTTACGTTAACGTTACTAAACATCAAAATATTCTTGCTATAGTTTACGCCAGATAAACGTGGAATATAGTACATTGACCCACATACATTTATTGACTTTCTTAAGATCAAAATCAGAAATAATGACATAAAGCTGTCCTAAATCGACTTCTATCGTGATCCTTTACGTTCTCTAGTAATGAAAAACAATTCTTAATTTATTGTTCTAGTATCTACGAAGAGATATTAGGGAAAGGTCAATGTACTTTATTCCACGTTTATCTGGCGTAAACTATAGCCCCTCTGTAGGCCATACAAATATTTGTTCCGTGTGGGAATCGAACCCGCGTAACGCAGCGCAGCAGTCAAGCGCTCAAACACTGCGCCAATCGTGTCGTCAAAAATTTTAAGCCAGCAGCAAATTCAAAAGCCAGAGTTAAGATATTGGTTGGTCAAGCACGCCTCAACGGGTGAACGGATTTGGACATAAGCGGAGAAGGCGCTGGAAAAAGCTTGTTTAAATTTTTCAGAAAGGTTTCAGTAGATTTCCATAGGCCAGCAACATCGATCCTTTGTCTGTATTTCAATTGTGCTTCTGCCTGAACAAACAAACTTGCGCTCTAAGCCTGGAGGGTAAAAACAAGTGACCTTATTATTAATAATGTCATGCTCCACATGATATCTTATATACGTGCAAAAATAAATATATACGAAGTCAATGTAAATAGTTTTCCCGCTTCCGTCTCCTACGTTGGAAAATTACTGAAAAAGATGTGAAGGATTTTGTGTGCGTATTTGTGTAATAGCATTTGTGAGGAGCTCGTTGTTAAATAATAACAGCCGCACAGGTAGACCTTCAAGGTTAAGCAACGCTTGCCGAGATTGGTCTATGGATGGGTGACCATCTTAACATACCGAGCTTCCTCTGTACCTCAGAAAGCACGTTAAGCTGTTGGTCCCGGCTGTCATTTGGAGATCTTTGACAGTCGTTACGGATAGTCAGAAGCCAGAAAATCTGATACCTACCAGTCTTGCCAAGGAGTACTTACCGTGTTACCCAGTTAACAGGTTGTGGGGGTCTGGTAGGCAGCTGCTCTTCGTAAAATACTGGTATTCAGCTAAAACCGGTTTGACTGGAAGCCGACCCCAATACAGTTGGGAAAAGGCTAGGCAGATGATGATTTGTGTAATAGCATTTAAGCTAGTCAGTGTAGAAACCTTTTGCATGTATTTTCTTTATTTTTAACCGACTTCCCAAAAAGGAGGAGGTTCTCAATTCGATTGTATGTTTTTATTTTTTATTTATTTTTTATTTATATTTGTTTCCTCATAACTCCGACAATTGTGAACAGATTTGAAAAATTCTTGTTTTATCTGAAAGGATATACATACTTGCAGATTGGTCCCATTTAAATTTTATCAAAATCGGTTTCGAACTTTGGATTTCAAATCGAAATAGATGGAATTCGTCTACTTGGATGATGGTTTTATGTCATCCAAGTAATAGAAATTGCGTATTTTGCTATTCTGCGATTTGGCAGTGGTGTTGTTAGGTGTGGGGTACCACTAAAAAGTGAGAAATAAAAAAACTTTTTACAAAAAAATACTTGACCGACTTCCAAAAAAAAAAGCACTACAAAGTAAAAAATAACTTTAATTTCGGAAGTCGGTGTCAAAATACCATGAAACTAACAAAAACACCGACTTCCGAAATTAAAGTTATTTTTTACTTTGTAGTGCTTTTTTTTTTGGAAGTCGGTTGTATTTTTTTGTAAAAAGTTTTTTATATTTTTATTTTCCTCTTTTAACACTCATGTAAACATGTATAGGTACATGTTTGTTCTGAAAAATTCACCCCGGGAATTCTTCAATTGTTATTGTATGGGCCCGAAATACGACATAGTATAATCCGAAACTATGATGAATAGCGAAAAAACACTGACGCTTTGGAATGGTATAATAATAAAAGGAAGTTTTTTGTTCAAAATCATCCGGTTTGATCGAACCTAGCTAGGAATACCGATTTTTCAAAAATCCAACAATTTAGTTATTATTTTTTAGTTATCGTCAATATCGAGACTCTTTTCAGTGTTTTTCGCTATTCCTCACAGTTTCGGATATGGCCATTAACGCACAATTTAAATTTTCACCCTGTGACATAATCAAGTGAAAACGGAGCGGTCTTGGTATTTGAAGATATTTCTTCTAAGACCCCCTTATTTTCTCTTATACGTTATACCTAATTAATTTCTATCAACATTAGACTAAATATACAGTGCGATGAGTGGAGTATGATTATGCTAATACGTCTGAGAAAATCGCGAGCGAAATGGCTCATTTACTTCGTGCTTAGCTACACAAACCAGGGGCGTAGCTACCGCCATATCTGCCGTATCAATTATACGGGGCCCCCAACGTGCGTAAGCAAAAATTAATAAAAACTTCCCAATTTTTTTTAAATTCAGAAATGACAAAAGTCAAAAAAAGCTCTTTCTTTAAATCCCGCGTAAAGCGTGCGGTCAAAAGTTGCGGGCTGCGGGTTTCCCCCGTTTAAGTTATAACTTCAACGGGGGAATCCCACAATAATCGATGTACATACGATACGATGACACGGAGAGCAGTGTTTATTGACGCGTTTTATTTAATTGTGCATTACATTATAATACAATACAAATAAATGTTCTTCTGGTTCAGTAGCATTAGTAGCGATTTTTAAAAAACAATGAGTGAAAGGAAAAGAGGTTGTCCCAGCGGAGCTACGAAAGAAAAAGTAAACAGAAAGGGAGGAGGTCATAAATCTTTACCCTTCCTAAGGGCCCCCAAACAAATTTTTATACGGGGCCCCACCAAGGCACGCTACGCCACTGACACAAACCTTTACTATATCGCAAGCTTATAAATCTGCTGTAATAAGTAGGTACCATAATCCTGAAAATTCCTTGGTGAGAACTGATTAAAATTGATTTCTAATTACATGAGCGTTTAAAAGAGCACACGTAGTCTTATTCTATGACAGCATAGATCAGCCGTACTCAACCTTTTTTCTCTCCGGGCCACATTGCGCTTCTACTATGGTCATGATGGGCCGCAATAAGTAGTAGTAGTAGTTTGCATTTTACTAACAAATAAGTATGGATCCGATATCTGAAATAAATGAGTTATTTATTTTGATTTATTTAATAACCTACAGTAAAATAAAATTCTACATGTTTTAATGGTATTTACATGAATGGGACTTTTGGATTTGTGACCTAAGGACCGTTTTCATATGGCGTAGGCCAACTTTTTCAAGTGTCAAAGAGTGAATCAGTACAGTAGCCATTTATATAGACATTGATACACTGACCAAATAAAGCCTCAATTATAGTTAACATTCTAGACTACAGGGCCACACGGAAAAGCAGGTTGAGTATAGCTGGCATAGATGTTAGATTTTCTTAACTGTGCACACATCACCGCTTTCATTCGCTCGCCTGCACATCGAAATCGCGCCGTTCAAGCGTCGTGCGATCTGCGCGGCGAGCTCGATCATTAAGCATTGCACTTTGTGACAAGACTGATAAAGTATAAATTCCAAAGTATCTGAGGAAAGAACAAAGCATAGTACGCTTACGATTTATTGTGCTACCTTTTTTTAAGGATAGGAAATCAAATGACTCCTCCCGCTCTGGGCAGAGAGTCTTACTGACTAAAACCCATTCGTGTTCCTCCTAGTGCCCTTTGCGTTCCAGGGCCGCGGTGACCCTTTTGAATAAATTCCACAACCCTGACAGGCACTGACCCTAGCGGGCCCCGTCTTATATGCTGACATCTCTTTGAGGCGCGAGTGGATCACAACGCGCCGTCGGCCCGGGCCTGGTTCTGATCGAACGGCGAGCCACCCAATTCTCTTTTGTGCTACTGGTGCCTAGTTCGTTGTTGGAGTCGGCTCGCAGCCTAACCGAATGCAGCTGAGTAACACACAGTATTTTAACAGTATTTTACTGCCCATCTGACTTCCACAACTTACTGCATAATGCGATACCCATTTGGCTTATGACTATCCGTGAAGACTGTCAAATATGACAGCCAGCACCAACCACGTAGAAATCTCAGTATGTTAAGTTCGGCCTCCACTCCACTTCACTTAATTCTTTGCCCGCCCAGTCGCGTCTCATGACGGCAGTCTGTTCCTGACCTATAGGTCAGGAAATTGTATACAATGCGAAGGGAAATCACGGAATCAGCCGAACAATGTAAATACCTAACCTACGCGTGTGGGTGTATGAGTATCAATTAAAACAAAGTATCAATTAAGATAATAGAATTTACAACTACGTTAATTGACATCCTATTATTAGATCTTTTGAAGTCCTCAAAAAGTTTTATATGCCGTGAGGGGGTCCTACACGGCATTTATAATTAATTGAATATCTACGTGTTAATTTAAGCACTATTAGCAAGTTTAATATATACCTAACCATCATATTTATTCTTTAAAATATAATCATTAACCGTGAACCGATTTATTATAATGTGAGTCGTCTACTCATTAAGGCGAGGTTGCAGTACTGTGTGTTTTGACGAACAACAGCGACTGTCCGGCGAGGGAAATAATGCCTAAATTTTGATTGTTTTTTCTTCTTGGCGAAAACTGATAACGAAATAATACAATATGGTTTCAACATTTACTTCAAAATAAAAAGCTCTATCTATTGATATAACTTTTATATTTATTCGTGATAAAATTTCTTAGCAGTACACGTTTAAAATTGTAATTTAGTGTCATGTTTGATAAAAAAAAAATCGAGCCAATCATTCTAAATCGCGTTTCTATCTTTACGATTTACTTGAGGGTATGTTCAATTTTTATGTAATGATTTTTAATTAATAAAAAACTCATCATTAATTAGATTTTCAGACGTTCAAAAATCTTAAAAAGTACGACATCAATCAGGTTATCAACAGTTTCTATATAATTTTATATTTTGATTTTTTTTATTGAATAATATTTAGTATTTTATACCTAGACCTTTACAAAAAGTGCTTCATGTTTACCTTATAATTTCAAAATCGTCAACATAACATAACATCATCATAATATTCTCCGAAGGCTTCGTCGGAGGAGAACATTGATGGCACTCATATAACAAGTCGTATGTTAATTATGTACCTTATTATACCTTATAACAAGTTGTATGTTAATTATATACCTTATTATACCTTAGTCTGATGGAATTTTTATTTACGGACAAATACAGACTATTTATTTATTTATTTTATTTCAATTATTCTCTGCACTTACAGTAGGTAATTACCAACACGTACAGAGAGTCAACAAGAACCAATTAAATAATCAAAATAATAATATAATAGAATACCTACATTACAAATAGAAAAAAAATCAAAAAACAAAAACAATCTAAAATAATCAAAATCAAATAATTAAATAGTAATAATTAAAAAGAAATAAATTCTTAAGCACTTAAACAATCCTAGCATATTTTTAGGAATTAACGCACATTAGAGTGGAATATAATATCTACATCCGGATTCTGAGCAGTCAGTGTGTTGAGCAAAGACACCGCCTGGTTTGTTGCCGCGGATTGTGTGGTACGAGTCCGAACTCTGGGAGCCGCTAGCAGAGGGCGTGAGCGTAGTCGCGTGTATTGGGCTGGCGCAGATAGCCCACAGTGCGACAAAGCCATGCAAATGCAAAGACAAAGAAATGCAAAAGCAGTGCACATTTACGTCTCAACTCGAGGGTCAATACCCACCATTCCTGATACAAACAGAGAAGGATACAAGTAGGGATAATACCTATATAATTTTTATACAGGTACCTACAGAACTTACGCTGTACTCGCTCCAAAAGGAGTTTAAATACTTTTCCTCGTGTGGATCCCATATAATCGCATGGAGCGCATCAAAGTCAGCCGCAGTCAACCCATCCGGGAGGAAATTTGCAAATTGTCGCGCAGCGGACCGACTTTCGGCGCGATCTCATGGCGACATGGAGACGACGACTATCGCAACCCAGCGCAGAGCACGCCACGATAGTGGCGATAAGTCCCCTCTTTGAGGAGTGGCTTGAGAGGCGCCACGGCATCCTCACCTTCCGCCTGAGGCAGGTCCTCACCGGAAACGGATGTTTCGGAAGGTACCTTCACCGAATCGGGCGGGAGGAAACGCTCGGGTGTCACCACTGCGAGGATCGACCGGAGGACACGGTGGAGCACACTGTGCAGGTGTGCCTCGCTTGGGCGGAGCACCGCCGTGTCCTCGAAGCGGCGATAGGCGGCGACCTCTCGCGTCCGGCCTTGGTCCAATTCATGGTTCGGAGCGAGACGGAATGGGACGCCGTCACCTCCTTCTGCGAAACAGTCATGCTAGCGAAGGAGGTGGCGGAGTGGGAGAGGGAGAGAACCTAAGCTCTCGTCCCGGCCGCCGTGGTAGACTCCGCGGGCGTCGGAGGCCACCTGGTGACCTCCAGCCACCGTAGGCGCGGGCCTGTGGACGGTGAGCAGCTCGCCGTTCATCCGTCTTATGACACGCCGTCGACACGACAGGCCGTGTCGACGGCGCGTTCGTGTTCCACGCGCGCCTCAAAGAGAGTCAGCATTGGGAGGGGCCCGAAGGGGCCGACGCCTGCCAGAGTCGCGGGACTATTCGAAAGAGATACTGTGGCTCCGGAACACAAAGGGCAAAGAAGGAACATGGATGGGTTTTAGTCAGTAGAAGTCTAGGACACTCCCTCTCGCTCCGGCCAGAGCGGGAGAAGTGATTGGATGATTTCCCATCCATAAAAAAAAATGCCCTTTACCCATATAAATCTTGAGATCGTCCGCAAACTAGGCTAAATGCCTCATGCATTTAGCCGTCTCAATGACCCTCGGCAAGCCACTGACCATAATAAGGAATTGGGTTGGACTAGCCTTCCCTGACTCACACCAGACTAACATAATTATGGTTTGTCTAATTATGCTTTACTCGTCCGATTTAATGTGATATTATGTAAATAAATCACTTTCGTTGGACTGGAAGCCGACCCCAATACGGACGGCACGGTTGGCGCAGTGGTTGAGCGATCGATAACTGCGTCGCGTGTCCTGGGTTCGATTCCCGCACGGAACAAATATTTGTATGGCCTACAGATAGTTGTTCCGGGTCTGGCTGTTTGTGTATGTGACTTTGTATGTTTGAAAACGTACAGGAGAAATTTCTAGTGTGGGGCAACGTTTTTTCTAAAAAAAAAAAAAAAATTCAGACCGGTAACCGGCGAGTTGTACATAACTACGTACTGCTTACGATTATCGAAATAGCTGCAGAACAATATCAAGAGTTTAGGTGTGAAGCCTGGCTGAAATCTTTTGCAATAACACATCATTAGGTATGGACATTATTAAATACATCTAGGTACGCTAATATAATAAAGAGGAAATATTTATATGTTTGTAGCGAATAAACTCGAAAACTACTGGACCGATTACAAAAAAAAATCACCTGCATCGCTGTCAATGTGTTCAAAATACTAGCAGCATTGCCACACCAGTTTTAATTCCAATGAAATAAGGTCGACTCCTAGTCCAACCGGATTCAGCTAAATACCAGTATTTTACATGGAGCGGCTCATATTAATCCGTAACCTATGAGTTCTGCAACAAAAAGAACCCCCTTTAGCCCCCTCTGTCCTTTCCTAAACAATCAAACCAAAAAATCCATTTATGAACTTGTTGACTGCCGCTTTCAGTGAACTGATGAAAGCCCCGACATTCCGATGGATACCTTAATAAATTATTGTTGATTTATCAAACTGAAATCAATTTAGAACTAACAGTTAGTCTTAAGTACTAACATTTCCAAAACTATACTTTCAGAATCCCTCAGATCCATCATTTTAGTGATTAGAAAGTTTAAGGAGAACTATTGGACGATCAAATATTGGATAACTACGCTCAAAGGTGAACTTCGTTAATGGTTCAAAAGGGAACAGCACGTACTTTATCTCGGAGAACTTTCTTTATCCACCCATAACAATGTCACAAATGTGAAAGAAATTCTGTCCATCTATCTGTTTGCTTTCCTTTAGCTTTCCATGTGTTATTCCAAGAATTTGATACAGATTAGCGACAGTTTCGGATGAAGTCGCGGGCGTGTTTTTTTTCGAATATCGATTTTACAAAAATCGATATTCAGTTTTAGTTTTCATCAAATCGGGCTCGCAACTCCTTTCAGTGTTTTTCGCTATTTAATTCACCCAGGAATTTTAACATGTTACTGTAGAATCATGGATTTCTTTCCTGGTATCTATTGGACGATTTTAAAGACCTGTATTTTATCAAAATTATAGACTCAGTAGTTTCGGAGATAAGGATGCCTAACTTTCCATTACCTACATTGGAGCGAGGCAGTAGAGTGGAGAAACGGAGAATTTTCACCAATTCAATGGAAGTGCATAAAATCTCCGAACCAGTGAGTCACTCACATTTTGACTGACAATAGACTGGTTAATATTTCTCCGTTCTCGAATCCGCTCCGCTGCCTCGTTCCGCGCAAATGGACAGGAACCCTAAGGGTTGCGGAATCGTCAATTTTCAATTACTTTATTTACTAACTTAGAGGAATATTTTAAAATTATAGAGATAATATTTTTGAGACTCTACTTTCCTTACAATGAGACCTTTCATTTTATTTCTCACGGTACAATTGGGAAAACTTTTATTTAATCTCCTTATTTCCCTTCAAAACGGACCCATTTTCAAAATTAATTTATTTTTGTTACCTACGCGTCCGTGTTTGGGTTACAGACGATTATATGTGGACCGAATTTGAACTGAATCGGTAGGTAGATACAGTCTATTCGGAGAAAATCGGCTGTAACAAACGGACAGACAGACCGACAGACAGTCATATAACCGAGTAATCCTATAAGTGTTCCGTTATCCCACGGAAGCGTAGTTAATAGGTTCAGGGTTAAAGAATAAACTACCTGCAAATATCTACTACGAGTATACTCTCAGGAGAATTAAGTGGTATTAATTATCTTGGCATAAAATACCGGCAGAAATACTGGTATTATAGGTACTATGGTTAGATACTCTTTTTTTCAATCATCGCTGTCTGTCCTTTGTTAAGGTAGATAAATGGACCGATCCTTTAGACCCTAGCTAAGTCTTAACGGGTAAATTAAAAGATGACCGGCATCCTCCCTCTTGAACTCAGATAAAACCATAATGATTTTTTCTAGGAGGGAGACGAAGTAATGCAAGACGCATTACACAATCCTTTTTTCACAATGAAAACATAATGGCACGTCATATTAGGGCCTCAGTTTCACTGTAGCAAACGTTATAAACGTTAAATCTTTTGAGCTTCCACATCACATACGATAAAATTATGCCTTTATTCCCAAACTAGGGAAGGTTAGCATGGCTTTAATTAAATTAATGCATTCTTTCCTTTCATAGCAAAAAATCTCAGGAGCTCATTTAAATCTATTTATTTTGACGTACATCCCAATATTATTTCAGCAATTAATTTATTGCATAACGAGCAACGCTAAGTCTCCGACCGTCTACTCTGCCACGGACTCGTGTATGAATAGTAAAAGATAATCCCTAAGCGGCCAAACGCCGTTTAACCATTTTTTGATCTCCTAATCTGACGGTGTCAAAAGCTCTCATTGCGTGCATTTTGGCGATAAAGCGAGAAACCCTGATAATAAAGCGAAAAGGTCATCTGAATATCAAATAGGTGTTGGCTCCTGGGTTCGTGTCGTGATTATCTGAGTACAAGCGTGCCACAAATTCTCGATTCTTTATGTGTTTACTCCTTCACGGGATTTGAAACTGTAAAATCTTATGTGTTTTCGCTTTCGTGTGAACGATTGTAAATATAGGAAAATCGATTATCTGTCGTAAATATCTTACAGATTCTATATACTTTTTAGCTACTGGTTTGGTTAAACCTGTATGAAACATGTAACAGAATTAACGCAATACTTTGATAGTTACGGGTAGTATGAATTGCTGGTTGATTCTGCTAAGTGGCCTTTTTTACACCCGCTGGCAACTTTTGCCGACGCTACGGCTGGCCGGCGGACCGCGCGCGTCTCAGTTCCAAAAGGTAGCATCCCATTCTGATCGCGCGCGAGTAATACCATTCTTCAACTTATGGCTATGTACTGACAACAAATAACTTTTTGTTATCGGATGTTGCCCACTAACACTTGGAAACGTTGCTCCACAAAAAGTAACTGCGGTGTAGATGTACCTATAATGATGAGTACAATGACCCCATTTTAGGTATAACGTTTATCTTTTACACGTTGTAATGTTTACTAAAAACTACTTGGTTCTTACGTGAAACCTAATGTCCGAAAACAATGACGCTTGCGTACAAAAAATAACACCTAAGATTTACACTAGCCCGTTTGTTTACAAAAACCCTCTGAAATAATCTGCTCAACTTAACAGAAACAAAACCATTTCACACGTGTTTTTCTGTTATTTTTTTCCATTTATTACGTAGGTATACATTTATTAAAGCCACTCTAGGGGCTCCGAAATTAAGCTGTCGCCGGCAACACGAGGGCACTTGGTATTTCAGCTTTACGGGTGCGTAATTTTGTAACGACATCCTTTATAATGAAATCTTGACACTTGACGACATCTGTCTGCATGTGACCACAAATTAATTTATCTCGATGAAAAACTTCTTGAATCTTCTTCTTTTCGAGTCGATGGTTCCTTAGATTTTTTGGGTACAGTAGGTGGCTACGTTACCTAATTGCAGCGTCGGTGGCCTTCATTAAATCTCCCAAAGTACAGGTGTATGGGCACTTGTGGCATTCCAACACCCGGTGCATTCTGGACAACTAGCTCTCGATAACACAGAATTTAGGTGACTAACTAATCCTTTCACCACAATGGTAAACTTAAACTCAATTCTTAAATTTTATACCTACAAGAATTGCTAGGCATTATAGGCAGATTCATTTTACATTCAAACTAATATTCTGAGTTACAATTGATTAAATCTCTGAAGGTAATCCGGTTACGGAAATTGTTTCACTGATACTATCGCTGACTGCCATAGCGAACATTTTACTCCCGAAAATTTCCCCGATCTTGTGGAATAGGACTCGAGAGTGGACATGCCGAAAGAAGCTAGCTTTTTTTTAAATTCGACCCTATTGACACGTTGACAAAGTCAGGATCTCTGTGCGATATCGCAGGTAATACAAATGTCAGTGGGATGGGTCTCATTTGGCACAGTATGCAGTTATTTAATCTTAAGTGTCATTACCGTTAGTCCCTGATGCATGAGAAATAATTATTTTAGTAAACACTTCTTGACATTTTATGTCACTAAATAGGGCAATTAACGCAAACTACATGATCGAATGCGAGAATAATGTGCCAAAATACATTTTAGATGCGTAATATCAGACGACTCTCTGTATTCATTCACTGGATAGGTAGTTAACTAATATAGTTTATTCATTGATGACAGATCTAGATACTTTATCTTATTTATAGTTTTAAGACATGCTTTTAAACTCATTTATAGTCAAAAAACATCTAAGCATGAATCACTCATATAGACTTGATTTAGGTCGTCGAAAATTGCTAAATATTGTCCAAACCCAAGTCGGGTTAAATACTAAGGGAAAGTAGGTACCTACAGTGTTCCTGTCTGTAGGTACTACTACAGACAAAAACACTTCAGGTGTACTTTCCCTACCTAAATTAATATTCTGGAGGTAGGTTACCTGATGTAGGTATCCTAAACTATAAACCTGGTTGATGACATCGCCTGCGTTCATTCGTTTCAGACTGAAAATGCTATATATTTATAATATATAATACCTAGGAAACTAAAATTATTGTCGACCTGTTGGTATCCATAATTAATCAACCATAAACCTACTTCTGAAGTAAAACTTTTCTTGAATACAAAAGGTACTTTTCCCTCACCCTCAGCACTTAGACCTAGATGCCTTAATTACATAATGAACGTAACTTTATTCTGGCACGGAACGGAATGAACAAATAAAACTGAACACCCACCCACCCGTACTTTTGTCAAAGGTATGCAGAGTGACTTTTTATACATTGGAAATCTTCAGAGTGTAAACACCAACGCTGTTACTATGGGACTTATCCTTAAATTCCGAATTTGAGTGCTTGTCAGACTCTTTTATAACTTGAAAACCTGCTAAAGGAGAACCGGCTTTTAGCGATAAGGCCGCCCATTGTGTCACGTATATCATGTTCTCTTCATATATCTTTTCAATAACTTATATGGTGTACATAATAAAAACATTCTATTCTAAAGAAGACGATTCATCGTTTCTGGAAAATTAACCCCAATCTGGGGCAATCGTTTTAGTATGTATCTCATTTTATAGAGTAAAAAGAAAAGTAAATAATATACAATCGCCATAGATCTGGTGGCTAAAATGTTTTTTTTGCTCTTCTATCAGCAAAAAAAAAACATTTTAACCAGTCTTTAGGTTAGTTTTCTTTGTTACTGGAATGTGAAAATGGATTTTAACATTATGAATGAATTAATGAAATCATTAGATTCGCCTTAATACACTGAGTAAGACCGGCTATAAAGATTTAAAAAAATAATAGGATGGCAAATAAGGGACTAAACACATTTATTCAGCTCCATTCAGCTTTTGCCCATAGAAAACAACGATTTTGTATGGAGATGCGTAAGCGTCCTTTCAACTTTCTGCGTCTATTCAGCTTACGCAGAAAACAAGTGTAAAATGAGGACAAATGTGTAAGTATCATGCGAATGCTATAGCCGCGTACAGCGCTGTTCAGCCGCGTACAGCTCTGTTCCGCCGCATTCAGCTTCGTACGCGGCGGAACAGCGCTGTACACAGATGGTTCTCGACTCCTTATTTGACTGACACTGGCATGGTCACCATCGGGGATTTTAATTTTGACAACATAAGAAATGGTCGCTAATTAGTCGAAATTAGTCGCCAAATATAAAAATTAATCGGTTATTAATAAAAAATATTTTTGGTTGGCAATTTTTTGTTTTCTCTTCAATCTAGCTCTTGGCCTGTACCTTAAAAATTAATCTCATTATATCTTCTGAACTAAAACCCCACTAGTTCTGTGACTGAAATATTGCGACTAATTAGCGACTAAATTTGGGAGAAAACAAATCTTCACTAGGTGCCCTAGCATTTGATATTCAAATGGGCCTAGCTGGGGTAGGCGCACCCCAGATCGGACACCTATAAACCCTCATAACTTTTGAACCAGTGACCGACTAAGGCCACGTTCACACGGCGACAATTCGATTAGATTCTCATCTCAAGATGTATGGACGACTCAGTAGCCATGCCATATTTCGTAAACTACTGGAGTACTAATTTTAGATTTTGGGTACTAATTTTATCTACTACTACTTCTTTTATCTAATACTAATTTCCTACATAAGCTTGAGGAAAGCGAAAAGCTCCTCAAGTTTAGAATCAACATTCTTTGGCGATTCGTTGATATCTCAGTAAATACAAATGTTTCAGTTCTGTTTTTTTACAAAATGAATCACCTATAAGGTACTAATTATCTGTATACTTAGAATAGCTGTAGTATGCCCCTTTTTCAGCGCTCATCGTGGTCCCGCTGAAAACAGCGTGACTACCGTCAGACCAACTTCAAAGTCAATTTTATGGGTTTGCTCATTGCTGTGATGCAAACAAAAAAAAAGTAAATTTTTCAGGGTTGCATGGTCTATCTATAGCTAAGTAGATTTTTTCATATTCATTAGATGTTCTTACTTTCACTCCCCAAAAATAGCCAACGAACTAAGAATAACTCTCTATACTACAATGGTATATAAGTAGATGACAAATATATAATAAACTAGCTGACCCACGCAACTTCGTCTGCGTTACATTTTCCCTGAATTTCGTTTGCTACAAACCTCACGGAGCCCGAGACCTTTCCAACGAATGCAAAACCGTGGAAATCGGTTCGTGCGTTCTGGAGTTATAGCGTCAGGAAGGAAAACCCGACTTATTTTTATATAATAGATAGAAATGTTATTGACACATGACAGCGTAGTAACGTGTGAGTGGCCGTCTCATACCATCGATGAGTTCCACGATACTACCGATAATATCTTGCTATATTTAAAGACATACATGTTATCAATAATCCACTGCCAACTGTTATATAGGTTCACGTTTACATGTTTCATTAAATCGAAATGATATCTGCTGCGCAATTTAATTATCTTTTTTTTTTATACAAAACTGGGAAACTCTTGTCCCAAATCTCACCTGATGGTAAGTGATGATTAGGCCGAAGATGGAAGCGAGTTTCACCCGGAATCCTCTTACACAGAGGAACTGGCTATCATACCTCTAACTGCCGGAACACAACAATGCTGTTAACATTGTTGTTATGGCGACAGACTTAGACATGATGGTGGTAGCTTGCCAGGCGGACTTAGAAGAAGTCCTACCACCAACCAAACCGAGCAAAAAAAAATTGCCCCCGCTGGGAATCGAACCCGGGACCTCTGGGTCTGAATCAGGTGGTATAACCACTAGACCAGGGAGGCGGTTAGTGTCACCTGTTTAGCACCACCCGGGGACCACGTGTAGGGATTCGCTGAAGGGTATTCTCCTACGGAAGCGGCTCCTATCTTCATAAATCCAGACTTGTGCAGGCTATAAATCTTTCTTTGGCGCCTTCCGCGAGAGAATAGGAAGCGCGCTGGAGCGTACCACGTTCTGAACTTTGTGAAGTTTGAAGGATTCCGCAAATATAATTTATGTGACGTATGTGGGAGCATCTCAAGCTTAAAGCTTTTACGAAGGCTAAGAAAAAAGGCACATAGATTTGGCCAAGGTTAAGGAATTTGTTCAAAAGAGTCACCGCGGCCTTAGAGCGCAAAGGTCATTGGGAGGAACACGGATAGGATTTAGTCAGTTAGAGTCTGACACTCACTTCGGCTCCGCCCAGAGCGACATTGGATGATTTCCCATCCTCAAAAAAATCTACTTAGATTTTGAGATGTAACGATATTCATTAAAAAAAGGGGATAAATATAATGACCACCATAAAATGCTTCGATACCCTTAGTTTTGTAACCAAAAATATCTACTTAACACCAGAAAAATAAAGTCTAAAAATACAATAGTACCAGCTATTTTAGTCACGACTCCACTTTAAATTGTATTCGACCACCAAATTTAGTAAATGATCACCAAATCTTAGCGAGCAAATTAATATTCAGTTAGTATAATAGTCAAATTCTATAGTAACGTGTCTGCGTCAGATCCCCTCTATGGCTGGTGAAACATGTGGGTTAGGTTAGGTTAGAACCATGACCATTAGCGCGCGAAGGCGAGCGAGCGAAGCGAGCGTGCCGCGGTATCGGCCGCCGAGCGCCAGATCCCTTCTATTGTTGGTGAATCATTTGGTTTAATCGGATAACGAGATGTTATTTTTTTGCGTATCATTTTAACTATTTTTGGGTTAGAATATTTTTGGAGTTGGTTTGCTTAAATAGGATAGCAAAATGTTATAACTTTGGTTATAAGTTTACATTAAAATGCGGGTTTAATTTTGGTGATCATTTACTATTTTTGACTGCTAAATGTTACTTTAGCTGGTGGTAAGTTAAACATAAGCCAAAAAAAAACAACTTAGACACAAAGAAATCCAGTTCATCCATACATCAGATCTAATTAATTGTAAAACATTAGATGTAGATACGTACCTATGTAGGTATATTTTGATTAAGTACCTATGAAATTGCCGTTTCATTAAACGGGTCACTTTGATGTTAGAAACCTCTTTGACTTAGACTTCTAAATTCAAATAAACTTCATTATTAAGCCATATTGTTACTCTTTCAATTCAGTTAAATTAATTTGTGTTTTGTGATTTTTCTGTTAATTGGTTGCCCGTTTACTGAATACGAAATCATCAACATCGTCATATTAGCCGAAACACGTCCATTGCTGGAATAGGTCTCCTCAGGTCTCCTCCAAGTATCGCCACAAAAACCGGACCTCTGCGTCTCGCATCCATTGGCTACATACATCAGCCCTATATTATATGAAATATCTAGGCATACCAACCAACCAACTTTTGCCTCTTAACATAGGAATTAACTTATCAAACTTGAAACCTTAGAATAATAACGCATAGAAGCCGCGTCTAGAACAAAACCCGAGCAAAATCGTGTGTCCACTTCATTTTCTTTGTGTGCGTGAGCCGAATGTGTCTACGTCCCTCTAACGCACACAGATATAGCTTTCAGTGATACCATTACTAAGCCGTTACCCACAAAATATGGGAAGACGCATTACTATTTTGCTATCAAGGCAAGTATTTTATGTTGTTGGGAACTGGAAAAGGTTAACATGATTTTTCATGTAATATGACATATTTTTTCGGAAGGTATAATTCAATTGATTTCAAAATAAAAGGAAATAAATCGCATAAAGAATGAGATATTGTTCAATGCGTTTAGAATGCTTGATGGGTTATAATTATAAACAATGTTAAAACATCGGGTTTGATATGAATTAACAGTAAGTATTGTATTTTAAAATTACAAAAACGAAAAACATGAATGAAAGCAATGTGGGTATTTTTTCCTCACAAATAGCAACACTGTGTTATGACAAGTTAGGTTATTAGAATTTTGTTTTATTTATCGATTTACGTAAAAATAGTGCATAGAATGTGAGTACTTATTTGTGAAATGTTATTTTATCACATTTTTTTGTTTTCCTGATGTGCTATAACATCCTTTCACGCAACAAACTGTCATTTTCAATTATTTACTCGCGAGCTGTGTTCGACGGAACGTGACATTGAGTACTGACGGCCTGGTGGCTAAGTTTGACGGATTAGGCTAAGTTTTAGTTGCCTCACTTTTTGCACTCGTACTAGGTTTCTATGCGTTATTATTCTAAGCTTGAAACCTAAGCAGACAAGGTTACCTACCCACTTGCTACGTGAGAAATTTAGTAGTATATTGCTGTTCACTAAACTTGGGATATTAATCTACAAGTACCTATAAAGAAGACCGATACAGAACATTAATTTGATACAAACTTTTATAAGTCATATTTTACGAATCCGACAAGGTTAGCAAAGATTTGCCACATGCGTAGGTACCTACTACAAGAAGTTACAGCAATTTTTCAAGTATATCAAAATAAGAAAGATAAGGCCCACCACACCCATTGCAAAATACACAGTAAGACTAATTTCTTTCCATCCTTCGTCTATTTGAAAAACGTTTCCTCCTCTCCGACGTGATCCAAGCAATTCACGATGTAAAAGCAATATGACTTAAAGTCCTAAATTAGGTTCTCCCTGCATAGTCCCCAGGGACACTCTTCACAACACGTCTAACTCTAAATAGACCGTGAGATAACAACGGAGGAGAGTTTCTTAATTGTCTTTCGTATCACAGAAAAGTAAATCAATATTTGTGACAAAGTACTACGCAATCTTTCACCCGAGGAAATTCCGGAAAATGAGGGATGTTTCCATTAAATTCTATCAACACAATTTTGACAACACTCAAATACGAGCTCGAAATAATTCAATTATTATTTCAACCTCCGCAGATGGCAACTATGCCGATATTTCAAATGTTTACTCATAAATTTGAACATGCAAAAAGTTCCAAATATTTAATAAAAGGATATTGATTTTTGACCTTTTGAAAACTTAGTTTGGTGTGCTACTTAAAAATCATATTAGAAAAAAGAAAAAAATCCTAACTTATAATATATTTCTTATTATAACGAAAAGGCGAGTGATTTGCATTGCATTTACATATTTTTAGTCTTCTCGTTTGTCTGCATCCTTGGTTGAATCTGTCTCCTGTACACACCCTTTAAAGAATCTCCCTATAACAGTTTTCACAATCCGAGTTCCTTCTTGCGGCAAAATCGCTATCGGGAATTTATGGAATATTTTTTTCTTAAAAAGGCTGCCAGCATTAACGTTTGCTGCATTGATGAGAGTATGTTCTGTCCCATAACTTCCCCTAGTACTGTTCTCGGGTGCTAAAAGAAAATAAACAGTTACCTTCATGCTAATTTCAACATGACCATCTCACTGCACAACGTGTAACAGAATAAACGCAATACATCTTAAAAGGTAATTGTACTCATCATTATGAACAACATTTACTATTGGACCAACACTGAAATGGCAAAAAAAAAATCGGCTCCTCCATACATTTACGAGTAGGTATTTGCGCATAAATCGACAAAATTTAGGTACTAAGCAGCTGATTTTTTAAGAGGTATTGCGTCTATACACATATTATACTCACAAAACAAATACTCTTAGAAAACCAGATTAGAAAAACAATCCTAGATTTCTATGTATACAAAAAACAATATTATTGTTAGTAACTTGTAGATACTTAAGTTAGTCGATAAAACTTTAGAAGTGCCATGTCATTATTTAATAAGTTCAAGTTAGGATTCTTAAGAATAGCACTGTGCTGAGTATCTCCGGTACACTGTTTCTTAACCCCTTAAGAAACAGTTTACCTAACGAGTAAGATTCCCCAGTCTTACTCGTTAGGTAAAAGTTAGATCAGATTCCAAAAAGAATCAAGTTTATAGCAAGCGACAAGTCATATGAAACTAGTTGAATTAGGTCCCAATTAGTCCAAATTAAGGACAGTGTTTGCAATGATTACGTGACTGACGTTACGAAAAGTAATTCGATGCAGATGGAAATCACTTCAAATAAACGATCCGTACGTAATCCCGTACGACATGCGTCTGGATTCCGCGCATGATTTTAATCCATACTAACATTATAATGCGAAAGTGGCTCCCTATCTATTTCTAACTGCTTCACGTGTTAACGGTTGAACGGAGTCAGATGAAATGACAAAGTTAGACGTTCTATAACTGTGTCATTTCATCTAATTCCGTCCTGGAATAGGTCATAGAATCTTTTTTTTTTTCATTGCTACTGTTTGTTTCCTTGGAGTAATTTTCGACTTCCTTAGTATTTTAATAATTAAATCAAAACATTTACCTTCTGTCGTACTCGCGACAAAAACTTCACTACAGGTTACATTCTCAACTGTGGGATTATTGATAGTAGTAGGCCCATCATCTTCTGTCTCGTCGTTCGAATCTGGTTCATTCAACTGCGCTAACCCTTCCATCAAACTCCCATTAATGTTCGCCACTATCCGAATTCCTTTGTGTTGGGATAACCTCCTCGCTATCGGTAATTTACCGAACTCTTTATTCTTAAAAGGACTAACAGCACTAGCGTTTGTAGCATTGATGAGAGTATTTGCAACCACGGAAGGATTAGTTGCATTGTCGGGTACTGGAATAAGGGAAATAGTTGCTGTTAGAATAATCGAGAAAAATAAAGTTGCACTTCCGGGGAGGTACTGCCTAATTATATTACCTTCTGAAGTACTCGTATGAGAGACTTCACTACAGGTTACATTCTCAACTGTGGCACTATTGATAGTAGTAGGCCCATCATCTTCTGTATCGTCGTTTGAATCCGGTTCATTCAACTGCGCTAACCCTTCCATCAAATTCCCTTTAATGTTCGCCACTATCCGAATTCCTTTATGTTGGGGTAACCTCCTCGGTATCGATAATTTACCTAACTCTTTATTCTTAAAAGGACTAACAGCACTAGCGTTTGTAGCATTGATGAGAGTATTTGCAACCACGGAAGGATTAGTTGCATTGTCGGGTACTGGAATAAGGGAAATAGTTGCTGTTAGAATAATCGAGAAAAATAAAGTTGCACTTCCGGGGAGGTACTGCCTAATTATATTACCTTCTGAAGTACTCGTATGAGAGACTTCACTACAGGTTACATTCTCAACTGTGGCACTATTGATAGTAGTAGGCCCATCATCTTCTGTATCGTCGTTTGAATCCGGTTCATTCAACTGCGCTAACCCTTCCATCAAATTCCCTTTAATGTTCGCCACTATCCGAATTCCTTTATGTTGGGGTAACCTCCTCGGTATCGATAATTTACCGAACTCTTTATTCTTAAAAGGACTAACAGCACTAGCGTTTGTAGCATTGATGAGAGTATTTGCAACCACGGAAGGATTAGTTGCATTGTCGGGTACTGGAATAAGGGAAATAGTTGCTGTTAGAATAATCGAGAAAAATAAAGTTGCACTTCCAGGGAGGTACTGCCTAATTATATTACCTTCTGAAGTACTCGTATGAGAGACTTCACTACAGGTTACATTCTCAACTGTGGCACTATTGATAGTAGTAGGCCCATCATCTTCTGTATCGTCGTTTGAATCCGGTTCATTCAACTGCGCTAACCCTTCCATCAAATTCCCTTTAATGTTCGCCACTATCCGAATTCCTTTATGTTGGGGTAACCTCCTCGGTATCGATAATTTACCTAACTCTTTATTCTTAAAAGGACTAACAGCACTCGCGTTTGTTGCATTGTTTAAAGTATTTTCTACAGCAGGAGTTCCACCATTCGGGAGTTGTGTCCACTTGTCAACGGAATTGTCTTGTTCTAACCGATAACAAAGAGTTCCAATTTAATTATATACATATAGAGGTACCACTAAAATTGCAATATATTCAAAGCATAGTTTTTTAAAAACAGTATATTAAAATAAAAACAAATTCAACTTACTTACTGTAGTACTCGCATTAATAAATTCACTATTCGTAACATTCTCTACATTTGAATAATTCACAGTTGTTGCCTCCTCACAATCTGCTCGTACATCTTTCTTTAAACCTGTCTCAATTGGCTCTGTCAACCCTTTTATCAAACTCCCTATTACGTTTTTCAAAATTCGAGTTCCTTGCTCCAGCTTTCTCGATGTATGTAAACCAAAAACTTTTTTCTGAACCTCACCAGCATCATTGTCTGTCGCATTGATGAGTTTATTTTCAAACCAAGTATTAGCTTTACTTGAATTATTGAAATCTGGGAGTTTGTTTTCTGTAGCACTCGCGTTAAAAACCTCACTATTCGTAAAATTCTCAAATATTGAATATTTTACAGTAGTTGGCTCTTCATCAGCTCCACAATTCAAAGCAACCATAAATAATATTAATAGCAAATTACAAAACTTCATGTTTTAAAAACAACGTCTACGTAGTGAAAAACGAATTTGATATAAACTTGCAAATACGATGATTTTCCTTATTTATTAGGTTGAAACAACTGTGTAAACGTAGTAGGTATTTTGTATGGTTAATTAATAAGGATTCTAAGAATAACATTTTGAGCGATAACCCTAGTGTGTAGTCTATAGACCTTGACGAATTTAATTATCTCTTTTTTCACTTTAGCTATTTCTTGTCCTTTAATCTTAGAATAATAACGCATAGAAACCTAGTACGAGTGCAAAAAGTGAGGCAACTAAAACTTAGCCTAATCCGTCAAACTTAGCCATCAGGCCGTCAGTACTCAATGTCACGTTCCGTCGAACACAGCTCGCGAGTAAATAATTGAAAATGACAGTTTGTTGCGTGAAAGGATGTTATAGCACATCAGGAAAACAAAAAAATGTGATAAAATAACATTTCACAAATAAGTACTCACATTCTATGCACTATTTTTACGTAAATCGATAAATAAAACAAAATTCTAATAACCTAACTTGTCATAACACATTGTTGCTATTTGTGAGGAAGAAATACCCACATTGCTTTCATTAATGTTTTTCATTTTTGTAATTTTAAAATACAATACTTACTGTTAATTCATATCAAATCCGATGTTTTAACATTGTTTATAATTATAACCCATCAAGCATTCTAGACGCATTGAACAATATCTCATTCTTTATGCGATTTATTTCCTTTTATTTTGAAATAAATTGAATTATACCATGTATACTGACTTCTGTAAAGCTTTCGACAAGGTAGACTATGAAATACTTCTCAACAAAATTTATTTCAATGGTATCCGCGGAAGTCTTCTGAGATGGTTTGCTTCTTATATTACCAATCGGAGTCAGAGGGTTGTAATCAATGGTCACCAATCTAACATTGCACAGGTGACGTCTGGTGTTCCTCAGGGGTCAATACTTGGACCCCTGTTGTTTATCCTATATATAAATGACATCAGTCAATGCTTTCATAACACCAAGTTCCTTTTATATGCCGACGACCTCAAGATATATAGGGCCATACGACACTTAAATGATTGCCTTCTACTTCAGCAAGACTTGGACCGACTATCCTCCTATTGCCAGGAAAACAAACTGCATTTAAGTCTCCCAAAGTGCAATTTCTTAAACTTTACCAAGAATAAAACTGTTATAAAACACACATACACACTGTGCGATGCCCCTCTGCTTAAAGTGGACTCTATCTGTGATCTCGGTGTTATTCTTGATTCGAAGCTTTGCTTAGACTTACATATCGGAAGAATTGTTAGCAAAGCGTATCAATTATTCGGATTTATAATGCGTTCTACAATCGACTTTAAAAGGACGTCCTCCTATCTTTACTTGTATAAATCTCTGGTGCGGTCTCAATTAGAGTATGCCGTGTCCGTTTGGAGTCCATTCTACAAAAAGTATATTGAAATGATTGAGCATGTTCAGTACAAGTTCTTGCGTGCCATGCACTATAGATGTTATGGTCACTACTTGTCGTACCAAAATTTACTTGCCAAGTACAAGCTTGGGACACTTGAAGATAGGCGTAAGTGTTTGGAAGCCGTTAATTTATATAATATTGTTAGGAATAAATTTGACTGCATTGATTTGTCTAACATGATATGCTATGCAGTCCCTAGGACAGTCTTCAGGCGAAAAGTGCGCGCTGGCAGATTGTTTTCGGTAGGCTTTTGCAAGTCCAACTCTGGTTTGCGTTCACCTATCCGCAGAATGGTTGAGTCCTATAATGGGACCTTTGAACATATAGACATTTTTACATGTTCTGTCAGTATGTACAAAAGTCTTATACTTAAGAAGTTATCATAAATTTTTCTTCTCCATCAAAATGTTTGTTCTCCATCTCTTTATTCAAATTTGGTTTATATATTATTTATATTTTTTTTTTTATTGTAATTAATAATTGGCATGATAGTTGAGTGGCTTTGATTAAGATTTATGTTTTACGTATCTGTCATCCTAGTGATTTTTTTTTTTTTCTATGTATCCTACCGCTTATCTGTGAACAGCGTTGTGGGCTACAATATTGTTTTTTTATTATTTTTTGTAAAATTTTGTGTTTTAAGATATATATTGTAGCTGTTTGTTGTTCCTTTTTTAATAAAATAAAAAAATACCTTCCGAAAAAATATGTCATACCTATGACATGAAAAATCATGTTTACCTTTTCCAGTTCCCAACAACATAAAATACTTGCCTTGATAGCAAAATAGTAATGCGTCTTCCCATATTTTGTGGGTAACGGCTTAGTAATGGTATCACTGAAAGCTATATCTGTGTGCGTTAGAGGAACGTAGACACATTCGGCTCACGCACACAAAGAAAATGAAGTGGACACACGATTTTGCTCGGGTTTTGTTCTAGACGCGGCTTCTATGCGTTATTATTCTAAGCCTTTAATTTTGAAGACGACACAGTGACGATATCTACTATATGTAGGTATTTAGATACCTTGTCTAGCTTTTATTGTAGGTACCTACTATTTTCCCAAAAAATACCAGATAGACTACCAATTTCCTTTGCTTATTTGGTCGTTTGGCTTTAATAAGACAGTTTCTACCTACCCTTTTTTACCTATATCTAGAGTTCCATACAGCTGGTTACGAAATGGCAGCACGTTTCTATTTTAATTAACTTTCCATGTAGCTACTGGTAGACAAAAGATCAAAGTGATATGATTAATGATACAGTGAATTTATTTATGCGTTTCAGATGCCGCACACTGCGGACTCCAGGAAACATCCTTGTGGCGAATCTGGCGCTCAGCGACTTCCTGATGCTCGCCAAGACACCGATTTTTATTTTCAATTCTTTTAATCTCGGACCCGCACTGGGGAAAACAGGTAGGTAATTATTTTTGTTATCTTTGCCACACGTTAATACCACAGTATAATACTGTGTTAATACCTAGGTAGGTACTCGTAGGTAATATACATCTGTCACCGGAAAGTGGCAGACTCCGTAGATTAGATTAGATTATATTATATTAGATTATAATTTCTCGAAATATTATGAAAAAATCGTTTGTTTAAATGCCATTCAAATTCAATAGTTAGGTACCAATATATCCGTGTCTTATTTAGAAAAATAGTTTACAATTTTACGCAATATTTTCCAATCTTACGTTTTGTCTTGTTTGCCTTTTTTCCGGTGACATGTCGATTGCTATGCGTGAATGGCAGAAAGCTAAATCCAACGGATGAAAGTTTTTCAGTGTTTAATCAGTCGACATGAAAAAAGTTTTCCCTTTTATAGCTAAACTTGTTTAGATACTTACTTATTACCTATTATAAAATTAGTTATAGGTACCTAAAATTACACACCCAAAGTAAACTCAACCAACATTGGACAATGGGAAGTCCATTTAATTCGTAACTCTATGGCGTAAATGTGACGTCGCATATGAACGAACCACTGAGAGCCTGTTTCGTGTAGACTTAGCTTTGTTTGGGCGCCATTTTATTTCAGTTCACAATTTCTCGGAACGAAATCGAGATATTATAAACTATAAAATTTAAAAGCGTAAGAAAGCATTCCAAATGGCCAGTTGACAATTTAACTTCCGATAAATTGTCAACTGGCCATTTGTAATGCTTTTTTTACAATCTCTCAAGTTATTTTATAATGTTACGAAGTTTGCCACTTTCCAGTGACATGGATAAAGCCATGATAAAGCCATAGCTTTTACTGTAGGTACCAATGTTTTATCTTTATTTCAAATCTCTATCTTTACTTTGTCATCAATAGGAAAGAATATTTTTCTATCTATTCATGTTAAAGTATACCTACCCACATAAATTGAACGCCTATTTTCAACGCTTCCTTACATTGTGAAACGTAAGAAAGCGAATCAAACCAGTTCAATAGCTTTGTCATTTTTCAAGTGTATTATCACCTTCAGCCACGCCTTGACTCTCCAACAAACGAACCGAATGGGGGTGAGAATCTTTGATTTATGCTGGTAATTTTTACCAAAATCAGTTTTTCGTACAATGGGTAGACAGAATTCGAAAAAGGCACGTATAGAAGTAAACAAACATGTTAGCTACTTATTCTGTTTCTAATGGAACCACAATATTGTTTCAGGGTGCGTGATTTATGGCTTCGTGGGTGGCTTGACGGGCACCACATCGATCGCCACACTATCAGCCATCGCGTTGGACCGCTACTGGGCAGTGGTGCGACCTCTGGAGCCGCTACGAGCGTTGACAGCCATAAGAGCTCGCCTACTAGCCATTGGAGCATGGCTGTATGCCTGCATCTTCGCGATCATCCCGGCACTCAACATCGGCTACGGCAGCTACGTTCCTGAAGGCTACTTGACCAGCTGCAGCTTCGATTACCTTACAGAAGACTTTTCACCTCGATGTTTCATCTTCGTTTTCTTCTGCGCAGCGTGGCTGGCACCATTCTGCACTATTACATTTTGTTACATTAGCATATTTCGTGTTGTAGTTTGTAATACAAGTATGTCCTACGGTAACCAGGATCAAAGGCTATCATCGAGACATGTAAAAGAACGCACGAAGAGGAAAGCAGAAATAAAACTAGCGTTTCTAGTTATGGCAGTCATCGCTCTATTTTTTATATCATGGACACCATATGCTGTAGTGGCTCTGCTAGGTATAACTGGAAGAAAGGATCTCTTGACACCAATCACTTCAATGATTCCAGCATTATTCTGCAAGACGGCTGCATGCATCAATCCATTTATTTATATAATAACGCATCCAAAATTTCGTAAGGAGTTTAAGAAAATGTTGTACAGGGATAAGTCTAAACGGATGAGAGGAACATTTAAAACAACAGATTATTGTACTGATACGACCAGAATGCATAGGCCGAGTAAGGATTTAAGTGATACGGATGTTGAGATAGTTGAAATGAAGGATATACCATATCAAACTGATGAAAAACGAGACGGTAAAGTAAAGACGATATCGTCCAGGGTGGCGGAGCGCCAGGACTCACAGACGAGTATGCAGACTATCAAAAGTTTAGAAGAAAGCATCGTCAGTCCGCCTTCCTGGTACATAAAACCGCAGTTTAACAAAAAGAGAAGTTTTCACCGTCGTTCTACACGCACCAATTTATCACAAACTAGTGACCAGGATCCCACCATTTAGGAAATTTTAGTTTTTATTTATTAGCCACATAAGATAACGAAACGTCATCTGAGAAGAATAACAGAGAGCTGGGTGCTAGCTCTGAATTGAAGAAAGAGGAGCAAATGATAGCAGGGACCGACAGCTGGGGCTAATGTTGTCCTACCAGCCAGATCAATGTTAACCTACGGGAAAGTAGGTACCTACCTATAGTGGTACTGCCGGGTAACGTGTTTTTTTTAGTGTTTTAATGATAACTTCTACTAGACATTGCCTAGGTACCTGCTGATAGACCGTGACAGGGTCTAATGCATCATGAATTCACGATTTGGCTTTACGGTGTTGGACAACCTTATCATAAGAGGCGAGAAAAGGTACCTAGGAGTTTTTAACTGAAAAATGTTCCCAAAAGTTTATCTGTAGGTCTACCTCCACCTATAGTTGTTACGTGCTCTGCTCTAAGCTATCATCTGTACTACTTTGTTGTGGTAAAAAAAAAAAAAATTAGGTAATGTTGATACCCGTCCCATAATCTGACTCTATGTACCTACCTGTAGATATTAGTAGTTTAGAAACATGAAATTATATTTTAAATATACGATGAATGTTAAAATTAAAAAACCTTCTATCTAATTTGTTTTTATTGGTTTCTCCTGCCCTTTCATCCCTTCCACTTGTCTTATTTAGGCCGTAGAATAAATAGGTACAATATATGAAACCGAGCAAGTCTCAGTTTGATGAAATTGCTGCTCATACGAATGCCTTCAGGTATGTATTTTAGTTTAGATATAAAATGGTGGTAAAACACAATCTTATTGCTAGATACGAGAGCCTCGAGCAGGGGCATATAGGGCTATTATATCATGAAACTACTATTTTACTACATTCTCACGCGGAAAGAATAGTCGTACCTATTATATTCCAGACTTTACATGTCTGTGGTCCAGACGAACCATTTTACTGTTGTCTATGGGCCATTGTAAAAAAAAGCAATGCGAAATAGGTCATGGCATATTATGCCGGCACCGCAACTGCACAGCTGCAGCACGGCGTCGCCTCGTATTTAGGCTACGGCTACCCGGCTACACGCCGTCCGCTCGCAGTCGGCGCACCAGCGGCGAGGTGCAAGCTTGCTGTCACCGCAAACACAATTTTACATGGCATTTGTCATTGAACACGCCTAGGACTGGCGAATCGGAATTGGCGCGCAGTAAACACGCGGACGGCGCGCTGTTAGCACGCAGGCTGCGAGTCAAGTTGTATTGAAGCGGCTGACACGCTAACTGCCTGCCGTTGGCTTTTTGACATTGACATTATAAAATGTATTATACGACACACGAAATAAGGACTAATTTGAATGACAAGATAATTGCTGGGCTGGAGCGGTGCCGTTGCGATGCTGTTATAGTGTGCCATAACCTTAAACCATTACTTTGAACGCATTTTTTTTGCCCATTTAGTTGGCAGTGGTTGGCAGCCCTTTCAAAATGTCAAATTCATTCAACAGTGTCAAGTTCATGTCAAGTTTGACAATAGGGACGGCCAAATAAAAGCACATCGATTTAATCGATTTGATATTAGTAACAGTCAGTCTCGATTTTGCGCTCAGAAAAGCGGCTGTCGCTTATGCTCAGTTGCATTCAATTAGACTGGACCACGCGTTGTACAAACCTGTAGGTATTTATTATAAGCAAAAGTTGCGGTTTACGATTTATAAAGTATAAAAAATAAACTACTTACTAGATCTCGTTCAAACCAATTTTCGGAGGAAGTTTACATGGTAATGTAAATAATATTTTTTAGTTGTATCATTCTCTTATTTTAGAAGTAACAGGACACACACACACACATTTCACCACTGTGGAAGTGCAAACTATTCAGTTTAGAAAAAAATGATACTAGAAACCTCATTTTGAAGACCTATCTATAGATACCCCACACGTATGGGTTTGATATAAAACAAATTTTTGAGTTTCAGTTCTAAGTAAGGGGAACCCCAAAAATTTTTTTTTTTCTATCTTTGTGTGAAAATCTTAATGCGGTTCACAGAATACATCTAGTACCAAGTTTCAACAGCATAGTTCTTATAGTTTCGGAAAAAATGACTGTGACATAATTATGGACGGACAGACAGACATGTTCCGGTTTTTGGCCATTTGGTTACGGAACCCTTTTTTTTTAGGGATGGGAAATCATCCAATGACTCCTCCCGCTCTGGGCGGAGCGAGAGGGAGTGTCAGACTTTTACTGACTAAAACCCATCCATGTTCCTTCATTGCCCTTTGTGTTCCGGAGCCCCGGTATCTCTGTCGAATAGTCCCGCAACTCCGGCAGGCGTCGGCCCTTTCGGGCCCCTTTGCGTGCTGACTCTCTTTGAGGCGCGCGTGGAACACTAACGCGCCGTCGACACGGCCTGTCGTTAAAAGACGGACGGACGGCAAGTCATCCATAGCTCGCCGTCCACAGGCCCGCGCCTACGGTGGCCGGAGGTCACCAGGTGGTGGCCTCCGACGCCCGCGGCGTCTACCACGGCGGCCGGGACGAGAGGTTCTCTCCCTCTCCCACTCCGCCACCTCCTTCGCTAGCATGACTGCTTCGCAGAAGGAAGTGACGGCGTCCCATTCCGTCTCGCTCCGGACCATGGCTTGGACCAGGGCCGGACGCGAGAGGTCGCTGCCGATCGCCGCTTCGAGGACACGGTGGTGCGCCGCCCAAGCGGGGCACACCTGCACCGTGTCCTCCGGTCGATCCTCGCAGTGGTGACACCCGGGCGTTTCCTCCCACCCGATTCGGTGCAGGTACCTCCCGAAACATCCGTGTCCGGTGAGGACCTGCGTCAGGCGGAAGGTGAGGACGCCGTGGCGCCTCTCAAGCCACTCCTCAAAGAGGGGGGCTACGGAACCCTAAAAACATGTCGTACATGCTTTATTTGGTTATGATATGGGTTTTATTTCTTTTATTTCATGCTATCATACAGTCTGAAATCTAAACTTCAAAATTTGCTTCAGGCCCCACGCCGGCTTACTCCGGCACTGATAGATATTGTGGTAGGCTTCCGCGAGCCTGGTGTCAGATTTTCTGGCTTCTTGCGCTCCGTAACGACCGCCAAAGATCTACACATGATAGCAGCTAGCTGGGAATATAATAGGCCTATAGTACTTTCCGAATCATGGAATGAAGCTCAGTATTTATTGGATCGCGTCGTCACTAATAGCATTGATTAACCTAGAATTCCAGGGGATCACTAGGTGCCCTAGCATTTGATATTCAAATGGGCCTAGCTGGGGTTAGGCGCACCCCAGATCGGACACCTATAAACCCTCATAACTTTTGAACCAGTGACCGACTAAGGCCACGTTCACACGGCGACAATTCGATTAGATTCTCATCTCAAGATGTATGGACGACTCAGTAGCCATGCCATATTTCGTAAACTACTGGAGTACTAATTTTAGATTTTGGGTACTAATTTTATCTACTACTACTTCTTTTATCTAATACTAATTTCCTACATAAGCTTGAGGAAAGCGAAAAGCTCCTCAAGTTTAGAATCAACATTCTTTGGCGATTCGTTGATATCTCAGTAAATACAAATGTTTCAGTTCTGTTTTTTTACAAAATGAATCACCTATAAAGACCTGAGGAGACCTATTCCAGCAATGGACGTGTTTCGGCTAATATGACGATGTTGATGATTTCGTATTCAGTAAACGGGCAACCAATTAACAGAAAAATCACAAAACACAAATTAATTTAACTGAATTGAAAGAGTAACAATATGGCTTAATAATGAAGTTTATTTGAATTTAGAAGTCCAAGTCAAAGAGGTTTCTAACATCAAAGTGACCCGTTTAATGAAACGGCAATTTCATAGGTACTTAATCAAAATATACCTACATAGGTACGTATCTACATCTAATGTTTTACAATTAATTAGATCTGATGTATGGATGAACTGGATTTCTTTGTGTCTAAGTTGTTTTTTTTTGGCTTATGTTTAACTTACCACCAGCTAAAGTAACATTTAGCAGTCAAAAATAGTAAATGATCACCAAAATTAAACCCGCATTTTAATGTAAACTTATAACCAAAGTTATAACATTTTGCTATCCTATTTAAGCAAACCAACTCCAAAAATATTCTAACCCAAAAATAGTTAAAATGATACGCAAAAAAATAACATCTCGTTATCCGATTAAACCAAATGATTCACCAACAATAGAAGGGATCTGGCGCTCGGCGGCCGATACCGCGGCACGCTCGCTTCGCTCGCTTGCCTTCGCGCGCTAATGGTCATGGTTCTAACCTAACCTAACCCACATGTTTCACCAGCCATAGAGGGGATCTGACGCAGACACGTTACTATAGAATTTGACTATTATACTAACTGAATATTAATTTGCTCGCTAAGATTTGGTGATCATTTACTAAATTTGGTGGTCGAATACAATTTAAAGTGGAGTCGTGACTAAAATAGCTGGTACTATTGTATTTTTAGACTTTATTTTTCTGGTGTTAAGTAGATATTTTTGGTTACAAAACTAAGGGTATCGAAGCATTTTATGGTGGTCATTATATTTATCCCCTTTTTTTAATGAATATCGTTACATCTCAAAATCTAAGTAGATTTTTTTGAGGATGGGAAATCATCCAATGTCGCTCTGGGCGGAGCCGAAGTGAGTGTCAGACTCTAACTGACTAAATCCTATCCGTGTTCCTCCCAATGACCTTTGCGCTCTAAGGCCGCGGTGACTCTTTTGAACAAATTCCTTAACCTTGGCCAAATCTATGTGCCTTTTTTCTTAGCCTTCGTAAAAGCTTTAAGCTTGAGATGCTCCCACATACGTCACATAAATTATATTTGCGGAATCCTTCAAACTTCACAAAGTTCAGAACGTGGTACGCTCCAGCGCGCTTCCTATTCTCTCGCGGAAGGCGCCAAAGAAAGATTTATAGCCTGCACAAGTCTGGATTTATGAAGATAGGAGCCGCTTCCGTAGGAGAATACCCTTCAGCGAATCCCTACACGTGGTCCCCGGGTGGTGCTAAACAGGTGACACTAACCGCCTCCCTGGTCTAGTGGTTATACCACCTGATTCAGACCCAGAGGTCCCGGGTTCGATTCCCAGCGGGGGCAATTTTTTTTTGCTCGGTTTGGTTGGTGGTAGGACTTCTTCTAAGTCCGCCTGGGATAATCTAAACTTACCTCCAAGTATCGCCACAAAAACCGGACCTCTGCGTCTCGCATCCATTGGCTACATACATCAGCCCTATATTATATGAAATATCTAGGCATACCAACCAACCAACTTTTGCCTCTTAACATAGGAATTAACTTATCAAACTTGAAACCTACCTAAGCAGACAAGGTTACCTACCCACTTGCTACGTGAGAAATTTAGTAGTATATTGCTGTTCACTAAACTTGGGATATTAATCTACAAGTACCTATAAAGAAGACCGATACAGAACATTAATTTGATACAAACTTTTATAAGTCATATTTTACGAATCCGACAAGGTTAGCAAAGATTTGCCACATGCGTAGGTACCTACTACAAGAAGTTACAGCAATTTTTCAAGTATATCAAAATAAGAAAGATAAGGCCCACCACACCCATTGCAAAATACACAGTAAGACTAATTTCTTTCCATCCTTCGTCTATTTGAAAAACGTTTCCTCCTCTCCGACGTGATCCAAGCAATTCACGATGTAAAAGCAATATGACTTAAAGTCCTAAATTAGGTTCTCCCTGCATAGTCCCCAGGGACACTCTTCACAACACGTCTAACTCTAAATAGACCGTGAGATAACAACGGAGGAGAGTTTCTTAATTGTCTTTCGTATCACAGAAAAGTAAATCAATATTTGTGACAAAGTACTACGCAATCTTTCACCCGAGGAAATTCCGGAAAATGAGGGATGTTTCCATTAAATTCTATCAACACAATTTTGACAACACTCAAATACGAGCTCGAAATAATTCAATTATTATTTCAACCTCCGCAGATGGCAACTATGCCGATATTTCAAATGTTTACTCATAAATTTGAACATGCAAAAAGTTCCAAATATTTAATAAAAGGATATTGATTTTTGACCTTTTGAAAACTTAGTTTGGTGTGCTACTTAAAAATCATATTAGAAAAAAGAAAAAAATCCTAACTTATAATATATTTCTTATTATAACGAAAAGGCGAGTGATTTGCATTGCATTTACATATTTTTAGTCTTCTCGTTTGTCTGCATCCTTGGTTGAATCTGTCTCCTGTACACACCCTTTAAAGAATCTCCCTATAACAGTTTTCACAATCCGAGTTCCTTCTTGCGGCAAAATCGCTATCGGGAATTTATGGAATATTTTTTTCTTAAAAAGGCTGCCAGCATTAACGTTTGCTGCATTGATGAGAGTATGTTCTGTCCCATAACTTCCCCTAGTACTGTTCTCGGGTGCTAAAAGAAAATAAACAGTTACCTTCATGCTAATTTCAACATGACCATCTCACTGCACAACGTGTAACAGAATAAACGCAATACATCTTAAAAGGTAATTGTACTCATCATTATGAACAACATTTACTATTGGACCAACACTGAAATGGCAAAAAAAAAATCGGCTCCTCCATACATTTACGAGTAGGTATTTGCGCATAAATCGACAAAATTTAGGTACTAAGCAGCTGATTTTTTAAGAGGTATTGCGTCTATACACATATTATACTCACAAAACAAATACTCTTAGAAAACCAGATTAGAAAAACAATCCTAGATTTCTATGTATACAAAAAACAATATTATTGTTAGTAACTTGTAGATACTTAAGTTAGTCGATAAAACTTTAGAAGTGCCATGTCATTATTTAATAAGTTCAAGTTAGGATTCTTAAGAATAGCACTGTGCTGAGTATCTCCGGTACACTGTTTCTTAACCCCTTAAGAAACAGTTTACCTAACGAGTAAGATTCCCCAGTCTTACTCGTTAGGTAAAAGTTAGATCAGATTCCAAAAAGAATCAAGTTTATAGCAAGCGACAAGTCATATGAAACTAGTTGAATTAGGTCCCAATTAGTCCAAATTAAGGACAGTGTTTGCAATGATTACGTGACTGACGTTACGAAAAGTAATTCGATGCAGATGGAAATCACTTCAAATAAACGATCCGTACGTAATCCCGTACGACATGCGTCTGGATTCCGCGCATGATTTTAATCCATACTAACATTATAATGCGAAAGTGGCTCCCTATCTATTTCTAACTGCTTCACGTGTTAACGGTTGAACGGAGTCAGATGAAATGACAAAGTTAGACGTTCTATAACTGTGTCATTTCATCTAATTCCGTCCTGGAATAGGTCATAGAATCTTTTTTTTTTTCATTGCTACTGTTTGTTTCCTTGGAGTAATTTTCGACTTCCTTAGTATTTTAATAATTAAATCAAAACATTTACCTTCTGTCGTACTCGCGACAAAAACTTCACTACAGGTTACATTCTCAACTGTGGGATTATTGATAGTAGTAGGCCCATCATCTTCTGTCTCGTCGTTCGAATCTGGTTCATTCAACTGCGCTAACCCTTCCATCAAACTCCCATTAATGTTCGCCACTATCCGAATTCCTTTGTGTTGGGATAACCTCCTCGCTATCGGTAATTTACCGAACTCTTTATTCTTAAAAGGACTAACAGCACTAGCGTTTGTAGCATTGATGAGAGTATTTGCAACCACGGAAGGATTAGTTGCATTGTCGGGTACTGGAATAAGGGAAATAGTTGCTGTTAGAATAATCGAGAAAAATAAAGTTGCACTTCCGGGGAGGTACTGCCTAATTATATTACCTTCTGAAGTACTCGTATGAGAGACTTCACTACAGGTTACATTCTCAACTGTGGCACTATTGATAGTAGTAGGCCCATCATCTTCTGTATCGTCGTTTGAATCCGGTTCATTCAACTGCGCTAACCCTTCCATCAAATTCCCTTTAATGTTCGCCACTATCCGAATTCCTTTATGTTGGGGTAACCTCCTCGGTATCGATAATTTACCTAACTCTTTATTCTTAAAAGGACTAACAGCACTAGCGTTTGTAGCATTGATGAGAGTATTTGCAACCACGGAAGGATTAGTTGCATTGTCGGGTACTGGAATAAGGGAAATAGTTGCTGTTAGAATAATCGAGAAAAATAAAGTTGCACTTCCGGGGAGGTACTGCCTAATTATATTACCTTCTGAAGTACTTGTATGAGAGACTTCACTACAGGTTACATTCTCAACTGTGGCACTATTGATAGTAGTAGGCCCATCATCTTCTGTATCGTCGTTTGAATCCGGTTCATTCAACTGCGCTAACCCTTCCATCAAATTCCCTTTAATGTTCGCCACTATCCGAATTCCTTTATGTTGGGGTAACCTCCTCGGTATCGATAATTTACCGAACTCTTTATTCTTAAAAGGACTAACAGCACTAGCGTTTGTAGCATTGATGAGAGTATTTGCAACCACGGAAGGATTAGTTGCATTGTCGGGTACTGGAATAAGGGAAATAGTTGCTGTTAGAATAATCGAGAAAAATAAAGTTGCACTTCCAGGGAGGTACTGCCTAATTATATTACCTTCTGAAGTACTCGTATGAGAGACTTCACTACAGGTTACATTCTCAACTGTGGCACTATTGATAGTAGTAGGCCCATCATCTTCTGTATCGTCGTTTGAATCCGGTTCATTCAACTGCGCTAACCCTTCCATCAAATTCCCTTTAATGTTCGCCACTATCCGAATTCCTTTATGTTGGGGTAACCTCCTCGGTATCGATAATTTACCTAACTCTTTATTCTTAAAAGGACTAACAGCACTCGCGTTTGTTGCATTGTTTAAAGTATTTTCTACAGCAGGAGTTCCACCATTCGGGAGTTGTGTCCACTTGTCAACGGAATTGTCTTGTTCTAACCGATAACAAAGAGTTCCAATTTAATTATATACATATAGAGGTACCACTAAAATTGCAATATATTCAAAGCATAGTTTTTTAAAAACAGTATATTAAAATAAAAACAAATTCAACTTACTTACTGTAGTACTCGCATTAATAAATTCACTATTCGTAACATTCTCTACATTTGAATAATTCACAGTTGTTGCCTCCTCACAATCTGCTCGTACATCTTTCTTTAAACCTGTCTCAATTGGCTCTGTCAACCCTTTTATCAAACTCCCTATTACGTTTTTCAAAATTCGAGTTCCTTGCTCCAGCTTTCTCGATGTATGTAAACCAAAAACTTTTTTCTGAACCTCACCAGCATCATTGTCTGTCGCATTGATGAGTTTATTTTCAAACCAAGTATTAGCTTTACTTGAATTATTGAAATCTGGGAGTTTGTTTTCTGTAGCACTCGCGTTAAAAACCTCACTATTCGTAAAATTCTCAAATATTGAATATTTTACAGTAGTTGGCTCTTCATCAGCTCCACAATTCAAAGCAACCATAAATAATATTAATAGCAAATTACAAAACTTCATGTTTTAAAAACAACGTCTACGTAGTGAAAAACGAATTTGATATAAACTTGCAAATACGATGATTTTCCTTATTTATTAGGTTGAAACAACTGTGTAAACGTAGTAGGTATTTTGTATGGTTAATTAATAAGGATTCTAAGAATAACATTTTGAGCGATAACCCTAGTGTGTAGTCTATAGACCTTGACGAATTTAATTATCTCTTTTTTCACTTTAGCTATTTCTTGTCCTTTAATCTTAGAATAATAACGCATAGAAACCTAGTACGAGTGCAAAAAGTGAGGCAACTAAAACTTAGCCTAATCCGTCAAACTTAGCCATCAGGCCGTCAGTACTAGAGGTGGGCAAAGTGTATCATTTTTGCGATTGGAACATTTGCATCTGGATCATTGAAATGTTCCGAAACACTGATATGTTTCATTTGGCTCATTTGGATCATCGACTCATAAGATATAAAACAGAATGTTTCGAATACAATGTTACGTCGCGGGTTCGTATTAATGACCGAGTCAGTGAAACATTCAGCGGCTAGTCCTTAATTTATTACCAGCTGGTCAATGCAAACATTACATGCAAATAACTATCTTATAGTATTTGATACGTAAGGACCTTAGTGGTAATTTTTACGTGCATATGATACACTTCTCCTAATTTGTTATCTCTCTCTGACTTGTATAGATTGTAATTATTTCGCCCGCTCACCCGCCACGAGCGAGTCTATAGATAAATTACTTAGTGTTTCAGTTCTCTGTTCTCTCATTCTCTCTCACTCCCGGCCACGCGGCTCATTCGCCTCGCCGCTCGCGTGACGCGTCGTGAAACGAACTGAGAGAGAGTAATGTTCCAGATCCAAAAGATGCGTTTGAAACGTTGATACTGAACGAATATTTTGAATCACTTCAGTGATCCGGATCAGTGAGTCGGTTCCGTAAAGAGTTACACACGCCTAGTCAGTACTCAATGTCACGTTCCGTCGAACACAGCTCGCGAGTAAATAATTGAAAATGACAGTTTGTTGCGTGAAAGGATGTTAAAAGGTAATTGTACTCATCATTATGAACAACATTTACTATTGGACCAACACTGAAATGGCAAAAAAAAAATCGGCTCCTCCATACATTTACGAGTAGGTATTTGCGCATAAATCGACAAAATTTAGGTACTAAGCAGCTGATTTTTTAAGAGGTATTGCGTCTATACACATATTATACTCACAAAACAAATACTCTTAGAAAACCAGATTAGAAAAACAATCCTAGATTTCTATGTATACAAAAAACAATATTATTGTTAGTAACTTGTAGATACTTAAGTTAGTCGATAAAACTTTAGAAGTGCCATGTCATTATTTAATAAGTTCAAGTTAGGATTCTTAAGAATAGCACTGTGCTGAGTATCTCCGGTACACTGTTTCTTAACCCCTTAAGAAACAGTTTACCTAACGAGTAAGATTCCCCAGTCTTACTCGTTAGGTAAAAGTTAGATCAGATTCCAAAAAGAATCAAGTTTATAGCAAGCGACAAGTCATATGAAACTAGTTGAATTAGGTCCCAATTAGTCCAAATTAAGGACAGTGTTTGCAATGATTACGTGACTGACGTTACGAAAAGTAATTCGATGCAGATGGAAATCACTTCAAATAAACGATCCGTACGTAATCCCGTACGACATGCGTCTGGATTCCGCGCATGATTTTAATCCATACTAACATTATAATGCGAAAGTGGCTCCCTATCTATTTCTAACTGCTTCACGTGTTAACGGTTGAACGGAGTCAGATGAAATGACAAAGTTAGACGTTCTATAACTGTGTCATTTCATCTAATTCCGTCCTGGAATAGGTCATAGAATCTTTTTTTTTTTCATTGCTACTGTTTGTTTCCTTGGAGTAATTTTCGACTTCCTTAGTATTTTAATAATTAAATCAAAACATTTACCTTCTGTCGTACTCGCGACAAAAACTTCACTACAGGTTACATTCTCAACTGTGGGATTATTGATAGTAGTAGGCCCATCATCTTCTGTCTCGTCGTTCGAATCTGGTTCATTCAACTGCGCTAACCCTTCCATCAAACTCCCATTAATGTTCGCCACTATCCGAATTCCTTTGTGTTGGGATAACCTCCTCGCTATCGGTAATTTACCGAACTCTTTATTCTTAAAAGGACTAACAGCACTAGCGTTTGTAGCATTGATGAGAGTATTTGCAACCACGGAAGGATTAGTTGCATTGTCGGGTACTGGAATAAGGGAAATAGTTGCTGTTAGAATAATCGAGAAAAATAAAGTTGCACTTCCGGGGAGGTACTGCCTAATTATATTACCTTCTGAAGTACTCGTATGAGAGACTTCACTACAGGTTACATTCTCAACTGTGGCACTATTGATAGTAGTAGGCCCATCATCTTCTGTATCGTCGTTTGAATCCGGTTCATTCAACTGCGCTAACCCTTCCATCAAATTCCCTTTAATGTTCGCCACTATCCGAATTCCTTTATGTTGGGGTAACCTCCTCGGTATCGATAATTTACCTAACTCTTTATTCTTAAAAGGACTAACAGCACTAGCGTTTGTAGCATTGATGAGAGTATTTGCAACCACGGAAGGATTAGTTGCATTGTCGGGTACTGGAATAAGGGAAATAGTTGCTGTTAGAATAATCGAGAAAAATAAAGTTGCACTTCCGGGGAGGTACTGCCTAATTATATTACCTTCTGAAGTACTTGTATGAGAGACTTCACTACAGGTTACATTCTCAACTGTGGCACTATTGATAGTAGTAGGCCCATCATCTTCTGTATCGTCGTTTGAATCCGGTTCATTCAACTGCGCTAACCCTTCCATCAAATTCCCTTTAATGTTCGCCACTATCCGAATTCCTTTATGTTGGGGTAACCTCCTCGGTATCGATAATTTACCGAACTCTTTATTCTTAAAAGGACTAACAGCACTAGCGTTTGTAGCATTGATGAGAGTATTTGCAACCACGGAAGGATTAGTTGCATTGTCGGGTACTGGAATAAGGGAAATAGTTGCTGTTAGAATAATCGAGAAAAATAAAGTTGCACTTCCAGGGAGGTACTGCCTAATTATATTACCTTCTGAAGTACTCGTATGAGAGACTTCACTACAGGTTACATTCTCAACTGTGGCACTATTGATAGTAGTAGGCCCATCATCTTCTGTATCGTCGTTTGAATCCGGTTCATTCAACTGCGCTAACCCTTCCATCAAATTCCCTTTAATGTTCGCCACTATCCGAATTCCTTTATGTTGGGGTAACCTCCTCGGTATCGATAATTTACCTAACTCTTTATTCTTAAAAGGACTAACAGCACTCGCGTTTGTTGCATTGTTTAAAGTATTTTCTACAGCAGGAGTTCCACCATTCGGGAGTTGTGTCCACTTGTCAACGGAATTGTCTTGTTCTAACCGATAACAAAGAGTTCCAATTTAATTATATACATATAGAGGTACCACTAAAATTGCAATATATTCAAAGCATAGTTTTTTAAAAACAGTATATTAAAATAAAAACAAATTCAACTTACTTACTGTAGTACTCGCATTAATAAATTCACTATTCGTAACATTCTCTACATTTGAATAATTCACAGTTGTTGCCTCCTCACAATCTGCTCGTACATCTTTCTTTAAACCTGTCTCAATTGGCTCTGTCAACCCTTTTATCAAACTCCCTATTACGTTTTTCAAAATTCGAGTTCCTTGCTCCAGCTTTCTCGATGTATGTAAACCAAAAACTTTTTTCTGAACCTCACCAGCATCATTGTCTGTCGCATTGATGAGTTTATTTTCAAACCAAGTATTAGCTTTACTTGAATTATTGAAATCTGGGAGTTTGTTTTCTGTAGCACTCGCGTTAAAAACCTCACTATTCGTAAAATTCTCAAATATTGAATATTTTACAGTAGTTGGCTCTTCATCAGCTCCACAATTCAAAGCAACCATAAATAATATTAATAGCAAATTACAAAACTTCATGTTTTAAAAACAACGTCTACGTAGTGAAAAACGAATTTGATATAAACTTGCAAATACGATGATTTTCCTTATTTATTAGGTTGAAACAACTGTGTAAACGTAGTAGGTATTTTGTATGGTTAATTAATAAGGATTCTAAGAATAACATTTTGAGCGATAACCCTAGTGTGTAGTCTATAGACCTTGACGAATTTAATTATCTCTTTTTTCACTTTAGCTATTTCTTGTCCTTTAATCTTAGAATAATAACGCATAGAAACCTAGTACGAGTGCAAAAAGTGAGGCAACTAAAACTTAGCCTAATCCGTCAAACTTAGCCATCAGGCCGTCAGTACTAGAGGTGGGCAAAGTGTATCATTTTTGCGATTGGAACATTTGCATCTGGATCATTGAAATGTTCCGAAACACTGATATGTTTCATTTGGCTCATTTGGATCATCGACTCATAAGATATAAAACAGAATGTTTCGAATACAATGTTACGTCGCGGGTTCGTATTAATGACCGAGTCAGTGAAACATTCAGCGGCTAGTCCTTAATTTATTACCAGCTGGTCAATGCAAACATTACATGCAAATAACTATCTTATAGTATTTGATACGTAAGGACCTTAGTGGTAATTTTTACGTGCATATGATACACTTCTCCTAATTTGTTATCTCTCTCTGACTTGTATAGATTGTAATTATTTCGCCCGCTCACCCGCCACGAGCGAGTCTATAGATAAATTACTTAGTGTTTCAGTTCTCTGTTCTCTCATTCTCTCTCACTCCCGGCCACGCGGCTCATTCGCCTCGCCGCTCGCGTGACGCGTCGTGAAACGAACTGAGAGAGAGTAATGTTCCAGATCCAAAAGATGCGTTTGAAACGTTGATACTGAACGAATATTTTGAATCACTTCAGTGATCCGGATCAGTGAGTCGGTTCCGTAAAGAGTTACACACGCCTAGTCAGTACTCAATGTCACGTTCCGTCGAACACAGCTCGCGAGTAAATAATTGAAAATGACAGTTTGTTGCGTGAAAGGATGTTATAGCACATCAGGAAAACAAAAAAATGTGATAAAATAACATTTCACAAATAAGTACTCACATTCTATGCACTATTTTTACGTAAATCGATAAATAAAACAAAATTCTAATAACCTAACTTGTCATAACACATTGTTGCTATTTGTGAGGAAGAAATACCCACATTGCTTTCATTAATGTTTTTCATTTTTGTAATTTTAAAATACAATACTTACTGTTAATTCATATCAAATCCGATGTTTTAACATTGTTTATAATTATAACCCATCAAGCATTCTAGACGCATTGAACAATATCTCATTCTTTATGCAATTTATTTCCTTTTATTTTGAAATAAATTGAATTATACCTTCCGAAAAAATATGTCATACCTATGACATGAAAAATCATGTTTACCTTTTCCAGTTCCCAACAACATAAAATACTTGCCTTGATAGCAAAATAGTAATGCGTCTTCCCATATTTTGTGGGTAACGGCTTAGTAATGGTATCACTGAAAGCTATATCTGTGTGCGTTAGAGGAACGTAGACACATTCGGCTCACGCACACAAAGAAAATGAAGTGGACACACGATTTTGCTCGGGTTTTGTTCTAGACGCGGCTTCTATGCGTTATTATTCTAAGCCTTTAATTTTGAAGACGACACAGTGACGATATCTACTATATGTAGGTATTTAGATACCTTGTCTAGCTTTTATTGTAGGTACCTACTATTTTCCCAAAAAATACCAGATAGACTACCAATTTCCTTTGCTTATTTGGTCGTTTGGCTTTAATAAGACAGTTTCTACCTACCCTTTTTTACCTATATCTAGAGTTCCATACAGCTGGTTACGAAATGGCAGCACGTTTCTATTTTAATTAACTTTCCATGTAGCTACTGGTAGACAAAAGATCAAAGTGATATGATTAATGATACAGTGAATTTATTTATGCGTTTCAGATGCCGCACACTGCGGACTCCAGGAAACATCCTTGTGGCGAATCTGGCGCTCAGCGACTTCCTGATGCTCGCCAAGACACCGATTTTTATTTTCAATTCTTTTAATCTCGGACCCGCACTGGGGAAAACAGGTAGGTAATTATTTTTGTTATCTTTGCCACACGTTAATACCACAGTATAATACTGTGTTAATACCTAGGTAGGTACTCGTAGGTAATATACATCTGTCACCGGAAAGTGGCAGACTCCGTAGATTAGATTAGATTATATTATATTAGATTATAATTTCTCGAAATATTATGAAAAAATCGTTTGTTTAAATGCCATTCAAATTCAATAGTTAGGTACCAATATATCCGTGTCTTATTTAGAAAAATAGTTTACAATTTTACGCAATATTTTCCAATCTTACGTTTTGTCTTGTTTGCCTTTTTTCCGGTGACATGTCGATTGCTATGCGTGAATGGCAGAAAGCTAAATCCAACGGATGAAAGTTTTTCAGTGTTTAATCAGTCGACATGAAAAAAGTTTTCCCTTTTATAGCTAAACTTGTTTAGATACTTACTTATTACCTATTATAAAATTAGTTATAGGTACCTAAAATTACACACCCAAAGTAAACTCAACCAACATTGGACAATGGGAAGTCCATTTAATTCGTAACTCTATGGCGTAAATGTGACGTCGCATATGAACGAACCACTGAGAGCCTGTTTCGTGTAGACTTAGCTTTGTTTGGGCGCCATTTTATTTCAGTTCACAATTTCTCGGAACGAAATCGAGATATTATAAACTATAAAATTTAAAAGCGTAAGAAAGCATTCCAAATGGCCAGTTGACAATTTAACTTCCGATAAATTGTCAACTGGCCATTTGTAATGCTTTTTTTACAATCTCTCAAGTTATTTTATAATGTTACGAAGTTTGCCACTTTCCAGTGACATGGATAAAGCCATGATAAAGCCATAGCTTTTACTGTAGGTACCAATGTTTTATCTTTATTTCAAATCTCTATCTTTACTTTGTCATCAATAGGAAAGAATATTTTTCTATCTATTCATGTTAAAGTATACCTACCCACATAAATTGAACGCCTATTTTCAACGCTTCCTTACATTGTGAAACGTAAGAAAGCGAATCAAACCAGTTCAATAGCTTTGTCATTTTTCAAGTGTATTATCACCTTCAGCCACGCCTTGACTCTCCAACAAACGAACCGAATGGGGGTGAGAATCTTTGATTTATGCTGGTAATTTTTACCAAAATCAGTTTTTCGTACAATGGGTAGACAGAATTCGAAAAAGGCACGTATAGAAGTAAACAAACATGTTAGCTACTTATTCTGTTTCTAATGGAACCACAATATTGTTTCAGGGTGCGTGATTTATGGCTTCGTGGGTGGCTTGACGGGCACCACATCGATCGCCACACTATCAGCCATCGCGTTGGACCGCTACTGGGCAGTGGTGCGACCTCTGGAGCCGCTACGAGCGTTGACAGCCATAAGAGCTCGCCTACTAGCCATTGGAGCATGGCTGTATGCCTGCATCTTCGCGATCATCCCGGCACTCAACATCGGCTACGGCAGCTACGTTCCTGAAGGCTACTTGACCAGCTGCAGCTTCGATTACCTTACAGAAGACTTTTCACCTCGATGTTTCATCTTCGTTTTCTTCTGCGCAGCGTGGCTGGCACCATTCTGCACTATTACATTTTGTTACATTAGCATATTTCGTGTTGTAGTTTGTAATACAAGTATGTCCTACGGTAACCAGGATCAAAGGCTATCATCGAGACATGTAAAAGAACGCACGAAGAGGAAAGCAGAAATAAAACTAGCGTTTCTAGTTATGGCAGTCATCGCTCTATTTTTTATATCATGGACACCATATGCTGTAGTGGCTCTGCTAGGTATAACTGGAAGAAAGGATCTCTTGACACCAATCACTTCAATGATTCCAGCATTATTCTGCAAGACGGCTGCATGCATCAATCCATTTATTTATATAATAACGCATCCAAAATTTCGTAAGGAGTTTAAGAAAATGTTGTACAGGGATAAGTCTAAACGGATGAGAGGAACATTTAAAACAACAGATTATTGTACTGATACGACCAGAATGCATAGGCCGAGTAAGGATTTAAGTGATACGGATGTTGAGATAGTTGAAATGAAGGATATACCATATCAAACTGATGAAAAACGAGACGGTAAAGTAAAGACGATATCGTCCAGGGTGGCGGAGCGCCAGGACTCACAGACGAGTATGCAGACTATCAAAAGTTTAGAAGAAAGCATCGTCAGTCCGCCTTCCTGGTACATAAAACCGCAGTTTAACAAAAAGAGAAGTTTTCACCGTCGTTCTACACGCACCAATTTATCACAAACTAGTGACCAGGATCCCACCATTTAGGAAATTTTAGTTTTTATTTATTAGCCACATAAGATAACGAAACGTCATCTGAGAAGAATAACAGAGAGCTGGGTGCTAGCTCTGAATTGAAGAAAGAGGAGCAAATGATAGCAGGGACCGACAGCTGGGGCTAATGTTGTCCTACCAGCCAGATCAATGTTAACCTACGGGAAAGTAGGTACCTACCTATAGTGGTACTGCCGGGTAACGTGTTTTTTTTAGTGTTTTAATGATAACTTCTACTAGACATTGCCTAGGTACCTGCTGATAGACCGTGACAGGGTCTAATGCATCATGAATTCACGATTTGGCTTTACGGTGTTGGACAACCTTATCATAAGAGGCGAGAAAAGGTACCTAGGAGTTTTTAACTGAAAAATGTTCCCAAAAGTTTATCTGTAGGTCTACCTCCACCTATAGTTGTTACGTGCTCTGCTCTAAGCTATCATCTGTACTACTTTGTTGTGGTAAAAAAAAAAAAAATTAGGTAATGTTGATACCCGTCCCATAATCTGACTCTATGTACCTACCTGTAGATATTAGTAGTTTAGAAACATGAAATTATATTTTAAATATACGATGAATGTTAAAATTAAAAAACCTTCTATCTAATTTGTTTTTATTGGTTTCTCCTGCCCTTTCATCCCTTCCACTTGTCTTATTTAGGCCGTAGAATAAATAGGTACAATATATGAAACCGAGCAAGTCTCAGTTTGATGAAATTGCTGCTCATACGAATGCCTTCAGGTATGTATTTTAGTTTAGATATAAAATGGTGGTAAAACACAATCTTATTGCTAGATACGAGAGCCTCGAGCAGGGGCATATAGGGCTATTATATCATGAAACTACTATTTTACTACATTCTCACGCGGAAAGAATAGTCGTACCTATTATATTCCAGACTTTACATGTCTGTGGTCCAGACGAACCATTTTACTGTTGTCTATGGGCCATTGTAAAAAAAAGCAATGCGAAATAGGTCATGGCATATTATGCCGGCACCGCAACTGCACAGCTGCAGCACGGCGTCGCCTCGTATTTAGGCTACGGCTACCCGGCTACACGCCGTCCGCTCGCAGTCGGCGCACCAGCGGCGAGGTGCAAGCTTGCTGTCACCGCAAACACAATTTTACATGGCATTTGTCATTGAACACGCCTAGGACTGGCGAATCGGAATTGGCGCGCAGTAAACACGCGGACGGCGCGCTGTTAGCACGCAGGCTGCGAGTCAAGTTGTATTGAAGCGGCTGACACGCTAACTGCCTGCCGTTGGCTTTTTGACATTGACATTATAAAATGTATTATACGACACACGAAATAAGGACTAATTTGAATGACAAGATAATTGCTGGGCTGGAGCGGTGCCGTTGCGATGCTGTTATAGTGTGCCATAACCTTAAACCATTACTTTGAACGCATTTTTTTTGCCCATTTAGTTGGCAGTGGTTGGCAGCCCTTTCAAAATGTCAAATTCATTCAACAGTGTCAAGTTCATGTCAAGTTTGACAATAGGGACGGCCAAATAAAAGCACATCGATTTAATCGATTTGATATTAGTAACAGTCAGTCTCGATTTTGCGCTCAGAAAAGCGGCTGTCGCTTATGCTCAGTTGCATTCAATTAGACTGGACCACGCGTTGTACAAACCTGTAGGTATTTATTATAAGCAAAAGTTGCGGTTTACGATTTATAAAGTATAAAAAATAAACTACTTACTAGATCTCGTTCAAACCAATTTTCGGAGGAAGTTTACATGGTAATGTAAATAATATTTTTTAGTTGTATCATTCTCTTATTTTAGAAGTAACAGGACACACACACACACATTTCACCACTGTGGAAGTGCAAACTATTCAGTTTAGAAAAAAATGATACTAGAAACCTCATTTTGAAGACCTATCTATAGATACCCCACACGTATGGGTTTGATATAAAACAAATTTTTGAGTTTCAGTTCTAAGTAAGGGGAACCCCAAAAATTTTTTTTTTTCTATCTTTGTGTGAAAATCTTAATGCGGTTCACAGAATACATCTAGTACCAAGTTTCAACAGCATAGTTCTTATAGTTTCGGAAAAAATGACTGTGACATAATTATGGACGGACAGACAGACATGTTCCGGTTTTTGGCCATTTGGTTACGGAACCCTTTTTTTTTAGGGATGGGAAATCATCCAATGACTCCTCCCGCTCTGGGCGGAGCGAGAGGGAGTGTCAGACTTTTACTGACTAAAACCCATCCATGTTCCTTCATTGCCCTTTGTGTTCCGGAGCCCCGGTATCTCTGTCGAATAGTCCCGCAACTCCGGCAGGCGTCGGCCCTTTCGGGCCCCTTTGCGTGCTGACTCTCTTTGAGGCGCGCGTGGAACACTAACGCGCCGTCGACACGGCCTGTCGTTAAAAGACGGACGGACGGCAAGTCATCCATAGCTCGCCGTCCACAGGCCCGCGCCTACGGTGGCCTGAGGTCACCAGGTGGTGGCCTCCGACGCCCGCGGCGTCTACCACGGCGGCCGGGACGAGAGGTTCTCTCCCTCTCCCACTCCGCCACCTCCTTCGCTAGCATGACTGCTTCGCAGAAGGAAGTGACGGCGTCCCATTCCGTCTCGCTCCGGACCATGGCTTGGACCAGGGCCGGACGCGAGAGGTCGCTGCCGATCGCCGCTTCGAGGACACGGTGGTGCGCCGCCCAAGCGGGGCACACCTGCACCGTGTCCTCCGGTCGATCCTCGCAGTGGTGACACCCGGGCGTTTCCTCCCACCCGATTCGGTGCAGGTACCTCCCGAAACATCCGTGTCCGGTGAGGACCTGCGTCAGGCGGAAGGTGAGGACGCCGTGGCGCCTCTCAAGCCACTCCTCAAAGAGGGGGGCTACGGAACCCTAAAAACATGTCGTACATGCTTTATTTGGTTATGATATGGGTTTTATTTCTTTTATTTCATGCTATCATACAGTCTGAAATCTAAACTTCAAAATTTGCTTCAGGCCCCACGCCGGCTTACTCCGGCACTGATAGATATTGTGGTAGGCTTCCGCGAGCCTGGTGTCAGATTTTCTGGCTTCTTGCGCTCCGTAACGACCGCCAAAGATCTACACATGATAGCAGCTAGCTGGGAATATAATAGGCCTATAGTACTTTCCGAATCATGGAATGAAGCTCAGTATTTATTGGATCGCGTCGTCACTAATAGCATTGATTAACCTAGAATATCGACCCGTCCAGCAGTTAGTATTCAGCCACAAAATCGTCTCAACATCCATCAAATGGACCTACAAATTATGAAAATTGGTTTTTTCCGTGTTCAAAAAGATAAGATAAGTATGTGAAACGACACTGAGCTACGTTCAAAGAAAATAAACTATTTCGGTACCAAGACTTCCCACATCAAAATAATGATACTTGGACAGAAATCGATTACTATAGGATTGTCATCGATATTTCGATTAATTGATAAAAATCTTGACCAAACCTATATTATTATTTGACAGTTGACAGTAGACATTGACACTGACAGTGTTGTTATGTTGCTAAAATGATTCATAACCTATCTTCCCACCTAATAAAAATTGTATATAGAAGAAATAACTTATTTGCAAAGCAATATTCGACGGCAAAATCATATAAGCTCCTTTTCTTCGGATCAGATGGCATCGCTCTCAGTAGTTTACGAAAAATAAATGAATTCAGGTAAGCCAAAATTACCTTCTAAAGCAGTCATTTTAATTTGTAGGTACGTATTATTGACAGATATTGCAACAAATCTAAATATAATAACTGAAGCTGAAGCATAATTAATTTAAAGTGCAACTGACGCTAAACTTAAATTATCATTTCTTTCAGAAAAAAGCAAAATCACCTCATCGACCGGTTGGACTTAGTTACTACTAACACGAAACATAAAACAGACATACAAAAGTACGCTGAGGCGGAAAATATTAATACAAAAACATGGCCCCTAGACAGGTTACGTGCTGCAGAATACGATTTGGGATTAATTGTCGCATTTGGTCACCTAATTAAAGCAGATCTCCTTAGTAAATTCCCACTGTAAGTTAAACCTATCTATATCCCTTTATGATTTCAGTCTTTTAAGATGAAAGACCTTTCTTTAATACTTTGGACACACTAGCTGGTGCTGAGTAGGAATTTGGCCCTGATCTTTTTTATTTATTTATTATACACTTAATTGTACACCGATAAAAACATTCAAGAAAACTACAAACTAAAACACATATATGTACAATGGGCGGCCTTATCGCATTCCGCGATCTCTTCCAGTCAACCTGATCTTAATGCATTCTCTTGCCTAAATTTATTTGGAGTTGGTGTAGCATGTCTTATCTGTCAGTATCACCATCATCTGAGTAGACTAGCTCTAACAATTTATTAGTTAAATCTAACTCACCAATGAGTACACCTTATATAATATAATTATGGGTGGAACTGCACCTACCTGGCTTTCCATAAAACATATGAAATAAGAGAATGTAGTAAATCCAAGCTGAAATGTAAAACAAGCTTGTTTCACTCGCCCTTGCACCAGTCTTCTTCAGTTCTCAAGCTTCTCTGTGCAAGTTGTTTCAACATAGTGCAATCTGTATGTGAATGGGAAAAAGGAAACCTATTCTTTACAAGGCGGGGTTTAAAATAAGCCCCCCCTAAAAATATGGCAGCACTTGTGTAGGGATGTATGCTTCAAAAGCTTAAGAATTAAAAATTCATTCTCCGCTAACATAATAATAACATTTATTTCCAGTGGCATGGTGAATGTGCATCCCAGTTTATTACCCCGGTGGCGAGGTGCCGCTCCCATCATCCACACGCTCCTGCATGGAGACCAGGTCACAGGAGTCACACTTATGAAAATCAAGGCTGATATTTTTGATGTGGGTAAGCATATTTGAAATCCACACAGAAATAATAAGGGCTGTAATTTTAATTTTGATCACTGGTGCACCTTACCAAAGGTGGATAATAGTGTAGTACCTATTGAATAGGAAGGGGTTCATCAAGTCAGCTGAAAGGTATCCACTATTGGAAATAAGCCTTTCTCAAATACCCCAGTGCTTCTCTTCAGCAGAGAGCTTCTATTCTTGCTGAAGATGGGTAATTATTTACTAATATGATTGAACATTTTGATTCAGCTTTTTTTTTTGTGAGACATAGGGACTGTATATTAAGATTTTATTTACTCAATACTCACATACATTACATTTATATAATTCCAGGTGAAATTATAAGCCAAATAAAAGTGCCTGTATCCAAGGATATAAGGTTACCAGAGCTGACTGAACAGCTATCTGAATTCGGAGCAGAAATGCTGGTAGACTGCATACGGACTTTACCAAAGAGTTTGGAAAATCTTCAAGCTCAAAGCTCTGAAGGCGTTACTTATGGTATGTAATGTATTGCTCTCTATTCTCTACATTGCAATATTAATATTTTCTGGGAACTCCTCTAACTGAATACTAACATTTGACATGGCAAAAAGTAGGAACTTCATTTAAATAGGTCTTATTCCTTTGCTTCTCATGATGTAATAATTCAGCTATCTGCTTTGCGGATATTATTCACTCCATCATCAAAGGTTATATATATATGTTCTCTGTAGAAATACATCTATAGCAGTATACACCCACATGTTAGTATAATAATATTTACCATTCACCTCATTTCTTGTTACAGCTAAGAAAATACACAAAAGCATAAGTGAAGTCAGATGGTCCGAAATGACTGCAGTAGAAGTATACAACCTGTTTCGTGCAATATACAGTTTGTATCCCCTTACCACTACATTTAAAGATAAAAAAATGAAGTTGTTTGATGCATTCATACAAGATGACAAGGTTGATCATAGTGATAAGCCTGTAGGAACATTGGAGTATAGTGAGGAAGCTAATGCAATCAGAATATTGTGCAAAGATCGAAGATATATTTATTTCAATTCACTTAGGATAGTAGGGAAAAGACTAATATCTGCACTAGATTTTTATAATGGTTATATTAAAAATGTTCCCGAAGAAAAAAGGGAGTGTACAGTTTCTAGAAATCAATAAATTATTAATAATTGAATGCTGTTGTTATCATTCCCACTGTAAACTTCAGTCTACAGGAAATTACCCTTTAAAAAATGGGGTGGCCTCATACGCAAGGCATTTGAAATTAAAAAATGTAGTACAAAACAATAAATAGTAATAGTTATGTAGAATTCGATTAATGACAAAGGATTGGAGATTGGGGAAAAGAAAATAAATATTTGTTAAGTCTAAAATGTATATTAGAACTTTTACTATGTATATAGATATTAAAAGATAGTCCACATCCAAGGGATGCAAGGATGGTACAATAGTATTTGTATAGGTCCAGTACATAAATATAATATCAAATATATGCGGAATATAATATATATAAATAAATATTTGTTAGTATTTAGGTTGATAGTCTGTAGTGGAAAATTGTGTTATTGGAAGGAAAATAATTTTTGGTTTTTAAATTACCTAGGATCCTACTTTAAACATCTGTAGTAGACAACTACCAGGACTGGCTTATTAGCTACTTATTTCAATTAGTTATCCTAATTCATTTTCTAGCAGAAAACTACGAAGTTACTTCATCAAACCCTTACCCTGAAAATAAAAAAGACAAAAATCAGTTTCATATTGCCTTGATGGTTGTGGGAGACTGGCGATTTGGTATTTGGCTACAGGCTGAGCTGTCACTCATAATATTTGGCGATGCAGAAGGCTGTTAATGACTAAAGCCGGGTACTCATTAGCGAGCTGTAACCGTAACTTATGTGATACAGTAACGAGGTTCTAGTGTGTACGCGTTTTACAATTACGGCTCACGACGTCGCCGGAACGCTTTCACCGAGCGTACTCATTTTGCGAGCTGTAACTGTAACCAAATAGATACAGTAACGAGGTTCTAGTGTGTACGGGGAGTTACGTAGTAACGAACGGGGAGACCTGCTCTGCCCTCAGTTTTGGTTTGTAACTCCACGATGTTGGACGAAGTGTCTCCACTGCTGCCCAGGCATCTTCTTTCAAATGATTTTTGTAATAATCTTTGTCCTTAGGGTTCCATAGTACAGTATTTTCCCTGTAAGCGTCTATCAGCAAAAGACATTTATCGTCTGACCATTCACTCATAATGACAAAGCAATAACTCGAAATGACAGCTGGTTCGCAGCGGCTAGCAACAACCTCTCCTCTTGACGTCCACGAGCGCACTGCCACAGAGTACATTTTTATATAGCTGCGAGCACCCTTTGATCCGCGGCAAAACCGACAATCGTCGGCTCGCTGCGAGTCGCTCGTGTAGCGTTCGTCGCAGGCTTGCGAACCACGTACACATTATGTTTTTGGTAACAGTAACGGTTACAGTTACGTGCAACGTTACGGGTTTAGAAATGAGTACGTTGTAAACGTCGGGTCGCTGCAAGCCGCACGCGTACCGCTCGCAGCAGGTTTGCGAACCACGTAGGTACACACTATGTTTTTTGGTTACAGTACATGCAACGGTTACTGTTACGGCTCGCTAGTGAGTACCCGCCTTAAGGGATTATAATCAGATATCTGGTAGCATTATCCAAACATTAACGGCATCGAAAATATCGTTTGTAGAAGCTGTGGTAAGAAAAGATCATCAATATCTTTGGCTAAAATTCTCGTACCAGACATTGTTTTTAGCAATGTGAATCAAATCAATTAAGGGGTTCAGCTGCCTTTGCCGCAAATCCTATATTTGTAGTTGATCATTCTAACTCAACACACTTGAAAACATCTCATCAAAGATGTGCAACCCATTTGAGGCCATGCTTATGTGAATATTAAAGTAGGTAGGTATGGCATAAATTAAACATCATTAATACATTTTGGATTTCATCAAATGATTTACTTTCACGAACGAATTAATATTTATTTGTGTTCTGTAGTACAAAACATTCAGTTTTTTTGATTTATTTATTTTAGTTGTTTGGCAGCTCATCAGTCCTACAAAAAATCGAACAAGGCTCACAAAAAAAAAATCTTCAGGCAGTAAAGCAAATTCTCACAATAACTTGATACTAAACATTGTTTATGAAATTGTATCAATTTTTCGAGAAAGTGTGTTGATAAACGCCTCTTTGTTACACGTAGACATTTGTGTGTGCGTTCGCCCAGCGGAATGTTGTTGAATTAAAAGATTTTAATTATGCAGATATTTAGTGTATGACGTCGTATAATTGTGTATGGTATAAAAAAATTTGTGCACGCAGCCATTGTGGAGAAATTCACCAAAAACTGATTCCGCTGGGCGAACGTTGTCCTGGCGGAACTTTTTTTAATCCATAGATTTTAGAAGAAAAGAGATGTGTCCAAAAATTAGTGTGTATTTGTGTGTAATTGTGTATGTATGAATAAAATTAGTGCATGCATAAACTTCGGAGAAATTCAAGTTTCCGCTACGCGAACGTTTGGCCATTACCTAGTTTTCATATAAAGCGCTTACATAGAGAGCTGTAGATTTTTACATACGTTGTTTTGAATTTGTTTATATTTGTTTAAAAAACAGATTTAGAAAAAATCGTAGGGCTTAAAAGATAAAAATATAAACGTAAAATACGCTTATTAGGTCTTAGTTCTTAAAGTATGCACTTTGGAGTCTAGATTTTCACGTTTATACAAATCTTGTAAGTGTCTGCAACATGTTGCCAAGTATCAATGATGTTCCGTTAGTAATTAAAGAGTTATAGGACAATTTACCATGAATTGATCACTGTTTACAAAGCAGTCAAATATTACGACGTTCTTAAGGAATTGCATGGTAAAATGTATGCCAATAATTAGTGTATTCATTCAACTATTCACATGCAAAATTTCATGTCATTAAATTCAGTAATTAAAGAAAAACAATTATAATACTGACGAAGCATCGAAAACCTACATAACCCGACCAAGTTCGGATAGCTACAAAAAAGCGGCCGTGCCATATATCTTAGAAACGTTCTTAACCTTGCAATATAGTATTTATTAATATGGTACAGTTACGTACACAAGCGTTAGGAAAAAATAAAACAATTGCATTTCCTGAATGTAAATTATTTTTTTAATAATGACGCCACTATCTACGATAAAAATAAATCTTCAATTAACAAGTACTTCTCTATTTAAATATTCGAGTCCAAAAATATTTTTAATTACATATAATACTTAATTATGTAAGTAGGTAATTATGATAACGTTAACAAACGCTTGCAACGACAGCAATAGACTTAAATGTGTTTTAACTAAAATAGGTTTAATAAACGATTATGAATATAAGGGTAAGTATAATATTTCGAGCTTCAATAAAAATTAAAATCACATCACATAATTAGACTATTCAGTTGTTTAGATTTGATCAACATTAAAAAAGTGCTTATAAACTAAAACATTGGTATAAAAAAGGTATTTTCAAGAAAATATTCTTAAATGAGTAGCAAATACAGTAAATAACCTCAACATACTTATGTCACTACCAGTACAACGGTATACATCAATTAAAAAATCGATTCAAGAAGTAGTTTTTTTTAAGTTATTAGATTGTTTGATCCACTAAAGTTGCAAAGGGGAACGCTCGTGCATGCCTAGTCCATTGGTTAAATAGTGTAATAAGCTACAATATGATAAATATTTACCTAAACAGTAGTAGGTACTTACATGTGGTAATTATTTAATTTCCCTAAGGGCTATACTTAGAATCCTGATCCGTGAAATCTTCAATAGAAATTAGCTGTATGAATTTTATTTGTCTTAAATAATAGGTATATCTAGATTATATCTAAAGTCTCAAAAGCATACTTAAATAAAGTACCTACGTAAATAGTACCTACTTTCTGTCATAGTCAAATACATTTAAAAAGTAGGTGTACAAAAATAAATGACATTATTATATCGAAACAACAATTGTGTTATCACCTATACCAATTCAATACCGATATTATACTGTAAATTTTGGGATGTTACCTAAATATATTGCACGGCCGCTTTTTTGTAGCTATTCGAACTTGGTCGGGTTATGTACGTTTTCGATGCTTCGTCAGTATTATAATTGTTTTTCTTTAATTACTGAATTTAATGACATGAAATTTTGCATGTGAATAGTTGAATGAATACACTAATTATTGGCATACATTTTACCATTCAATTCCTATAGAACGTCGTGATATTTGACTGCTTTGTAAACAGTGATCAATTCATGGTAAATTGTCCTATAACTCTTTAATTACTAACGGAACATCATTGATACTTGGCAACATGTTGCAGACACTTACAAGGTTTGTATAACGTGAAAATCTAGACCCCAAAGTGCATACTTTAAGAACTAAGACCTAATAAGCGTATTTTACGTTTATATTTTTATCTTCTAAGCCCTACGATTTTTTCTAAATCTATTTTTTAAACAAATATAAACAAATTCAAAACAACTTATGTAAAAATCTACAGCTCTCTATGTAAGCGCTTTATATGAAAACTAGGTAATGGCCAAACGTTCGCGTAGCGGAAACTTGAATTTCTCCGAAGTTTATGCATGCACTAATTTTATTCATACATACACAATTACACACAAATACACACTAATTTTTGGACACATCTCTTTTCTTCTAAAATCTATGGATTAAAAAAAGTTCCGCCAGGACAACGTTCGCCCAGCGGAATCAGTTTTTGGTGAATTTCTCCACAATGGCTGCGTGCACAAATTTTTTTATACCATACACAATTATACGACGTCATACACTAAATATCTGCATAATTAAAATCTTTTAATTCAACAACATTCCGCTGGGCGAACGCACACGACATTTGTCCACTTGTATCAGAATATATACAATTCCTTGCTCATCGAGGCCGTGGGTCTGAAAAACTCGTTCTTTTTCCCACGACTTCGATCTCCCTGCCCCACCGGAACCGTGCATTTTCTGGGATAGAAATTAGCCTCAGCTATAGTGAAGCCTTCTATCAGAGATTTTGATGTGAAACATCTATTGGCGCGCCTTGGCAGTAAAACCAACTCGTTTGCCGAGACGGAAACGACACTTTCATATTATCGTGATGCCCACTACGCCGCCTATTACAGACAGCGAACTTTGTAACTATTTTTTATAAGATTTTTATTAAGTACTAGCTGACGGGGCAATTGTTTTGACAAAAAAAGTACCTTACATCCTATTCTCAGACATTTATTGTACACAAAAAAACATAAAAATCGGTCAAGCCGTTTCGGAGGAGTTCAATAAGAGCTCAACAAACACCGTGACAGGAGATTTTGATATGTTAAACTAGTGGCCCGCCCCCGCCCCACCTGGCTTCGCCCGGGTGTTTATTTTTTCAATATTTTCTTTCATAAAAACTCGCCCTGACAGTTTTTACGAACACAACAAAAAAAATATTTTCAAGTAGTTCCCAAGTTACGCGCGTGATTCATTTTTAACATATATAGATTTTTCACATCTGCTGGGCATCCCGTGACAGGCAACTTTTTTTTTTCGCTTTCGGATCCATACTTCCAGAGAGAGCCTCCATTAGGTACAAATAAACCAACATCCAAACATTTATTTTTATTGGTCGGTTCTATTCGTTAGGTACCGTAAAACGGGGTTACTTTGAGAGCTGGGGTAACTTTGATGATAGCTTCACTTGGTATGTTTTTTCGGATTTATTGCGTGATACTCATCGCAGCCAAAATTTTGTTTGTTCTGTTGACCAGACTGACAGATCGGCCATATTTTGCCGGAGCGTCGACGAATTGTTGTAGTCGGAACTATATAAAATTATTAGTTAAGGTTTAGTGTCAAAAAGGTTGCAAAAAATTGTCTGAATAACTTCAGTGGCACAGGCGTAAGTATTATTGTTTGATTTGTAGTTTTTCACTGTTTTAATTACACGTTTCTTTGAGATTTAGAGCATGTTTGCATTTTTGGTTACGGTCGCCATTTTATTTTTCATTAATACTTTAAGTTCATCGGGGCTACATTGATAGGATATACGGGGCGACTTTGATAGTTATCAATTTCACCCCAATGGCTGTAGTACCCAGACTTACAGGAGTAATATACAAATTATCATTTTAACCCCATTTGTTGCTTTTGTTTTAGTAGCCTCATGGTTCGCACCTATAAAAAGAACGCGGGTACCCGCAATTATAAAAATTGCACAGAGGAGGCAATGGAAGAAGCACTAGAAAAAATCACAAACAGCGAATTATCTATTAATGCTGCTTCACTTCAATATAAAATTCCGTTCGGAACACTTTATAATAAATATAAAGGATAACACGAAAGGACTCCTGGTGCCCAACCAGTTTTCATGCACAATGAAGAAATTGCAATATTGCGTTAATGTTACTTTATTTTCTTATAAATTAATAAAAACTACCTATATGGTTTATCTTGTTTGTTATTATTGTAGTACCCACTATCAAATTCGCCCCTTCAATCAAAATAACCCCAAAAATGTTCAAATCGCATTATTACCTTAACGATAACTTCCAAAATTTTTATTTTTTTTTATTTTTGTCATATAACGGGGTCTCTTTGTGTTGGAATAAATAAAAGAGTGGGTAACAAAGTAGCCCCACTTTCAATATAACTTTGATCACCAGGTTTTTTATTTTTTTCTTTTTTTTTAATTCAGATTTTTTTATTTTTTTGTTGCAAAAATTAATTTACGTAATGAGTCTATATTACAGTTTTTTTTTTACATTTTTATCGTTGAAATTGCAAGCGTAGCGTCCATTTAAAATTAAAAACTAATCAATGTCACCCCGTTTTACGGTACTTTGATCGGTTACGTCACTAGGCATAAAAGTCTGTCCTCATACTGCCCGTGGAGGTCAGTTTCCAGTTGCTTTATTATTTAGTTACCTTTTTTTACGGGGGGAAATCCTCACGGACGTCCTCCGCCCAAGGGCGGGCGGACGGGTCTGTCAGACCTAGAGGTCTTAAACCACCCCGGTGTTTCATCTCCCACCCTCACCAGGGATCGCGGGAACGTACGCGACTTCCGTAATCCCCGGTTGGTTGCCTAAGAAAACTCAACAGGCAAGGTGGATTACTAATCTGTGGGACCGTGGATATCTCCAAAATAATGCCTTCACTTCAATGAATAATAATTATATTTTCTGTAGGTATTATTTCGCCCCATAATGCCAACCACAGCATAGGTACATAGGTACATAGTATAAAGAGGGGAAGTAAGTTATCTTCATACAAACGCACCGCGCGCGAATTGTATGTGTGCGCCATAGTATCTATGCGTCGTCGCACGCACACTTTAACAAAATCTCGACCCGTTTCTCAGTGCGCCAGTCGGGGCTAACACTGCACGAGGTTTGCGCGTCACGGGTTTTTGCGGCACCGCTAAATGACCGCCCGCCGGTTTATTTTATCTTTTTTTTTTTAAATAATCCTGCTCTGTATCTTGAACACATTTCTATATTTAATAGGAAAAAAATTGTTGAACTTTGTTGACTAATGATCACTGAATTAGTTATACAGAGATATTTGGCAAGGGCCGGGTTTTAAACTAGTCTGACAAACCCTGTACCCAGACGATACAAGTAAAAAATACATCTTCCCGACCCTTGCCAATTTATAGGCACTGAATTAAAATTTAGCTAAAAGTGACAACCCTAAGACAGTAGGCAATTATACCGCGGATTGGGCCGGAGAGAGCCTACTTCCCCTCTTTATACTATGATAGGTAGGTACCTAGTTATCATTCTTTGCCATACCCCGTAAAGTCAATTTGCCCCAGTCGACGTAATTGCAAGATAAAAAATTTACAAGGTTATCGAGACGAAACTTATGATATTTACAACATCAATACAAGTATGTTTTATTTACCAGTGATTCCTAATACTTACCAATGATTGAATATGGTACATTCTATTCTAAGTGAACTCCACTCTAAGCAGATTTTCACAATGTCACGCTATAAATCAAAAACATTGTGTAAAGAAAAGATGATCTGTGCAAACACAAGACATACCAAATTATGATATTAAGGACAAGCGTTTCTGAATGATAACTACCATTTTATAATATTGTTAGTCCTAAATTTCCTTGATGGTAGCAGATTTGAGTGGTTATCGTAATAAAATAATAGACAGTTTTAGAAAATGCAATGTATTTAGAATATAACATATTATAATAATGTACATGTATGATAAACTAATGTCCGTTTTCACTGACACTAGACAACTAAATCTCTAAGCTATAGCACATTATTGGATTTTCAACGCTCTGCTTACTGCAAAGAGTTGAATATGCAACAGTGCAATAATATTTAGATGTTTCTTAGTGTAAGTGAAAACTGGCAAATAATATCATAAAAACAGAAGCCTTCTTCAACCTTACCTTTGTATAATTTTAAGATATACAGCAATGTGATTTTTGTGTTTTTCTAACTATCCGTATCCTGAAAAAAACAAATGTGTTGTATGCCTGAAGCAGCATTGTTTGGCCACACCGATTTAAGGCTTCTGTTTTTCTGAACATTCCAATGAGTTGTATTTACTACAAATGACACGTCGGTGTTGTGGCTGATAGCTTGAACCACAACTAAACTATTGCTACGAATATGTGTCACATGAGGTCATGCACAATACTCATACTTTTTTCAAGTATGCTTAGAATAATATAGAAAAATTAACCGTTCGACTACAACTCAAAAAAAGAAGGCACACTTTAGTTCCGTGCCAAAAAATATATTTAAAAAAAAATACAGACTAGATGCATAATGGCTTGCCTCTGCGAATAGATGTGGCCCAAACCTTAAAAAAATATATGACCCCTCCCATTTTTATTTAAGTTTACACAAAAAAAACTACTATCTTTGTAAGATAACTAACCATAAAAGCTATTACAATGTATTATCTAGATTTATTCAATAGATTAAATCACTCGAATGGCATTGCACACACTTGATTTTAAACTTTCAGTGTGATATAGATAAAAGCCTTTGTTCCTGATTGAATTTTATGAACTTAATAAGTTGATAAATGATTTACTTACACTAGCAGTCCGCATGCAATTGCTTAAACAAAGTTTTATATTGTGGTCATCATTGCATTGCATCAAAATTAATGCAGTAGTTTTCTAGTTTTCATCTATGATGAACAAACATGTACCTAAACAGATATATTCTGGAACATTGATGTTGTTATGCAATTATAGAAAGCGGACTACTATGAAAAGTGTAACATACAACTTCAGTTAGGTACTGAAAACAAAATGGTGTTCATGCAATTAATATGATAAATACATTTTTCCAATTGGATTCATCACAATTTAATTATTTGACACGAAAAAAACAGCGAGAAATAATCGATGAAAGCAATAATAAGGAATGTCGTGGCAAATATCAAGTTACCTCATAATTTTACATGTGGTACTTAACGTTTTTAATTATCACTTTGATAACACCTACAGCGTAGCTATCTATTTATCTATGCCGCAAAGGCTCAAAGGTGGACATTTCCTGCGTGCACGTTTCTAATTGGAAAAACGTTTGTGTGTGGGAGTGTATTTTGTGACAAGATAGTTATCTATGCTGGCGTGCCGGACGACAAATGCAACAGTTTCAAGTTGGTGACAGACTCTCAAGGCGCCGCACTTGGTCACAGAGAACATTTGGGCGCCGGCTGTTTCCTAGAATATTAGTGTAAAACATGTTATTTTTTTCAAAATGATGATGAACAATTTTCGTTATATAATAAAAATCAAACACATTGCCTTGCAAAAATTTTAAGAACAATGTGTTGAATTTTTATGAAAATGAAAAAGCGTGCGTTAATTAATTATTTAATTGACTAGCAACTGCAACATAAAGACAGCCGATCCCAAAAAGAGATTTATTTATAAACAAAAAACATGCAATAAGCTACAAACAATAAACATGATTTAATAACAAACACAACATGCATATAAAATAAAAAATGTACAAAATGCAGCAAACCGGATTAGTACAAAATAGTTTTCGGAATGGCATTCAGAAAATACTAATATTCTTGGGAGCAAATCTGAAAAATTCAAGGATCATGATTAATGACCAATACGTGAAGTAGACGAGTAGGTATAGGTGCATTACCCCATTTGATGATTTTATTTGTTACCAATACAAATGTAGAAGACGAACAACAAGAGACTAGGAACAATAACGTGAGAAGGAAATGAAAAGTATTTAGCATTTCTAAGTACGATATTTTATTCAACAAATATTTAGTTTTAAACTATTTAGATACAAATAAACTATAGTTAGAACTAACGTGCAATATAAATATATAGGTTAATAGAAAAGATAACTAGTGATATATTACATTATACTCCGTACACAGGGGAAAGTTTCGCAGTATACTTGTTTGTACTTAGCGCCTACACAACATCAATAAACTTTATCTGAACAACAACCACTCGAATATGTTCATTTATTGTGTAGCTACTAGCCTAAACGTCGATAACAGATCCGCGCCGGCGATATTTGTTAGCTTATTTGACAGATAATACATCAGCAGAGATAGTAGTAATGACGCTTACTCATTATTAGCAACATGTAATATTAATGTAACAACGGGTGTCAGTTTATACAGCTATGTTTAGGTACTACATGCTTTATTTGTTACATACAATTGATGGAATGCGTGGCTGCACTCAAGTACTTTCACATCACAGATCTCTTTACCGTGGCACTATAAAATCAAATCATTATCGGTTCTTTCTCGACCGATAACCGTGGTTATTAAGTACCTATTAAATAAATCGAATTTAGATTTACAAAAAAAAACACACTGTGTATTCATCATGCACTCTCATCGCATTTTTGATTTAAGTAGCGAAGCAAGCTATTATGTTAATTAAAAAGTCAATGCTTTCATTAAAAGTGCAGCCAAACAATGCATCGTTATGCTTTACGTATAATAATTTTATTCATATCTAAGTACTAGCACCCTGTAAAATAAACATACATATACATATCATGTTATGTACAGAATAAGTTAATCGGCTCTATTCTACGTACATTATTATGCTCTATTAATCTAGTTTAAGCTAGACAGAAGGAAGCGGATGCAAGTGATGTGTCTTACATGTGTTCTGGATGACTGCGGATGCAGTTGATGAAGTCGCTGGGCTTGAGCTCGCCTCGGCAGATGCGGAACACGGCGGTGAATAGCGGGAACCTGGAAACAATTGTTAATTCATTCGCCCTTGCTCCATAAACAATGTCTATCCTATCTGGTTCTATTCAGCTAGTTACATTCGCTTCTTTGTAAACGATATAGTAATAGGTATAGACTAGGCAATCAAACGATGTTTTCCGCACCGGTGACCGCTTAACGTCACCGGCCTTACTCATTATAAAACTGGCACAATCACATTCCTACAAAACTAAAACTGAACAAATGTATGCAGTTATCACGGTTATCACAAGAGAAGCCAAGTACCAATTTTTGAGATTGTTGGCTACTTGTCAATGTTTATGTTTGAGAGACAAATTATCAGGTTGACTTTGACATTGAGTTCAGTAGCATTTGAAGTCTGTGGCAGGCCGCCTATAGCTAGAATCTAATTAAGATAATGTAACACAATAGCATATCTAATTAACACTTGGTACTGTTAATGACTATTTCATCGATATGAAATGGTTGGCAAACACGATATCGGTCAACAGTAGGAGCTGGTGCATCGAAATGTCACAGAAATGCTGCAGTATCCTTCGTTGAATGCAGCACTGACCTCAAGTGACAAGTGGATGCAAGCCAAGACGAACTATTTTAGCTCAACCTACGTTACGATTATATCATCTACAGAGGCTACAGATTATAATTGTTACGTCGTTATCTCCTCGGTCTGAGATCAACAACAACGTAACACTTCCGTATGTTTTGCAAGCTGCTAGCAATTGCTCTATCTATGAATACCAGACCGATTTATACGCTATTATTCGTTAGAACGTGTTGTTAAATTCTTTTTATGATCAATTTTTATCAGCTGTCGTTTTATGGTTATACGTTACCGTAACGATAAACACTAAAGTTTGAGAAATCTAGTTAGGACTAGTTCCGTTAATTTGAAACAGTTAGTGTAAAATTCATAAAATATAATCTATTTGGAGTAGGTCCTTATTATTCTGAGGTTCTTACTTGTTCTCCATATTTTTGTTGGCAAGCATGTGGTTGACTTCCTCAGCGGTAATTGGTCCCTGGAGTTTCTGTCCATTCAACATCTCGTCTTCGAGCTCCTTGATTGACCTGCCAGTCTTGACGAACGCTTCTGCAACTCTCCTGTTCCTACCACCTTTAATAAAGATAGATCGAATATTGTAAAATAGACGAAGAAACTTGCACGAAACTACGAACTAATATGAGGAATTTTATACTGTCGCTAACTGGATAGTTCCATACAATTACATCTCTGTCTAATCCATTGCGAACACAGATTGATGTGCAAAACAAAGTCGTTATCTGCTTAAACATTTACCAAATATTATTTATTTTCATAAAAACAGTAGGATTTGATCGAATCACAAACTTCCTTTGGAGAAATGACCCCACAGATTTGCACCTGTGCTTAGCCGGCGCGTAACGTTATTCGCAATTATTGTTAGGTATTGATTCAATGTCGTTTACTCAATGCATTTTATTTCCATTTTAAAGTTACCGAATGCGGTAGTTATTTTTTTACTTTCCGGAAGTAGCTGATGTAAAACCGTGCTAGCTTCCTGAAACTTATTGAGTTGCGTTTTTTCCGCCATATCTATTGTTAGGATTTTTAAGACCCTAACGATTTTTTGGCCGCGACGTCGTGCGCGCATATATATGTATGTATTGTATATGTATGCCATTTTTCCGTTCCCATAGGTATAGCCCACTACAACCTTGCTTATAAATGTGGCTAACATGTAAAAAAATAATTTGTATAGATTGGCACTTACAGCCGTTCAAAAGTAAGTAAAGTTAAATGTCGCCGTAAACAAGTGCCTTTTAAGAATGGTAATGGCCTGTGAAGAACGACTCTATTCAGAGGTAGTTAAAGTGCTGATTAGGAAACAATAATGACTAACATTAAGATCGAATGAACTTCCGTTTTAATTTCAATTAGTCTTCTCATAACTTAGCATGTTCTAATAACATGGCTATTAATTTATTTAATTGCTGAACCAACTTTTGCGTGTCATTCACAAGAATATGACTCAATAAATATAGGAAAAAAAAATGAGTTTCTCGAACGTTTAGCTATACCTATCTAATATCACAAAGTGGTCAATATACACGGCCTTTGTCCCCATTAGATAATAGACTTCACAATAATTGAGTTACGAGTATATCGATCGAAGTGCATAGCCTGCTTCTCTAAACAATTTCAACATAACAATGAAGTTGATGGGGCAATGTCTACGTTTGTAATAGTTCCATAAGTGAAAAGTTCCTTCCGCTGAATCACCATGAGCTCGCTTATTAATTAAAGAAACTCTGTTTTGATATTTATTTTAGGTAACTCCATCCAGTCGTTTTATTTAAAAATTTGAGATAGGGTATGATCTAGTTGCGGAATTGGTTCGAAGGACCCTGGAACGCAAAGGGCATTTGGAGGAACACAGTTGAGTCATCAGATACGGATGAGTAATGGGTAGTCAGTAAGGGTCTGACACTCCCTTCCGCTTCTACTTTGAAGTAGTTCTTCGATTTCTTGAATTATTTCAAAACTATTCATTTTATATTATGAAAAAAATATATAATTATAACCCTCACAATAAGCCCTTTCATTTGATATGTCACAGAATACTTAAGGTGGAAGCGCCAGGGTAGCCCGCGAAATTCAAATATTTTTATGTTTTTTTTCAATTTGCCAATCAGTGTGAAGCTGTATGTTAAACAAAATACGATTCGCGGCCGTAACGCATATTTGTGTAAAGAATGATATCCATTTTTATTATCAATATAACCTTCTAAGTTCATACAACTCGATTGAATGACTTTTTCATGAAATAACATTCAATCGAGTTGTATGAACTAAGAGGGTTATATTGATGATTCAAATGGTTATAATCCTTTAGATAAATGCTCTTCTTTACGATCGCGAACTGTATTCTGTTCAACATACAGCTTCACACTGACCGGCAAATTGCAAAAAACATAAAAATATTTGAATTTCGCGGGCTACCCTGGAGCTTCCACCTTAACTTGAAAATTATTTTTTAACTATCTAGTTTGTACCCCAAGAGTGACCCCCATTCGCAAAATTTATTAATTTACGTAACGCGTCCGTGTTTGGGTCACAGACAGACAGACATCCGTGTGATCCTATAAGGGGTCTGTTTCTTACCGGTGTTCGGAACCCTAAAAAAAACGCGTTTTATCACAATTTTCCTGATGGAAAGCGATAATGTGCTCGGCGATGGATCTAAAATAATCCTACTCAAGATAACTCATATCTATCTATTTATTTTGTTCCTTTGTGATAGGTACAACAAACACAAGCAAATCGATTAATATTGCATTGATACCAAGATCAAGATGTCAACAAATGAGCCATGGTTAAATGATCGTCATAATAATAATAATTACTTATGATGATGAATAGTAAATGTAGGTATATTAAAAGTTTGCCAAATGATTTTTAACAAGCAGTCAGTAGAGTTATCGCATGTATTATTATTTATCAGTATGTTATAGAGAAGAATTAGAGTTTGGCAAAATTATTGTGTACCGAAGCTGATAGCACACCGATCACATTCTGGCATCGCCCAAAAGTTTTGCACAAAGCACTCGACGATTATGTTTGCGTGAGATAATTTTTGTTACTAAGTGGAAAATCGATAGTTTGTAACATGGCCTCTGGGAAATTCTGTTATGTATTGTTCTATCTAAACCTCGCTTCCGTTCGATGTTATTCAGCGATGTTATGGTTCTATGAAGTGCAACGCCATTAGTTTCTAGACCAGTGGTTCCGAACCTGTGGTCCGCAAGGACAAAAATATATTCCGCGAAATGTTTGAAATCCGAATATTTCCACCTCAAAAATATTATTAATGCAAACTGATTATTAGTTTTTAACCGACTTTCCAAAAAGGAGGAGGTTCTCAATTCGGATGTTTGTATTTTTTTTTTTATGTTTGCTCGGGCATAACTCCGTCGCTTGCCAACCGATTTTAAAAATTATTTTTTTGTTGGAAAGGGTATAGGTACTTCCCAAATGGTCCCATGATAAGGAAACCAGGATCTGATGATGGCATCCCAGAGAAGTCGAGGGGAACTTTCGAAAATCGTATGGTATCTATTTTGCAGTGGTTTTGTTAGGTGTGGACTCGTACCACTAAAAAGTGAAAAATAAAAAACTTTTTACAAAAAAATACAACCGACTTCCAAAAAAAAACACTACAAAGTAAAAAATAACTTTAACTTCGGAAGTCGGTGTCAAAATACGAACAAACTAACAAAAACACCGAGTTCCGAAGTTAAAGTTATTTTTTACTTTGTAGTGTTTTTTTTTTTTGGAAGTCGGTTGTATTTTTTTGTAAAAAGTTTTTTATCAATGCTCGTTGCTATTGATTTCAAAGAATCTATTCTACAAGTTTCGAAATTCTAGATTACTCAAAACTTTTTTTTCTTGATTTCTGGTCCCAAAGATGTCAGTGTTCCCGTATCAAATAAAGTTTGAGATTCACTGTTCTAGACTTACTCCCCGCTTACACATGCAGCGCTCAATATAACCGCTTTGAACTCATTCAATGATAAACACATAAATCATTTCATCAGACAAACGGTGCAGTAGGTATCCTTCGCACACATCGCGATACGGAAAAGTTGAAGGTGTTATGCCCGGTTTCTGAGGTTTTTATCGGTATTTTATCTGTCCTTACGCTATTTGTCATTTAATTGCTATGGTATGTTATTAGTGGTTAACGGATAGATAAACGACCAATAAAAACTTTAGCAACCGGGCATTAATGCAATACAAAGGTGCATTTCAAATAAATGTACCGAAGTCAATATTCACTGCGGTACTTCATCTGGGGACCTTCACCCCTGGTAAACCCCTACAAGGCCAAACAGATGCAGCGATGGAAAATATTGTTTCATCTGACTGATCAAATTGACCTTAAATTAGCGATGCGACCTTCAATTAGCCATACCCTACCGCCCAATAATGCAATGGAACCCATTACTAACTCGTATAATATTAGGATTAGATTCACAGGCACAAATTGAATTGATATGAAAAAATGGGATGCGTCCGCAAAAAAAGATAATGCGCACACGCCACGGCAAAAAAGTGGAACTATCTGCCTGCGTCTGTGTTTCTGTGTGCAGTGCAGATTCTAAATTCATACAAGTACGTACCTAACTACACGACCAGCGACTGTTGACCCCGTAGTCAATCATAGTTAAGTACTTAAAATTAAAAGTTTTGATATTTTAGATTCTTCATCAGATATCGTCGTGCAATGGAGAAGAGAGAAGTACCTAATATGATAGAAATTGAGGTCAGTTATAGCGTCACGGTTGACAGAACAGAATGATAGGAGAAAACTTGTTGCGCCGACCCCAAGTAACATGGATAAGCACAGGAAAATAATGATAATGGTGGTGATATTCCTAACATATCGTCACATTACATACCGTTGTATCATAGATCATAGTCACCCTCAAGGTAAATAAAGCCAAGTCTATTTTTACTGCATTCGGCATTCGTTATGCGGCAGTGTACCGAGTTTGGCATTGTACACTCTAATTAATGCAGAAGCAAACTCACCGTAACAGGTAGTAATGAGGTCAGCAACGCCACACGATTCGAAGAAAGTGCTAAGTTTGCTGCCAGGATAGAACACATCGACGAATTTGATCATTTCCATGAGACCTAGACGGATCACAGCTGCCTTTGTGTTGTCGCCGAAGCCAAGGCCGTCTACGAAACCAGCTCCCACGGCTACGATGTTCTACGCATACAAATTCATTAATTAACATCCAATTATATTTTATTTTTATTTTATGTATTACTGTAATAAACTCCCTGCACCTTCAAGGCTCCGCAGATTTCGACGGCGTCCTCGTCATCTACCACGACGACTCTGAAGTATTCGGTCTGTATGATGTCACGCATCATTGGCGCCAACATAACGTCCCGGCATCCGATCGTGGTCTCGCAGAATTTCTCATCGGCAACCTACAAATGAAAGTGCGGTGAAATTAGTCGGCTCAAGTCGTTAATCCTGTTTACAAGTCTGGACGTTTTATGAGGTTACTCGTGTAAGAAGTACTTAATCTGTGGAAGAACTAATGCGATTAATAAATATTTTTCACTGATAGAAAGCTACAAATCACATGTCAATATAGCGAAGATCTATCTAAGTAGTCTACTTTTAATTCCGGAAAATGCACGGTAGGTTTAATTCCTGGCATTCTTAACTGTAACTGTAGGCGTGTAAAAGTGCCCTAATTGAAATAAACGTTTTGAAATAATGCTAGTATTGCATAACCAAGGTAGGTATTCTAGACTCGAGCATACATTTTCTTAACTGTTTGATTATGTGGCTTACCGAAGCGTTGAGGATGTCTAATGTTGTGTTTACAAATTGCACTGAGGTCGTTATTATAATGACAGTTCTGCAATTATTGTTCTTACGATTTAATTTCCAAATGGAATGTTAAAAAAACATTTTACGCTAACGTGCAATTCTTAGGCAGTCTGCCAGAACGTCGTTGCTAAGTGTTTTTAAAGGCGTGAGTAAGATACCTTGACACGGGGCAACCTCGTGTAAGGTACCTAGTACCTATTTCTGATGATAATTTTCAGGAGTACTGACGCCCAAACTTTGGAAGTTGGGCACAACAGTTTAGAGGGGTGGGCGCCAATAATACTAAGCTATACTATATAGCTTAGTATTATTGGCGCCCACCCCTCCAATTAAATTTCAGTACCTATATAGTATATAGTGTAGCGAAATAAAAATTCTGAGGTTCGCCAACGTACGCGTAATTTTTTTATTTTATAAGTAATATCAAAAACGTAAAAAAAATGAACGTACAAAAGGTATAAAAAGACAGAAGGTAATTTAAAAAAAGTATCGCTGAATGAATGTAAAAAAAAGAACAAAATTTAATTAAAAAAGAAAGGAAAATTTAATGGGTAAAAATAAGCCTGAATATGTGGTTGCAACCAAAAATTGGCCTAGGAGCGACTCCTCAAATTGCCTAGATAATGCGGCGCTAGGTAGGCTTTATAACTCCTAGACAATGTGGTCAAATGAAAAATAGGAAACAGGTACTTAAACTAAATATAAAAACAACCGTAGAATAATGTAATCTTCGACGAATTAATTTTGGAGCACGACGAGTACGGAACCAAACGGCTCTGGACGGTCTGTCCTGGGACCGATATCGTCGTCTGATCGATATCGGTACAGCGGGTACACTGTAAATATTAAATATACGCTTTAGGTATAATTAACATTGACCATATAATTAGGAAAAACTCCACACCAACATTTTCTTATTTTATTATTCCACCAATATTTAATTATTCCAACAGATCTGCATACTAATAGCTTTATATAACCAACTATGCTTTCACTAGTATTTTAAATAATTTTTTTCATTATATCAGGTGCAGTCGTCGTCTATCAAAACTTCACCAGCCACTGACAAGCCATAGCTATCAAATTTTTCAAAAGATTTTTCATTGGTCTAAATTTAAATTAAATCTCAAAAAAGGAAATAATTCAGCACAGAGGTAGAATTTGAAAAGGTTGAATGACGCCAAAACTTTAAGCTGCATCTACAATGCTGCAATAGGTACTGAAATTTAATAGGTACATCTAATCCGTAGAAGTTCTAGTTAGAATAGTAATACTTTTTATAGTATTACACAATCAAAAAATTAATTAGGAGTATAAAAATAGATGGATGTCACACGTAAGTCGTAACAATAGAAAGTGTATATCCCCAAATCACGCAAGAAATAAAAAAATCTAAAACAGATCGTTCATTTGATACTTTGACCTAAACGAGATTAAAAACACACCCACCAGAATACGACATTTTGTCCAATCGTTTTATAGTAACAAAAAAGGTATTTTTACCTATTCGGTTTGTTAATCGGCCATAAATCTGCAACAGTGAATAATTTACAACCCAAGATTATTTTATATCATGTTTAGTTTATGAATTATTGATTTTTTATCAACCTGTTTTAATTTTTATGCGGTTGGTATGCGATGATATCGTACTTGTTTTATTTTTAATCGAAGACTTGTTTTTAAACGACTTCAATTGCGTGGGTACTTAATAAGGTGAAGGTTGGAAACCTTTCGAATGAACCAGTCTCCACGGAAGCCGGGATGAATTTGCTACGAATGTTATTTTTTGCAAAAATGTGTTGGTAAAAATATTGTACCATGGAAGAGACCTTAACTCGGCAGGTATCTGGTGGTCCTACTACGGGCTGACGCTAGAGCGAGACGCACTGCACCTATATGTGTGTATTTATATTTATCGATTGTAGGAGTTGTAATATTTTTTTCGCATCAGTGTCGGTTCTATTCCCTGTTGGATAAAATTCAAGTTCTTTGTTTTCATCAACAACTACTTAATTTTTGTATTAGGGACTGATAGATGATGATACTTATATGCATTGCGGTTATAAATGTCTGTAAATAAACAAAGAAAAAAAAACTTTTCCTCTCTATTCTTCTACCCTTAGCGTGTTTGTGTGGTTGACACGTGCTTTTACAAACTACCTCAAGTCAGGAAATCAAAAACTAGTTCTAATCTAAGTAACCCGTCAGGGCGACAGATTGTTTCGAAAGGTTTACTGACCGACTTCGTAATAGAAAGGTTACCTAAAAAATTGTTATGTAGATACTGCCATTGGTTAGCAAATGCTGGTAAGTACTTACCTCTGAGGCAATGTTAGCTCCCATCAACACAGCGCAAGGGATTTTGAGACACCTTGTGATAATGTGCGAGATCAGGTCAATACCGCCGCCTTCCGCGATGTCGAAGCCCTAGGGAAGCAAACGAAGAGGTATTTTATATGGACAAGTGTAGGTACCAACAGTATTTTCTTAATAATTATGTATAACCAAGTAAATATTATTCTACAGACGCAATTTATCTCAAACACGTGTAGGTACCTTTATCAAGGAAAGTGCAGCTGCCGTCGGTTTTATCTTTCCTAAGAGTGTGGAGCAGATAGTTCTGACGAACTGGTGGGGTACTACGAAAATGAGAAGGTCAGCGTCCTTCGCCGCGTCGACCACATCGGGAATGGCGACCTGTAAGGAGCAATGGAAACTCAGTACCTATACGTCAAATTTAAATCAAGTATTTTCTTATATGATTTCGTTTATTCATTATTGTATTAAATTATTAAAGGCTACTAACAAATAAAGTTTATATAGAAAAATAAAAAAAACTTTTGGAACCTCCTGTATATTTTCTACATTGTAATATAAACAAATTTTCTGAATCATATCTTAAGACCGTTTACTGTAAGGTGAGAGATTGCTATCATTTTCTTTCAACTAACATGTATGTGGTTTATAGGTATGCTATTAAGAACATAATGACTTGTTTTCAGTGTCTGAAAATTGATAAATAAAAGATTGTACTATTGTAGTACCTATACAATGTTACATAATGCAGTATGTAAGTTCAGATATGACACAGTCACACTTAATCAATTCCAAGGTCAGGAGAAACACTGCAAGATTTTAATTGAGTACATCAGGAGATTCTTTTGTTCCAACGATGTTATGATTCAACCATGCATATTTATTAACTAGGTAGAATTCTTATTGTGCTGTTAAAAACCGTAAAAATATATAATTATTGCCTAATAAATAATTAACAAAGAAAAATATTTACTATGATTGATATGGCATAGAGTTGTGTACTTAGAATAGGTTTATTAAATTGGAAAAAATACAGTATTAGTACCTAAATATTTTTCCATTTGTATGCCCAGTGAGTACTTAAGTACTGCATTATAATAATTTCACCTGAACAAGTGGGTGCCCTTACCAAGAAATAATGCTCATTCATTTACATAGATGAATGAATCTTGTAGGGGCTAACAATAGTTTTGCTTATTTAAATTAGCATTAACCATAACTTGAAATAAAACATTTGCAAAACCACAGTTAAGTCATTAAAGACAAAGTGTGCTAAAAATACCTAAAGCTTTTGTCAGCGCTCAGCAGTAGAGGCTGTGAGATAACATTGGCATTGAATTGCTTCCATAACAAACTGTCACCAAAATAGATTGGACATGTGTTGTTCACATGGCACTGTCATGAACAAATACTGTAACAGTCTTTAGTAGCCTACTGAAACACAAATGTGTATGCAAGTAGTTATGAAACAATTTCTTTGCAAGGTTATCAATCTTGTTGCTACAGTTATAATGAGATTTAAAACAATTTCTTTTAAGAAACAAGAAAATAATAATGTTTATGTACTTACCACATTTTCGGGAAGTTTGTGTCCAGGCAAATATTTGACATTTTCGTGAGTCTCATTGATGATCTCTGTAAGCTTCTTCCCTTCAATCATCTCTTCGTATACCCACATAGTAACTCTGTCTTCGAAATTGGGGAGTCGGGCAGCATTGCGACCCACAATTTTGGCAATTGCAGATCCCCTGAATTCGTATAATTAATATTCATGCAGTGTACAAGAGGCATTTCACTTAATTCGAAATTAATGACAGCCATTATCATAATTTTATAAGGTTAATAAGAATTCAATGTTGTTGGATCCATGGGAAGATTAAGATTTTAATGTTATGTCATCATTTTGTTAAAGGTCAGTCAGCACAGCACCACTTTTAATATTCGCAGTCCGTCCGTAGTAAGTGATCGAATTACACATGCAGTGAAATATTATAAACATTGAATAACGCACGAACAAATAAAACGCCTTACCAGTTACCAGAGCCGATAATGCAGACTCTGTTTTTCAATATTTTCTCTGCCATTATTATAAAGTATTAATACGTAAATAGTAAACGGAAGCAAATGGTAGACAACTGTAAATTCAAGAAACTTGCGACCAATTCGCAACGAGTAGCGCGACTGGCAGACTGCACACCGTCTATGAACGCGCCGCACCGTGCTATACAGTGCTATAGCGAGTGACGTTATCAATATTACTTATCACAATCTATTCGTTATCAGCAGGGAAATATAACCACTGCTATTATCACCTCTGCCAATGAGGTCACTGTCAGACTCAGCTGTCACCAAGATGCTGTCAAATATTCAATTCAACTGTCACCTGCATGGCTGTCATCCCATAAACTCATTAGGTATTTTTACACTAGAAACCCCCATTTATGAACTTACATTGACGCCGATCTACGTATGGTTTCCTGATTCGATTTTCCGATTAGGAATCCCGTGGAACATTCGATTTTCAGTTCTAATTACTCAAACACACGATTTGTTTCGAAAGGAGAAAGGAGGTTTTTTCCATTTGGAAAATAAAAAACGTGTGCGCCTCGTTGAGCATTTTGTATCCACGGCAAGCACGCAGATCTCCGAATCTGAATGCGTCTGTGGCAAACCTTAAACTTTATTTTTTCTGTTATTACTGTTTCAGTTTCAGTATCCATCTAGCAACACTGGATCTGGCTCATATGCTTCCTCCACACTATTCCGAAGTTGACCGAAATCCGAAGTAGGTGTCCACCCACACACCTCGAGCAACTTCGCGAGGAACTCAGTCGCCCGTTCCCCCCGTTCCCCTCACGATAGGCATAATGAATAACGTTCATGTGGCAACTGCCGTTGCAATGTGTACTCTCGCGTAATAAAAATACGTGCGTATTTATTATGGCTGACGCGAACCGAAGTGAGTCGAAGTGACCCGAGTAGTGTGGATAGACGCTTCGTGTTCGAACTTCGAGTCCTTTGACTCGGGCGCAAAAACCGACAACAACTGGAAGTCGCCCGAGGCGAAGCGAAGTGCCCCTCCACACTATCGTATTCGCTCAACTTCGATCAACTTCGGGAATAATGTGGAGGCTACTACAGAGACTACAATAGAGATACGGACATTAGGCTAGGTACATACAGATAATGAATCTAGCAGTTTGGTAAAATATTATTATTTTGACTCTGAATTCAATTTTAATTAATCGATTTTTTAAATTCAGTACTTTTTCAATGACTGATGATGTCAGTATTATTATTCTTAGTTCAAGCTATATTTTGTTAGCAATAGCAATCATTTAGTTTAAATCAAACTAAGTAATGCTGAGCAGCATTCAGGAATTTACACATGATTATTTTCTTTTAGTTTAAGTTTTTGTAGTCTGTGCGTTCTGCCTTTTCCAAAAGTGTGTACTAGATTATAGAAGTTTCTCGAATGTGCCTTCCATCGACTCAACGAAACCCTCCTCACCTCCTCGCCTCGTTCGATCAAACGTCATTTGAAGCATTTGAAGTTGAAAGAATCTCGTGTGAAGAAGTGCTCATACGGCGTTTTTCATTCGTGCTCGTTTGTAAGTGCTCGTGATATTGTGAATCAGTGATTCTAGAAGTTTCAGGACTGCGAATAAATTATTTAACGTTAAAAGCAATTCAAGGTGAGTTTAATTTTTTTTAAATGTACAGCAACATAATCTTCATGGGGAATGTGTATGGCGTTAGCTTCGATTTCCTTTCTTTTTCAATCTTGAGCTGTCTCCAATCAAAGTCATAAATTATTAATAAATATATCGATTGAATTTATCATTTCTTAGCTCGCTTTTTATTTTTAATACTTTTCATGAGTTCAAAAACTACGTGGTCCACGCAACACGCGTTACATTACTTCTAAGGTGTCACTACTGAATCTACTGAAGTACTGATCAGTATTGATTATACACCGCAGTACATCTCACGTTTTGATTTTAGTCATATTTGAATAGAAAATAAATAACTCAACTATGTAATTATAGGCTAGGCCGCAAGTTACTAGAATTTTCCGTAGCATTCTAGTTATTATACAATAGGATGAATACAGTAATCATTTATACATTTTCGTAACAGGTACTAAAAATGGTGAAAGAAACTACATACTACGATATTTTGGGTGTAAAACCCGCCTGCACAAATGACGAATTGAAAAAAGCCTACCGAAAACTAGCCTTGAAGTACCACCCTGACAAAAACCCAAATGAAGGAGAGAGATTCAAACAGATTTCACAAGCCTATGAAGTACTGTCCAATCCAGACAAGAGGCGCATTTATGACCAAGGTTTGTTTTTAGTTGTGAAGTTAACATAAAACTAAGTGGCCAAGTTAGCACTTACTTTTGTGTGATAAACCAGTGATTCCTTTAAGTTGATTCTCAATCATATTGATCTAATAAAGCATCTATGAATAAAATACATGAAATTGTTAGCCTTAGCCGGTTGTGCCCGAAGTGGAACCATTGGTTCCACTGGACGTCACTGATATAAATCGTAATGTCATAAAAAATAAAGTATAAAATCAATTGGGTCAATGGTTCCATCTCCGGATCTAACCGGTTAATATACTACTTCAGTCAGAATGAGAGTTTCAATGCAAGAATTTTAATAAATTGAACAGCCATGATGATATTATAAAAGAATAAAGTAGAGTAGGTAATTGTAAAAAATCACAAAGTTCTTTACTGAAGTGTGATTTTTTTGTTGTTGTTGTAGGTGGTGAACAAGCTTTGAAAGAGGGAGGTGTTGGTGCAAGTGGCTTCTCCTCCCCAATGGACTTGTTTGACATGTTCTTTGGTGGAGGATTTAGCGGTGGTCGCCGACGTGGACGTGAACGGAAGGGCAAAGATGTCATTCATCAGCTATCTGTGACACTAGAAGAGCTTTATCGTGGTGCTGTAAGAAAGCTGGCTTTACAGAAGAACGTAATTTGTGAAAAATGTGAGGGACGTGGTGGCAAGAAGGTAAATAACTGATAGATACAAAAAAAAGCATGATAAATATACTATAACTAGCTGTCCCCCGCGGCTTCGCTTCCGCCAACTACCCATTTTATTTTGCTTTTAAACCTTCCCTGTATTCTGTCGAACTAAACAAAAAAAGAATTACTGAAATCGCCCCAGCCATTCTCAAGTTTTAGCGAGACTAACGAACAGCAATTCATTTTTATATTTAGGAAGATAATGATTTAGATATAGGTATCACACTATAAGTCTCTCACTTTGAATTTAACAGATATATAATCACTAAAAGTCATACTAGGATATAAGTTTATATTTGTTAATTTCAGGGTGCAGTACAGACTTGTCCCACTTGCCGTGGTACAGGTATGCAAGTTCAAATTCAACAGTTGGCACCGGGCATGATCCATCAAATCCAGACTGTATGCAGTGAGTGCCGTGGACAGAGGGAGATCATTGACCCTAAGGACCGCTGCAAAGTCTGCCAGGTATGAAAGTACAGAAGATGCATCTCAAATTTTTTATGAAAGCAATTGCTGAAGTATTTACCATATCAAGCAGATTTTGAGAAAAAAAAACCGGCCAAGTGCGAGTCAGACTCGCGCACCGAGGGTTCCGTACAAACCTGTAGGTATATAAGTAAAAGTTATGGTATTAATTCTCGTGTCGCGGTGTTTGTTTCCAAAGTCCTCCGAAATGGCTGAACCAATTTGCATGAAATTTTGTGTGCATATCGGGTAGGTCTGAGAATCGGCCAAAATCTATTTTTTTATTTTTTTTTGTTAATCGCATAACAACGTTTGCTGGGTCAGCAACTCTAATATATAAAATTCTCGTGTTGCGGTGTTTGTTTCCAAACTCCTCCGAAACGGCTGAACCGATTTGCATGAAATTTTGTGTGCATATCGGGTAGGTCTGAGAATCGGCCAACATCTGTTTTTTTTTTTTAATCGCTGAACAACGTTTGCTGGGTCAGCTAGTAAGTTTATGATTATTAAAAAAAATATACTATGTGATGTAACTAAAAATTTAAGATTTTCGGAATTTTTCCTATATGTGTACTTTATAACGTTGCTTCATGCCAAATTTCAAGATTCCAGGTCGTCTGGAAGTATCCTTTAGGTTTTGATTCCCTTGCGAGTAGTTGCGAGTTTCAAAATATGCGGCTTTAATTGCTGTATCTTTTGATTGCGTTGACCTAGAAGTTTGATTTTGTTACAGCTTAAAGATATTATAGACTTGAGTATTTGTTAAGAATTTCAATATAATACCACTACGCGTTCATGAGTAAAGGGGTAATAAGTTTAAAATTATTAAAAATATTTTTATTATATGATGTAACTAAAAATTTATGCTTTTCGCAATTTTTCCTTTATCTGTGTTATAAGACGTTGCTTCGTACCAAATTTCAAGATTCTGAGTTCACGGGAAGTACCCTGTAGGTTTTGATTCCCTTGCGAGTGTCGAAAATTTGCGGCATAAACGGGAGTATCTTTTGATCGCGTTGACTTAGAAGTTTGATTTTTTCACAGCTCCAAGAGACTATAGACTTGAGTATTTGATATGAATTTCAGCTTGATACCTCCACGCGTTCCTGAGAAAAAAGGTCTTGACAGACAGACAGACAGACAGACGGACAACAAAGTGATCCTATAAGGGTTCCGTTTTTACCTTTTGAGGTACGGAACCCTAAAAAACTGAATTAACCACTACCAGACTCATGTTGGTAACCCACATTAGTATGTAGGAGGAAATTAAATATGTGACCTCAGACAAAGATGGCCATTGTTTAATTTAGGTCAAATACAATTGTTTTAAAAAAACCACAAAACAGATTAAATATCATTATCATGTTACAGGGACGCAAGACGGTGCGTGACCGCAAAATTCTGGAAGTCCATGTGGACAAGGGCATGACTGATGGCCAGAAGATTGTGTTCAGTGGAGAGGGTGATCAGGAGCCCGAGCTAGAGCCTGGTGATCTTGTTATAGTTTTAGATGAGAAGGAGCATGAAGTAAGCATTTCTTCTTCTTTATTTATGCTTACTTTATAAGTAAAGCAAAAATATATTCCTTCTGCTGTATCATCATTTATTTACTTTTGGAGTAATGAGTTCTTTTTCATTGTTCTAGACGTTTAAACGTTCAAGCCATGATCTCATAATCCGGATGAACATTGAGCTTGTGGAGGCACTGTGTGGCTTCCAGAAGGTGATCCGGACCCTGGATGACAGGGATATTGTGATAACTGTACTGCCTGGCGAAGTTACCAAGCATGGTGAAGTCAAGTGTGTGATGAATGAAGGTGTGTATAATAGACTTATATCATTCATCACTGCAGCAGATTGTGTTGGCATTGTTTTATTATTATTGGTACATAATTCACTGTTGTTTATTATACTTATTAGTTTACTCATAACTTTACAGGTATGCCAATGTACAAAAATCCATTTGAAAAGGGCCAGCTTATTATACAATTCCTAGTTAACTTCCCTGCTCGCATTCCACCTGAAGTCATTCCTGCACTTGAAAACTGTCTTCCGCCTCGACCAAGGGTGAGTAGAGTAAATCTTTATTATTGCTTTGTGACAAATTAAGTTAGTTACGTAGATGGCGAACGTGATGGCGTGTTTACATACGTCACTGCATTTGTACGTAGGTAGAATATGCTAAGTGCATGTAGATTTGGCAATAATCATAGAAAATCGGAAATAAATAATGCCAGAAATGATTATAGCATTTAAAAATTCATTGGTAATATAAATGAAACTTGTGACATTATAGATTGAAATTCCGGAGTTGGCAGAAGAGTGCCAGCTGATCGACTTGGATCCGGAACAGGAGTCGCGCCGGCGACGCGCGCACCACGGTAACGCTTACGAGGAGGACGACGAGCACCCCGGTATGAACAGAGTGCAGTGCGCCACGAGCTAGACGTCGCCGCACGAGCGCCAACCTAGCGCCAGCGATGGACCTCATCCAACCAAATTGCCGCTGATCGAAATATTAATAGCAATTATGCATGAGATTGACGAACATGAACTTTGACACGTCGGTACTGTATTATGACGTATTTTGTAATTAATATTTTCTCACATAATAATATTGTGTTTGTTTTAACTGCACATTTTATAGTAACATGCTTTTATGTTATGTAGCACCTTAGTGTTAAATAGTCGTTCATCATTCTTGTCATAAATGCAATTACATTAACTAATAATAATATTTACATATTATGTTAATTAATTCGTGATATGTCGCTATTTCTATTTCATCAGTTGTAAAGCAATACTAGCTTTTTAATTAAATTATTTATGTGACTTGCTTTTAGTTTTTCAATTCATGTCATTCTTCAGTTAATCCTAGAGTACTCCAGTGAGGTCTAGTACTTAGTATAAATAAATATTCAATATCTGCAGAGCTCACATTGTTGAAATCATTTCACATAGAACCCTGCCTTAAATAATATTAAGATTTAAAGAAAGTTAATTGCAATGTAGGTCCATTGTTTTAGGTGATTAGTAAAATTGGTGTATTGACATAATCCATAGGTACTGTGATTTGGTTTCATCTACCTACTTTTAGACACAATTTTTCTTCTGAGGTTATGCCTCCTGTTTACTCATCAAGGCATCCTTTAATACTTGTTAATTTGTTATAGAGTCGTTTTAACATATTCAGTGCCAATATAATAGTTCCGTATCCTTCTCTTACTATATATAGTACCTACTTTTACAGCATGCTGATACAGCAGCTTTGGCAGGTAGTAATGTCATCAGTGTAGGCAAACTACAAATTCCTCTCTGCCTCATGTCTTTATATTACCTAATGAGTTTTCTTTTTTTAATTAAATATTCACTTGAAATAATTTTGCTATAAATTGAAAAGCCTATAGGTTGGATAAGCACTGTTTCAATACCCCTGAGGTGAGCAATATTGTTATTATTTCAGATGATTGTATGTAACAATGCAGTGAGTACTGTTTTTTAATGACATAGTTCAGATAGTTTATTCAGACACTCCTCACACTCCCATTACTCTGTATGAACGACTCAGCAAACTTGAGGTGGTTGAAACGATGAAGGGAATTTTACTTCACTCTTACTGCGAATCCGAACTGGCACCGGAAATGTTACATTATGCAGCAGCTTCATTTATATGTTTCAAAATGAAATGTTTTATTTTATTATTAGCAAATTATACTGTCTGCTAGCTTTTAAGGTTTTAAAGGGAACATTTTCTACATTAAGTAGGTCTGTGATTCGTCATGATTTTGTGGTTGAATGGTAAACGTAATACGGCTTGTGCTCAGATTTTTTTTCATAATAAAATAGTTGAATAAAGTTTAATTATAAATAAACTTTTTTGTCTCAAAATTTAGGTCGTATTATTTAAACCTTTGTCCATCATTATCATCACATCAGGTAAAACTGCTCTGGATTAAATGCTGATGGGTGGCGACCATGCTTTTACATCGAAGAGTTAACTAGAGATGAACTACAGACTGGGAAGACTTAACAACTCAAACCATTCAAATAAGGTAGAAAATTTTCTGGGTTATCTAAACTCCTTGCTAGGTGCAAGGATAGTTTTAACAAGGTTGCCTGCGCTTTGAGAAATCGATCACCAGCAGTGGAAATGTTATACTGTTGAGGTGCTGTACTGCTGCTGCTAATATAGTGAATATTCTCATTGCGGACCCACCATACCACTGGCCATACCCTGGTGGTATGACTTATGTACCTACCTAATCCTATTACGCAGTTCGCCAATCATGTTCGTAATTTGTCCAAGGCATGGCCTACTGATATTTCACTGTTTATTTAACTGCATTTGTACATCTATACTTCTATACTAATATTATAAAGAGGTAACATTTGTTTGTAAGTTTGTATGTAGGGGGTAATCTCAGGAACTACTGGTCCGATTTGAAAAAACCTTTTAGTATTAGATAGCCCATGTATCGAGGAAGGATATAGGCTACATATCTTTTCGCTAAGACTAAAAGGAGCCGAGCATTAATGGAAAATGTGACGCAGACGAAGTTGCGTGGATCAGCTAGTTTTTTTGGTTTCTCGCCGTGTTTTAGGAATCGTCTTAGCCTTATACATGTATACCTACCGTGCAACATATACAATATTTATTTATTTTAGAATGAAAAGATTCGAAAACATTAATTGTTATGCGATGGCAAGGGAAGTTATATAGCTGACCCGTGCAACGTCGTCTGCGTGACATTTTTCATGACTGCTCCGCTCCTATTGGTCTTAGCGTGAGGATATAGGTATGGCCTATAACCTTCCTCGATAAATGGGCTATCTAAAACTGAAAGAATTTTTCAAATCGGACCAGTAGTTCCTGAGATTAGCGCGTTCAACCAAACAAACTCTTCTGCTTTATAATATTACTAGCTGACCCACGCAACTTCGTCTGCGTCACATTTTCCATTATTGCTCCGCTCCTATTTGTCTTAGCGTGATGATATATAGCCTATAACCTTCCTCGATAAATGGGCTATCTAACACCGAAAGAATTTTTCAAATCGACCAGTAGTTCCTGAGATTATAATATTATATAGTATATAGTATAGATTACAATTATAATATAGTATAGATAAAACCGGCCAAGCGGACTCGCGCACCGAGGGTTCCGTACAACCCAGTAGGTATTTATATTATAACCAAAAGTTGCGATTTACGATTTATGACGTATTAAAAAAAACTTAGTAAGTAGTTTTTTTTAATACTTCATAAATCATGTTCAAACCAATTTTCGCTGGTAGTTTACATAGTAATATATTTTTTTTAGATTTATCATTCCCTTATTTTAGAAGTTACGTGGGGGGGGGGGGGGGACATTTTACCACTTTGGAAGTGTCTCTCTCGCAAACTGTTCAGTTCAGAAAAATATAATTTCAGAAACCTCAATATCATTTTTGAAGACCTATCCATAGATACCCCACACGTATGGGTTTGATGAAAAAAATATTTTTGAGTTTCAGTTCTAAGTATGGGACCCCCAAAATTTATTGTTATTTTTCTATTTTTGAGTGAAAATCTTAATGCGTTTCACAAAATACATCTACTTACCAAGTTTCAACAGCATTGTTCTTATAGTTTCGGAGAAAAGTGGCTGTGACATACGGACGGACGGACAGACAGACATGACGAATCTATAAGGGTTCCGTTTTTGCCATTTGGCTACGGTCCGATTTGAAAAATTCTTTCAGTGTTAGATAGCCCATTTATCGAGGAAGGCTATAGGCTATCCTATATCATCACGCCAAGACCAATAGGAGCGGAGCAGTAATGAAAAATGTAACGCAGAAGACGTTGCACGGGTCAGCTATAATTCCGCTACATAATAGTGAGGAGATACATTATTTACAAAACTTGTAAAATCGTTTCTCCCGATACCATCGACGTACAGCCATAATAAAGAAGTATAGAATGCTGAAATTAGGACTATAAGTATGTGCGGACAAGTGTCATTGTCTAGTACATTTTACCATAAGTTTCGAAAAGCAACACTAGATGGCGGAGTCAATGTGCTCAAGCTCATTCCTTTTACATAACATCCGCGAAGGATTTTTTGGAGTTCGATATGGTTTTAGAAAGAGTGATGACAAACGATTCACAAACATCCCTCGCACATCGCTGGTGGACACGCACCCAGGTACTAGCTCTGCTGACCCGGCGAACTTCGTACTGCCTCGGAATCTATTTTTGAAGTGTTTTGTTTCTATTAAATATCAGAGATGGCGTTGCTTATGAATTATTGTATGAAAAACGAATTGACTTCATAATTCTATTTTCTAGATTTTTTCAAAGTTTCTGAGATTCAGAGACAAATCCGAAAAACAAAGTTTTTTCAAAATTGGTTGGCTATTCTTGAGTTATAAATTAATGCTGAAACTTTTTTTTTCCAAGTACAAACACAGCTTGTGTTGCATATAACTTTATGTAATGTAAATAAAAAACAATATAATTTGATTGTTCTTTAATATTAATAATTTTTGTAATATTTAAGCCTATACAAATAAGCACATCCTTTATTGTTCCCTAATGCCATGTACCCACTGTTGGGAGAAAAATTAACTGAATCAACTTGATGGAGGTTCAATGTTGGGCTGGGGAAATTAGCAAAAACGTGGTAAGAGGGAATATGCACAAGTTTCACTGCATTGGGATAGTAAGCTGATGATGCTGAAAGTATTTCAGTTGTAGCATTAAAATTAAGATTTGTTATTTTTGTTGTTAAGTTTGAAATCACTTTAAATGGAACTGGTTCAGAAATAGTTAGGTTTTCAGTTTGGTATATGTTGACAATACCTTCCCCACTTCCTGTAGCTAATAATTTCCCACAAAGGCTTGTGGTCAGACAAGATGCTGTAACACATCCATGATCATAGAATTTTTTTAATGGTCTGTATGTTGACAGATCCCATATTGTGATTTCTCCTTCAGCACCATAACAATATAATTGTGTACAGTCATGGCTAAATGTTGCAGATGCAATATTAGAGTTGTGTTTAAAAGATTTCAGTAACTCTTTGGATGCAGTACATATCAGGTATACTTCCTCAAATCCATCACAAGTTGCTATGTATTTTCCATCGCTTGACATTTTGAATATGACAGGTTTCTTCACTGCCCGTGGCAGTTGAATCAATTTTGGTTCAGCCTTAACAAGATTGTATACACAATATGTGTGGTTAATTTTAGATGCAATGAATGCTTCTGACCCATCAGGTGAGAACTGAGCTGCACTTATGCGCCATTTTTTTAACTTAAAGCTATGTAGTTTGTTGTTCACATCATCACCAACAGAGAATAATGATACAACACCAGAATGGCCAGCAACAAGAGCAGCACTTATTTTAGGATGAAACTCAACACAGGATATAACCGAGCCTTCATTTTTAGTTGCAGAATTTATTTGTGGGAACTTTTTTACTTCTAGGAAATCTTTAGGCAGGTGGTTTGATTTTTTCTTATGTAAATGACCTACAGTTCTAAGTATTTCATCTTCGTCTTGATCTTCTTTTTTTGATTTTTTATTCAGTTTAGCCCAACTTGGGGTGCCCATTAAAGTTTCATATTTTTGTTTAAGCTTTTCTGTGTATAGACTCGTACTTTTTACATTTGGTATAATATTTGCTCCAAAGTTCTCGTCATCTTCATCAACCCATGCTGGTTTCAGGTCAGGAACGGCTTCCTCATCAGGTTTTGGGTTAATGTTTTCAACAAACTTCTTTGTTTTATTAAATAACAATTGTGATACCCTGTAACAATAATTTTTCATGAGGTTCTTACAAACGAAAAAATTTTAGATCTTGATTTAATTAATACCATGATTGCTGTTCTTTGAAGAATACGTCATACTAAAAAGTATTCTCAAGCAATGGCAAGCTCCAGTCAGTGGGTCGTTTTAGGGGCGGACTGAACCTTTTGTACATACCTGGCTTCTTCATCATGCACAGAAGAAGATTTGCGCTTCATTTTAAATCTACAAATACAAAACTTTAATTTCAATCACACAAATTGTAGGTTAAGTATCTCACAACCACAGAGTACTTTTTCTATATAGGCATAGGCACTCACAACATTCGCATGCTGCTGGTTGATTGACAGAAAAATTGACGCTGCCATCCTGCTGTTGACGTTTACGCTTTGATGTTGGTATCATGATGGTATAATCAGGATTGCCATCTAGGATATTTATTTTTATTTGAGTTGGGTTTGCACTTGAAAAGTTTAGAGAGTATTGTCCTCTTAGCAAAGGAAAGACATGTTATAATTTTGATACCAAAATGCAGGGTTACATGGCTTTCACACGGGGTAAGTATGTAGTAAACCAATAAAATAGTATGTAGCTGTCGCTGAAAAAAGACTTATTTATTAACCGACTTTCCAAAAAGGAGGAGGTTCTCAATTCGGATGTTTGTTTTTTTTTTTTATGTTTGTTCGGGCATAACTCCGTCGCTTGCCAACCGATTTTAAAAATGATTTTTTTGTTGGATAGGGTATACTTCCCAAATGGTCCCATGATAAGGAAACCAGGATCTGATGATGGCATCCCAGAGAAGTCGAGGGGAACTTTCGAAAATCGTATGGTATCTATTTTGCAGTGGTTTTGTTAGGTGTGGGGTACCACTAAAAAGTGAAAAACTTTAACTTCGGAAGTCGGTGTCAAAATACGAACAAACTAACAAAAACACCGAGATCCGAAGTTAAAGTTATTTTTTACTTTGCAGTGTTTTTTTTTAGAAGTCGGTTGTATTTTAGGACATAAGTTTCACTTACGAGAATATCATCGAAACCATGTCGGTAAAGCAGTCAAAATTACTGTTTGTTTAACTTTTAATAGATGTCACTGTTGTTTTGTAATGCGTCCTTTTTCCTCCAATAGTAACGTAATACGAGAAAAGAAAGAAAGAAGTGAGTTGTGATTTTATAAGTATACCTATCAATGCCTATCATGTCGTATCGTTTGTGTGCAAGTCCTTTTCTTTCATTCGTTATTTGCAGTTTTTCACTTTGTAAGCATCGGATTGTGAGATACTAGTTTTGGATTTATCACCTTTGTGCAAGCAATCTTACTTATTGGAATAACCACAGAAGTTTGTGATTAGTATTGCGAAATACTGTGTACAAGAAGATGAAACGAAGACTTATTATTCTGTGACCTTTTTGCATCCTCAAAGTGTGTCAATATGTGTAATAAACCAATGAATAAAAGACAAAAACAGTAGTCAAGCAAAAGGCTACCTGTTTTATTGCAAGGAGCCATAACTTTTACAATGGGGCCCAAAGGGGCTCCGCCATAAAATTATTAGTCGGTTGTTAGTCTATCGTAAAACAATTAAATTAAGATTGATGACTCTGGCACATAATAAAGCTACAGTCGATGATGGTCAAGGAGCTTCTGGTGATAAGGAGGCCACCGAGCGATGATACGAGGCTGGTCACAAGCAATGCCAGGTGGAGTCACGTCATTAGATCGCGTCACGGCGCGCTCAGCTAGTGAGGAGCCAAGTTACGCGGCGTGTGATGTTTGTGCGCAATGTCAGGCAAGCCCGCGAGTGTGGGCGCGTCGCGAGCGGGCGTGCCGGGCACTCCGCGCGTGCTGGTGTACGTGGCGGACCCGCGCCAGCTAGAGCCCGGCGCCGCGGGCCCCGAGCAGCTACCCGCAGCCGGCCCCGCGCCGCCGCCGCCGCCCGCCGCCGCGCTCCCACCACACGACACCCTCTACATCCCTGAGAACATACACCACCAAGTCAACCTGCCTAGGAATACAATCTACAGAACACAGTTTGACAGAAACGACCAGAGGAACTTGCCTGCTAATATTTACTACAAACAGTTAAATGATAATGATGGCAAAGTAAATTTTTATGGTATGCCTGATAATGTTTCACAAAGAGCAGAATTCTACCCAGTTTCACAACAGTATATCAAGGAAACATGTTCAAAGAATGAAGATAGTAGGAGTGACCGGTCAGGTAATATTAGTGTGAAACAAGATTGTTCTGAGCAAGCAGAATATAACAGTGTTGAAACTTTTCATACAAGAGTACCTGTTGAAACAGTAGATCTGGCAACATATCAGGCAAGATGTTCTGGCTCTGTTGGTTCAGATAATACTATGAATTCTATGCACCCGGCTGCATTGCGTCATGGGCAGAACCAATATAGTGAGAATGTAACAGTTCAGGTTGGTGGTGAAGGATCTAATTGTAGTGAAAGAGAGTTGTCTGTGTGTAAAAGTTTTGTGAACTATCAATTCTTAGAACAGAGTGTATCTCATCAGTCGATAGTGAATCAGAGTATAAGTATACTAAATCAACAAGTAGGAGTGAGTAGAGGAATAGTAAGTGAAGGTGATAGTGGTAGTGCACCCCAGCTGGTGAGGACTGCAGATGGTGTGGTCCTGGCTGTGCTGCCGGCGCCTGTCCTGCCCCACCCCCCGGACAATGCAGAGCTGAGCTCAAGGACGGTGGTGCAGAGTGATTCTCAACTAACTGTAACAGTGCCCCTAGGTTGGAAGAGAATAGTCAGTGGCACATCAGTACTCTATGTTAGGTAAGTAACCCTGCAGGTGGTGGGTTTTGTTTTGTATGAAAACAGATAGTCACTTTTAATGGGATTTGCTTTGCTGATTGAATTTAGAGGATGTTCTTGCATGCAATTGTACCTCATTACACTTATTGATTACTTATTGTTAGTAATATATTTTCTATTATGAATTAATTTAGATGTTGCTTTATTTATGCTGGTATGTGGATGCACTGTACTCCTATTAGTAATTTATACATTAGAAATACTGTTCAATTTCTTCAATTTAGAGTACAATATATGTATAAATGCTGTTGAAGTACATATTCTTGATAAAAAAATAAATAAACATGCCTGTTTATATAATGTGTGTAAAAAATGTATTTACACACTAACAATGGTCAAGCACCATAAAAATAATGTTATAATTTATGCTACTACTCACAATGGTAAACACACAATAAAGGCACATAACACAAGATAAAACAAATAGTAAAAATTTAATAACAACTGTAATAATGTAAATTACCAGTGGTCTTGAGGTCAGCCAGATTGAACAGAACTCTGCCTAAAGCTATTACAAAGTCATCATGCATCTGATACACATTATACTCAAATGATAATGGTATGCTTTAAAGATGGATTTCAAGCAAAATAAAATTACAGTCAGCACTGCATGTGAAATTGTTTAGTTCAATTATTTTAATTAATTGGCTATTCAGCACCATTTGCTGGTGTTGTTATCTCTAACTCTCTTTTCCTGACTATGAATCATAATATTTACTACCCAAAAAAAAAACTAAGTCTCACTCAAATGGAGATTTTTTTTTTAACAAACTTGACAGGGTTGTTTTGCAATAATTTTGCATGACAATACAAATTCTTTAAAGGCAACACTTTGAGGCATCTTTAAGAAGTGTTAACCCATTCACTGAATATCTGAGTTAACAAGTTATTTTTCTTTTATGAACAGGATTATAAAAGCCCGTAATGCGCATTTATCTAGGGTAGTAAATGATACAAAGTCATGCCAGCGTCACTCAATTCCAAAAGTCATGAATGATGAATGACTAATGGTGAGTGATGGAATTCATTCGACATTAGATGCTTATTATTTAATATGCGATATGTTATTGTTTGATATACGGGATTCGAAAAAGGTGGACTGAATGATTACCCATTCTATCTATACTAATATTTTATACAGAGTTAAAATTTGTGTGTTAGATAGCCCATTTATCGATGAATGCTATAGGCTATATATCATCACGCTAAGACAATTAGGAGCGGAGCAGTAATGGAAAATGTGGCGCAGACGAAGTTGCGCGGGTCAGCTAGTAAACATATAAAAAAACAGAACATTAACTTAAAAAGTCGTGATTAATGAAATATTTAGATTTTCGTCAAACAATTTCATGCAACCATCAGTCACTGCATTACATGGGAGGTTATCCGTCAGTCTTTCTATGGTGTCACCACAAGCTATCACACCAGAGAACGGAAAATATCGTACATTCTCAGATATGACGCTCTTAATACATATATCGTCCCTCATGGCACCCGAAACATTGCTTCTAGATCATTTACTTGAAAAAATAGAGTCAATGCTCACACTGGTACACAGAGCATGCAATACCACGATGTTGCGGTATCGGATATGTAATAGGTACCGAAAAATTTGCAGTATTGCGAAATTAGTAAATCGATGGGGGGAAAATAAAACTACCATGAATATAATTAATCACACACAAGCTTATCTTATTTTTATTTGAAAATGTTTACGTAAAAAGCATAAAATATGAATTGTATCATCATTTAAAGAACTTCTAATTTTATTACAAATTCATCCAGCAGCCGAAAATGCTTTGCAGATAGTTCTTCTACCTATACAGTCTTCAGAAATTTACCTTGTGTTCCTCCAGTTTCATAAAGCCATCTGCTTTTTCAGTATCAAATCTAACCTAGGATTGGAATTTATGTTTCTGTGTGTAGTGTAAATTCTGACTTGAGTTTTATTACCTTAATCTTTAAGAAACAGAAGAGATGATGTCGAGACTGCAAGTTGATTTTCTCTGGTTCGTGACGTAAAGCTTGATAGTGGTATTTCATCCATCACTAATATCCATCCATCCATATCTACATATAACGCTGTGCTGGTCAGATTCGGGACATCCGACTACTTCATCATAGGACAGGTTCGTCACTCACTTGTCCGTCTTGCGAGTAGTTGCGAGTTCGGTGTAGGGAATTCGGAAACTCTCCGACGCCCTGTGAGTCGGGCGAGCGGGATACACTCTTGGTATAGTGTATCTGCCTGCCCGATTAAAATGTGACGATTCTTAACGTGGATTTCTCTATCAAGGTTCGTTTTTAATACCGCAAAATTCGCATTTTTAACTCGAAATTGCGGTAACGATATAACGGTATTGCATGCTCTATTGGTACGCATGCACTGGCCCAAAAAAAGATCATTGCGGTCTGCGGTAGGTTGAGATAACTCGATCTTTGTAATACCTAATTCGATTTTACATTGGTTTTTAATGCAGATGATCTACAATTAATTAGAATTATATTGACGGTAGAGACACTACTTCTGGATTTGTGCAAATGTAATGCTGTGACATGAATTAAAATTAGTTAAAAAATCGTGAACGGAGACCCGGAGACCTTGTATCTATTTGGGAAAATTGGTCCAGTTTTGCAGTCGATATGACTGTCGGAATTGTCTACCAGTCGGAAACTCATCATTCAAGTTTACGCCAAGTCGAATTGGACCTCTCAGTAGGTAGAAGCCTCATTCATTTAATTATGTCTCATCGTAATTGCGGCTCTTAATGTCCAGAAAGAGGGCCCTTATTTAAATCCGTTGATAGGTGACATGGTGTCACAAGCATAACATCAAATATCCACTAATTTAGCTTCTGTAACCGATCTTTCGTTTAAACAATCAGACGAAACCTTATTACTCCAACTGACGAAATTGTTTGGAGTTTATGCGAATCTTGCATTAAGTACATATTAAAATATAAATTAAAGTAATTATTTTTCTTGTAACAAGACAAATTGAGAACGAATGACATTAAAATAATCAAGTATTATTAAACTAAGTACTCAGTTCGTCGAATTCCGCGGTTGAGCATTCTTCCTCTCAAATAATATTATTTAACGATCAATGTTCGAGATGGTTGAGCGGTAATGAAGTATTGGTGGAATACAGCGGCGCAAGCACCGCGGATCGTGTGTTAACGTTAAATCAATCCGGCACAAGTGGACAAACCAGTCCGGCAGCTGTGCGGACGTTCTCGATGTAAGTGAAGAAAGTTACTTTACACCAATAAAACTGAGCATTTGGACCAAACGGCTGCAGTCCCTTTTATTTGCAGATCGTATAATTGCATCTGCTAAACATTTGAATTATAATGCCCTTTTATTTCCTAACTTGAAGGTTGAAAAGAATGACCCTTATCAGCATAAAACTTTTATTATTGTTGTGATGATCGCCAGCTTTTAAACGACATTGCTATTGACTAAGCTTGAACTCTAAGACGCTCATGTCTTTTCTCCTCCCTTCTTGGCTAAACCTGCAGTCGATGACCCCCGGAAATTCGCTGGACAACTCTTTAAACACCAGCTTTTGAAATGAACAAGGAGTTGAGCATTTGCTCATTATTTCAGTATTTAAACTACCAAGTAATGCTAGTTATTACTGAATCAATAGATACATCATCATTGCCCTATATTCGCAGTTCTTACGGTCGAGTCATCCTAATATCACATATTAAATCCTGGGCAGCTGCATATCTACACTAATATTATAAAGAGGAAAACTTTGTTTGTTTGTTTGTTTGTTTGTTTGTTTGTTTGATTGTAATGAATAGGCTCAAAAACTACTGGACCGATTTTAAAAATTCTTTCACCATTCGAAAGCTACATTATCCACGAGTAACATAGGCTATATTTTATTTTGGAAAAAAATAGGGTTCCGTAAGATATTTGGGTTTTTCGGACACAAGGTGTAAAAATCAACCAGAAAAGTTACTTATTTTGCGTACGCTGCCTAAACTATAAAAGATAGAACCATAAATTGTTCTAATTAATTGTAGATCTTATAAATATCTACAAAAAAGTCCGCGACACACTGTACCTATCTATGTCGAGTGAGGCACAACAACCATTTTTTTATTTAAAAATCTTGATTTTTTTTTTACTACTTTTAAACGCGTTTATTTTACTTATGCTATTAATCCGTATCAAAATAAAGTATTTCATCACTAAGTACAGTTTATGTAGATAATATTTGGTCTTTGAATGATTAAAATCGGACGTTTGGTTTTGAAGCTAGGCGAAATTAAAATATTACGATTTCTGCTGCACGGCCCGTTGCGAAGTGGACGTCACCAAGGCGGGGGTGCGCGTGCGGGAGCTATGAGTAATATAAAGTGTCCTCCACACTATTCCGAAGTTGCACGAGGCGAAGTGCTCTCCGAAGTTGACCGAATTCCGAAGTAGGTGTCCACACACTCGAGCAACTTCGCGAGGAGCTCAGTCGCCCGTTCCCCCCGTTCCCCTCACGATATGCATAATGGATAACGTTCATGTGGCAACTGCCGTTGCAATGTGTACTCTCGCATAATAAAATTCCTGCGTATTTACTATGGCTGACGCGAACCGAAGTGAGCCGAGTAGTGTGGACAGACGCTTCGTGTTCGAACTTCGAGTCCTTTGACTCGGGCGCAAAAACCAACAACAACTGGAAGTCGCCCGGGGCGAAGCGAAGTTGCACGAGGCGAAGCGAAGTGCCCTTCTACACTATCGTATTCGCTCAACTTCGATCAACTTCGGGAATAGTGTGGAGGCTACTTAAGGTACACGCGTGGCTCAGACGCGAGGTCGGCTCCCTACGCAGCGGTCGTGCGCGAAGTCTTATAATTTTCGTGCGATTTTTTTTAGATTTCGTTCTTAAAACTATACCTACGCAAAAGTTCTTCTCAGAGCTAAACAACAGTTCTTCTCAGAGCCAAACAACAGTTCTTTTCAGGGCTAACCAGCAGTTCTTTTCAGGGCTAACCAACAGGTTTTTTCAGAGCTAGAATATTACACGCTATTAACATTTTCTTAAACATTTGAAAATGCCTAAGAGAGCCAGGTCTCAACTTACTAAACATAGTTCTCAAGCATGGGCAGCAAGAATACGCCGTATGGGAGAATCTTCACCTGAACGTTCACAACGCCTTGCTGAACAAAATCAGAGAAACTCTCTGGTACGCGCACGAGAGTCGAGTGTCGAACGTTCGCAACGCCTTGCACAACAAAATCTGAGAACCTCTGAGTTATAATATTATAAAGCAGAAGAGTTTGTTTGTTTGTTTGGTTGAGTACGCTAATCTCAGGAAATACTGGTCCGATTTGAAAAATTCTTTCAGTGTTAGATAGCCCATTTATCGAGGAAGGCTATAGGCTATATGTATATCATTAGGCTAAGTCAAAAAGGAGCGCAGAATTAATGGAAAATGTGACGCAGACGAAGTTGCGCGGGTCAGCTAGTATTATATATATTTTTAGAGGTATGATAGCCAGTTCCTCTGTGTAAGAGGATTCCGGGTGAAACTCGCTTCCATCTTCGGCCTAATCATCACTTTCCATCAGGTGAGATTTGGGCCAAGAGTCTTCCCGTTTTGCATAAAAAAAAAAAATATTTTAACTGTCATAGTTACTAAACATCATTAATTGATTGTCAGAAAATAGGCCGTGATCATAAAATATGATGAGCATCTGGTTGCAATACGTATTTGATGTTGATGTATATTATTTTTTGAGTTTAAGAAAATAATTTTTGGATTATGTGAATATTTGAACCCTCTAGCTCCGGCCCTATAGAACCCGTTCTCGATTATGATTTAAGAATCCCTTACATTCGGCCTTAATACGCTGTATTTGTGTCGTGATTTCAAGACCACTTTGGCGACAAACTATAGCATTCTTCATCTTCACCAATCACAAATAACATAGTTACGAAGTTCAAGGTTTTTTATTTGTTAAAAGTATTCTTCTTTCCCCAACTTGCAGCTGAATATCAGTATTTTACATGGAGCGATTTTCTGACCTTCCCGAGTCAGTATCAGTATATCTGGATCTACATCCCTTAACTCAACTTTCGGGTTTCCGATACCCCGTCATCATCCGGGACCAAACCAACTGCTTAACGTGCTTTCAGAGAAACTAGAGGTCCCGATATATAATAGATACCGTTTCCATTTCCAACCATTCGCAGGTCGACTTCGGCAAGGGTTGCTTAACCTGGAAGATCTACCTTCGTGATCGAGGGGCTCTGAGACCGTCTGGATGGACAGGACACCGAAACACATACATTTAAAATTGTATTGTTAGACTCCAAAGCGGAATGTACAATCCACTCCACGCATTGTATAAGTTACAGTTCTACTATTTAAACGGACTGCATTTTAAATGTAGTTTGTGCTGAATATTTAAAATACTAGGTTCACGTCTGATATTTTAATATACTGCGGTTTGTGACACAGCATATTATTTATTATTGATGCCTACGCCGCGCCGTTACGTGCCGTATCACTGACTGAGCTAACTTACCAAGTGGTTTGAGCTCAAAGCTCAACAGATTCTACTGTATCTTGTACAGTCTAAGCGCATTACGCTCCTCTTAATTGTCATTGCTGTAGAGTACAATGCCCAAGAAATGAACAATGCTGTAACAAACACTTGGCGTGCACACAGTACCTTAAGCTTAATTTCATGGCTTTGCCTTCTACAAACTTCCTTGTAACTGCTCTACTTTTTGTCCGTCGTGATTCAATAAGTTGACAAAAACTGTTTTTTTTTCTTTCAGGATTTAATTAATCAAGTACGATATCTGAGTCAAATCATTACATATTATATGACTTCAGTATAAGCAACAGCATTCAATTAAATTGGGAAATCAGACAGAACACTGATAAATTAAGTACGTGCTTACCATTCAAATTATATGAAGTCTACTCTACTCAGAAACCATGGTTACGTCACGATTGCTTCCTCAGACAAGGCAACACAAAAACAGATGTTCAACCGTCGTAAATTATGTTACCAGAAACAATAAAAATCTTATTCTTCCACTTTTCTTTGTGTCAATTGTTAGTGTGCTTATTGACGTTGGGGACTAGCTATTGCTCAACTGATTTATAGCCACCATCACAAGCGAGGTAAAGAACGCCGTCTGGTTTTTTTGGAAAGTTGCATTGTATACGCATGGATTTCTCTGGCCTTCTTTGTGAGGTATTGCACAATGTTGGGATTGTCCGTCCGACTTTAGCTCATACGGCTCCTCTCAATTGTTTCGTCAGATTTGATGGGCGTCACCAGGCGCTCTGATCCGATTTACAATTCGTTCCGACTTTCTTTTAGTCAGCATTTACAATGGTACTGCATGCAGCCAGAATTAAAGTTTTATCTATTGTTAATATTATAAAATTTTTGACTCATGTAAGGCAAATTATAACACAGGTAAATCTAAAAAAAAAGAAGAGAGAATAACCGATGTTCAAGCTGGAAAGCGTCTGTCTTGTCCACGAGAAGATTTAATATCTAGAACAGTGAACTCCGTACAAAGCCAAGTGATCACTCTTGCTGAGGTTTAACTGAAATTAATTTGGTGTCGCTGTTGCTGTCTGTTATATTGATGTCCCAAACCCCAGGAAATAATATGCCCAAGACCAGTCTCTACTACTTACTATAGGCATCTCGAATTCTCGACACGCACGATCTAAATCACTTCAACTGTAATCAAATTATTATGAGTATAGGTAGTCATATTTTTTGCTATAACAATTAAAAGCAAGAAACAAGTTTTGTAATGTCTGAGCAAGGTCACAACAATGTCTGTATTTGAGAGCTAATTCAATTAAGTAATCAAAGCGTACCAGCGAGTCTTTGAATTCATGACCATTACTGGCACCTTATAAAGAGTATCTAGTAATCTGGTTTAAGATTTATAGAACAGTGACAATAAAGCTGGGAGGCGAGATCATACGCGCATTGACCTCCGCTTTGGCTTCGACGCGGAAATAATATGGATTACGTAAGCACAGTCGAACATTTTTTATTGCTCCATTAAATGAGGCACGCCGCCGACTCTGGGTGGAGAGCGTCTCAACAACAAATAAACGAATTTAACATCCATGATACTGCCATTAGTCTCACTATTCTTAATTGCTAAAGTTAAATCTGGACTGTTTGAACGTCGTGACATGTAATTATTCAAACTTGGTGTAGCAAACAACTTATAAGCTTGTTTTTAGCTCCATATGTACTTGTTGACGGACTAAAATTTTTATGATCATACGTTACATATTATAATCTAGATTAACTTAAAAGATTGGTTCTTTATATTTATTTAACTAGGTACTTTAATCGAATATAATTTTATTGACGATCTATAATACGTACGAGGAAAACCGCCAACCACAATTGAGTTAAAAAAAATGAACATTGTTTAATTATGACAATAGTATTTACCAGGTTAATAGCTACAAGCTTGAAACTATTAATTTTTATTCAATAAAAATATCTTGTCTTAAGATGTTTTTTTTTTGTTTTTGCCTCAAAAGTTTGGGCTTGTTAAGCCAAAATACACTTACTCGTATTTATATTACTTACGAAGTTGAAAAATATGAAGTAAAAAAGTAACAGTTTGTATAATTGTCCATACAAGCATTATTCAACCATATAATCTCAGGGATATGGCATTATGTACCTAACCAAGTTAGATAAATAAACATGAACGTCGACGAATGGCGTACGTACGACCCTTGCGTGAAGTCCGCCGGATGCGTCAGCTCACATGGGCTCCAGACGGACGAAGTAAATGAAATGTGTTCTCAATCGTTCCCACAGAAGCGTAGCCGAGGGGATCGAGTCAAGGTTGCCATGCGAATCTAAGAAAAACTCTTTGAAATATGCCTTGCAAAAACTAGGCGACGTTACACGTCCTGCAGTATTCAAGTGAATTTATTTGCTTTACGATGCGGCGCTTGGCTTCGCTTGGCATGTGGCAGGTGTTACCTGCAAACTTGACTGGACAACATTTTATTCACCTATGATATCGTTTTATTTTAATATGTAATTATTTATGTAGATAGCTACGTGTACTGTACTGGCTTGAGGGTCAATACTTTGTTTGTAGTTTCTTGGAGAGCAATTTAATTAGGTATTTTAAACTAGAACCTTTAGGAATAATAAAATTAATTTCTTGTTTTGGCAAATCGTAATTAAATTCAATTTAAAAAATAATTCAAAAGTATGTTATTAATCCATCGAATAACTTGTTTTTGGATTTCATTAATGTTCAGTTTAAAAGCTACCGACTAATTGAAAAACAATATTTAATAAGCACGTTCTACTGAAAAAAAAAATGTTAGGGCAAGAATTTAATAGTAACTTAATGATATTGATAAGATTCATGAGCTGTTTTATAGTCCTTAATTCCTCAATATGGAAACGTTGGTAAATCTATAAGTGGGGGTTGGTTGATCGCTGACTCGAGCGAGTACTTGTCGCATAGTTCCGGCCATTCACCTGTAGTCTAATACCTTTACGTAATAAGTACCTACGTATTTATGATACTTTCAATTTTATGAATTGTATGTCGTTACTAGCTTCATCCAGCGGCTTCGCCCGCGTGATCCCCGGGGAATATACTCCCTAGATATGTATAGCCTATGTGTTATTCCAGACTATAATCTGCCCCTGTGCCTAACTTCATGAAGATCCTTTCTTTTCAGGCGTTCTGACGTGAAAGAGTAACAAATATCCATCGATCCTCACAAAGTTTCGCATTTGTAATAATAAAGTAGGATAGGATAGGACGCCATTGGATTGGCTGGACGAGAGTTTCTGGAAATCAATGTCATATGGCGTGCACTAGGAGGGGCTTATGTGCAGCCACAGAAATATAAAAAACAACAGCAGTCTACTGCTATAGCTGCTATAGGGCGATGATGAAAGCACATCCCAATCCTAATACCGTCGTTGTTAATCAATTCTCTTATAAAATTACCCCTTTATTAAGGATGGGAAATCATCAAATGATTCCTCCCGCTCTGGGCGGTTCTGTGTACCAGGCCAGGGCCGCAGTGACTCCTTCGAACAAATTCCGCAACCGTTGAAATTAAATTAAATTAGGCTGATAAAATTTTAGCTTTACCTAAATTATCCTAGATTTAGTGTTAAGGTCGGTTTCCGCCATAAATCTCGACAATAAAGGACAGACAATCCGTAATTTTATTATAGAATCATTATGATTCCCAAACCATCATTATCACAACCATCTAAAGGCGATTAAGCGTGAAAAAGGCATTTGTTTTATGACGTTGCAAATCAGTAATCTCCTAGTAGAAGAAATTAAACTGCAGAACTGCAGAATATCGATCACCTTGAGAGTTGAGTCACAAACTGTTTTATATTTCTGCTCCAAATATCAAATTGCATACTGTTTAAAACCTTAAAGTGAAGCAACACTTAAAGCAAATATTATTATGTAACATTTCAAAATATTAGCGAAGAAATGTAGATATCGAATCCAACTGCCGATGTAAAAATCAACGAGAAAAACTTTAAGCTTTATACAAGGTTTATACAAACATCGAAATAATTTAAACAAAGATCTTAGGCCCTCTTGCAGAAACCTAAGTTGATCTTAAGTTATCTACGTCCGAGTTAGTTAGCAAGTAAGTCGGCGTTGAATAAAAATTATTTCATACTAATTCATATACATATTGGCCCCGAGTTAGCAACTAACGGAGTCAAAAGATAACTTTCTAAAGGTTGTCCTAAAAAGTTCGCTTTTAGCTATGAGGACGCCTGTTCTGTCACCCTTTGTTCTGTTTAATGATTCTTTATTTGTTCTTAAAGAACATACATTGTTCACTTAGCGGATAAATAATATAACTAAGGTTAGTGTTATGTTTTCTTCATCTATCTTTTCTGTAACTTTTATGGTATAATTAATAAAGTGTGTTCTATTTTATAACTGCTCTGTGCAAGCAACATAAAAACATAACACATACATAACAAACACAACATATTTAACAAATCACAAAATAAAAATCAGCAATGTCGACGCAACACTTTACGACTCAAAGACTTCTCACTAGAGTGGCATAGATAAACCCTTCAGCACCGAGCTAAGAGTGTCCTTTATAAAGCGGCCTCGACCCATTTCAACCTCGTTCCCCTCACATGAATAAATAAATGCTCAATTTGTAACTTACCCGTTTGCCAACTCATCAATATATGTCCCTTTTTTCGATATACTATAATATATATCTTTGGGTTCGCAGTTATGACGAATATCATGACGAAGTGGGTTAAACGATCTACTAGACTAATGCCCTGTTTCTGAGGTACTTTACCAAGCGTTTACAACCACAAAACGTGGACAGGCGCTATTTTGTATGAAAATGAACAGTCAAATTCACACGGGCTACATTTTGCCGTCATTATCGACCGCGTGTGTGAATCTGTCCTTTAAACACTAACGAACCAATGCCGTTATGACAAATAGCATTAACGGACAGATAAACGACCGATAAAGTACCTCAGAAACCGGGAATTAGTCAACTTGATTGAAAACGGTAGAATCGTTTATTGACATTGTAGCGGCATCAATACCGCCACAAGAAAAATCAACGAAACAAATCTGCATCGCAGCAAAAAGAACCGCGACGCCATCTATCCAACTGGCGGCGAACTAAAAAGTCCTAAATCGCGCAAGCAGAGTTTACCATGCGATTTGAACATATACATCCACCCGAATATGAACTATCGGGCAGTAGCCCCCCAGGCACAACAACCGCCTGGGCGGAGGATCCTCCTTTTCAACGGGGATTTGCGGGACTTTACTCTCTGTACCGCATACTCCCCAAACTGGTGACCCTCGACAAAGAACGTCAGCGCAGCCTTCGTGTAGCTACTTCAGCGTGACGTCATCATCACTTCACTCCATGACCTCAAGCTCTCGAGCAGCGAGTCATACAGCCAGCCAGTACCAACGGCTTCTACGGGTATCCTGCCCACCAGCAGGCAGCAGCCGCGCATTCCTGGTCAGCATCCTCAGCCTTTATCGTCCTCATCAGCGACCTTGGCAACCACACTGCACCTTCGGCCAGTCACATGAAGAGCCTAGAAGAACCTCTCCTGGTCGACTACAGCAGTCACGTCACTACGTCGCACCGCTATCGGGCAGTAGCCCCCCAGGCACAACAACCGCCTGGGCGGAGGATCCTCCTTTTCAATGGGGATTTGCGGGACTTTACTCTCTCTACCGCATACTCCCCAAAACATCTAGCTTTCCCCCGCGGCTTCGCTCCCATCAACTGGCAACTTTTTTATTTTTTACTTTCATAAGAACTTTCTCCTGACAATAACAAACACAACTAAAAAAGATTTAGCGAAATTGGTCCAGCCGTTCACGCGTGACACGATGACCAAGGGAAATAGGGTTTCATTTATAATATAATATAGAATATAGATTATATTCAATACTTTGAATAATTCAAAACCTGCTACTTTTGTGCCCAATTAGATCGAATTTCGATTTTGTAGCTTTAACTCTGGTAAAAACTAAGTCATGTAGACTGGAACCTCGATGCAATGAATTGGGTTAGTATTTGAATTGATTTAAATATTTACTTTATGCGTAGCTGCCTCAGAGCTTGTTCGCTGTTAAGTAATTCGGGAAGTAAACGTGGTTACGTTTAATGGTAAATTCTTGCACTTACCAACATTCAACGCATGGATTTTAAAGGTTTCGCAGTATTTATTCATCTGTTCCAATTAGATTACACTTTAGTATAATGGTGATGTATTTTAGCTTTTAATAAACTAATCATATCATGTTTTGATTAGCACTCCATATTTGCATAACTGAAGCTAGTATAAAGAACGCATGTCCAATTTGGACGTCTGGTATAAGATAACCCAACCTGCGAAAGAAAATTTTAGTAAAATCCCACACCGAACTTGCTCTGATCAATTATGTATTCCAACGCTTAATATCAAATCCAGCCGCAATTAACAAATTAATACGCTATTTTTGCATTTGGCTATTCGGTCGGGTCGGGTAAGTCGGTAATGAGTCATTCAGGGAAACCCTTTCGTGACTCAACTCGTTATCGACTACAGGCATTGAGTCGAGTCGACACTCACCCTGTTTATATTGATAATGTCCCTGTTGCCACAATTGAAACGTTGTTTGAAAACAGACTAATGTATGTCCGCTCTTTCTTTTTATTAGGCGCCGCTGGTGTTTTTTTACCTTTTGGAAAGATCTTGTTGCTTCCAAGCAATTATTCAATAAAACAATAGAAGATATTAGTTATGAAGAGCTGAATTTGTCGGACATTTTTGCTTTCAACATCGTTGACTATTTAACAATTTAGATATCTCGGACCCAAATGCCAAAGTAGTTTTGACGAAAGACGACAAAAAGTTTACAAAATGAAAATCGGGAGTTCAGAACTTTACGAACGTCTCCAAATTAATCAAGGACGTTGTCTTTACATAAACAAACAATTCTTGCTAACCATTCCAAGCAACTTTGAATTCGGATATTATCATTAAATTTTTTAGTGGAACAAAATGTCGTCATGTTTTGTGCGGCAGCGTTCATTGGCTCGGCGCCAGAATATTTCACCCATTATACATTGCCCCGGCGGTCACAAAGGAAATGAGATCAATCACAATACTAGGGGCCAATAATACCGATGTCTCTTGGAGATGGGATACAGCTATCGATGTTATCTTAATTTTCGCTCAGCAACAAAAGCAGGAAACTGAGGCTATATTGCTCGCGTATCATAATGTTTATTAACAGTTTTCCTTATGATTTTTTTCTTTCCTTGAAGCCTTTATCCCTTTAAGTTAGTGGACGAGCGTAGTTTAAAGGCATTGGTAGATCTTTTTTCGAGATTGGTGAGTAATCTATGAAATTACATAACTGGCTTCTAATGCTACTCTTAAGAAAATATTTATAAAGCTTCAGAGATTTATCTAACCGGTCGGTATTGGTTCATTCGATCATTACATTACAGTTAAGACGTATATCATTATAATATTATGAAGTGGAAACTTAGAGTCTCCGTCACAGGAAACTTAAGAGACACCATGTTAGATTTGTTATTTATACTTCATACTTATTATAATGACTACTGATGGATATCGTTGTGCGCCCTACTCGTTATTCATTATCCGAAACTGGTTAAATAGAATAAATACACTCTCTGTCCTAAGACTGAGCCTTTATGTACTCCTACCGCTACATCGAAGAATTTAGATAAAAGTTCATTACATTTGACTCGATTTGATGATTTTCTGTTATAAAACACTTTTTAAGAGGCAAAGACTTTACCAAATACGTTTTGCCAAAATTTTCACATCTTGGAAAACAGCTGAGTAGTAATTCTTTGAATCGGTGTATCTGTTTCTTTGCAACTGTTCTATTCTATGTATACTACTTTCCACTGTTTCACACACAAAGCTGTTGGATCAAAAATTATGTTCTCAGAAAATATTACAAAAAAATAAAGATCATAAAGAGATTGCTTACTTGACGCAAGATTTTAGTAGTCAATAACGAGACAGAATCCCGCCGCTGTTGTCTAGTTCTGGGTTCATTCGGGTTTAGCAAACCTCTCTATGAGAATAATATGGTGGAGGTTAGATTTCTGGTTTACGAACACACCTTTCGATATTTTCGTCTCTGAATGAGTACGCGCTCAATAAGGAGCTAAGAGCTCTTTACCACCATGCTCATCCAAGTACCAATTTGATTAATTACCAAAAAATAAAATGCTTAAACACAATTAAGTTGATTGTACCTACAATATTGTGTATATACTTTATCAACTATTTACTATAACTTAGAAAGAAATAATAACTAAGTAAGTTGAACGTGATTCCTTTTTTTATTATCTGTTTTCAAGTTTGTCAATGAGGATAAATTGTACAGCGACTACGATTAGTCATAAATAAGTATTTTTCAAGGCTATGAAAGACGACTGTCTGCATAATAACACAGACTTGTGTGGCTTGTTTTCGAGGAACATTCTGTGACACATTGACTTTAATAGGATTTATGTTCGATTCGTTTATTTTGTTAGCAGCAACATTTAGAACGATATGGCTGCTCTGATTCTGTTTATCTTCTCATGTTTTAAGGGTGTCTGCTGTAAAGGGTGATGATGTGGCGTGCATACGTCTAGACGTCTTTTGTTGCACTTCGGACGGCTTTTGACCCTGAATAATTTGTACACTACACTACAAAAGTTTTACAATACATAGTTGTTTGTCATTTGAATGTAATCACACATTTTTAAATGGCTATTCATTTCAGGATTACAAAACATCCAAAAGATTAATTTCTTTTCTCATTATTGTGCGTCGGTATTGTGATTTTATGATCATTTATGACATTAGTTGAAGAGTTGGCGTAATGTACAAATAAGTAAATGGGAGTAGTAGCGGTTGCAAGGTGCGAAAGGGTTCGCGTGCTGAGTAATTATTATCGGCAGCTGTCTACGTCCACGGTCCCCCAAACATGCACGCGATCGCAAAAAACGAATTTCCCCGTTTACTCTCTATCCGACCGCGAACACCCCGTATAGTGGTCAAAGCCGCAGACTCCGTGCATGAATAAAAAGCGGGTAAACAAAAATCTTTTTTGCGGTTGCGGTTTACCTTTACCAAGTGTACCAGACCGTGAACAATCGGCGTGAATTATCATGTAGAGCATTTATGAAAGAGGCTGTTTGTAAAGCGAATCGAGGTGTAATAATGGCGGCAAGCTATGCTCCGGACTGTCATCGTAAAAGGATTGTGTTGTTTGCAAATTGTTCTTAATGACCCTTTATTGCGTGGTTACAATCTCAGTTTGAACGACACAGTCTGCGGCAAAGTTACGTAGCAGACAGGTGTCATGGTGGACAATTCCTAACATAGAAAAAAAATTGCACGTTTAGTTAAGTAGGTTAATTAATTGTGTAACCCAATGATGCATGACTATCTAATACTGCATAATGTAGAGAGCATCGAGGTAAGCTCAAAGAGGTTTAGAAATGAAATATCGATTGACCGCACCGAAGTCAGTTAGCCGTTTGATTAACCCGCTCGAGCTGGGGTGCGATCACGCTTGACTAGAAGCTTTTGCATCATGCGCTTTCAATAAATACGCCTTCAATCGATTACATGAATCACTGCTTCCCCTCTCCCATTAGTTCAAACACGCTTTATTAAGTGAAATCGGATTTTGCTGAATAATACGCAATTAGGTTTTGTGTGCGAATGCTATTGTTTTGTGCAGTCATGCTTTACTTTGAGGCTTCAATATGGAGGTATGTTTAGGCAAAATTTGTGTTTGTGTATTTATTTATTTATTGATAATGATGTCATGGTTAGCTTACTATTCTCTCAAATACCAGTGACACGAATCCAAGGTAACACCACAAACTTTTACTTAACCTCGTATCAATCGATCTACGTGATAGCAATTTAGTCAAGAACCCTCATTATGTTCAGTTCGCTATCCAACTACCCAAGGTTAAGTGGTTTAGCGGTGCTGAAACTTTTATTGTCATTTTGTTGAATTATTTTTAATTTAAATTATCTTTTATTAGTGAATTATTAGTGTATTACTGAATTACTCTTCGATAAAACCTAATGTTGATTTATTTTGTTGCAGCCCAAGCGGGTCGGCATTGAGTACTCTTCCACAATTACGGGAATATCTTCAGACAACCGGCACGTGTAAGTGTGGACTTCCATGTCCATTGAGGCCGGAAACCGCCTTCAGTTTTGATCCAAAGGTAATAAAACAACTTGATTTCTTAAATTAATTAATTGAATGTAATTTAATTTTCTGAGAAGAATTACCAGCTGAAGCAGTGATGGCTTCAGTTCCGATGAGGTTCACCGATACATTCCATAAAGCAATTCATCGGCAACAGGAATGCCTGTTGTCGAGCCGTTCCACTTTTTCTGCTCTGGGAATGTTTCGATCGCAGCCGGTTACCGAGTCGCGTTAAAACTTTTTACGTCTTCTTGACGATCTTACCAAGCGAAAATGTGTCATTTATATCCATTTATGAATGTTTATGGTTCAACTACAGCACAAAGAACCATCATTCTAGAGATAATATCAGAAAAATTTGTGTTCCTTCACATTGTATGCAAAAAAAAGTAACACTAATAATACTTGATATAAAATACTCCGCAACATTGTGACTTATAAAATTGTTTGCAGTTTTCTACTTAATATTTATCGATATAGTCAATAATTAGGGTACTTCGCCTTTTTTCTCTTACCTACGAAAAAATAATATGTTTCTTGTTGGAATTGCATTAATAAAATATGATAAACGGTGCGATTTATTAGAGTGAAGGGCCGACTTCGCGCAGACAGAAGGCGAGGCAAGACATTAATAAATTAGGGCAATTATCATGTCAGTGTCGCCTTGACATATAGTGAGGACGATAAAATACGAGTAATAATAGTGACATATTTAATGTGTCACAGCTTGACTTGGATATGAAGAGGTCAGTGCAAAACTGAGACTAGAATAATAATTTAATTTGTAATAATAAATTTAACAGTGACTGATTAACATAGACTTTATCTATGCTGTTTGGGGGCCATATCAATATGTAACGGTACTTGGTTTGTCTGCATAACATGCATACACGGTGTCATTTTAGTCGTCTTACAACGGCAGCCTACTTCATCTATCCAATGAATACCACAAATTTATTTAAAAGAAAAGATAGTTTTGAAATTTCGAATTATTTAAAAAATGTAAAATATTATTCATTCTCATGACGCATGACGTCCAGGAGCGAGTGCAGTCTGAGCCTTGTGTTCCAAGGAGCGGATTGGAACGGTGACATTGTTTTGAAATGTAAACATTATTAACAGGGTGCTTCATAATTCTAATAAATTATTTATTTTTATTGTAGGTTTTTGTTTTCTTAAGGAATTATTGAAATTGAATTGAAAAATAATCGCACCCAGAGGTAGTTTAACTCGGGAACATTAAGTGGGACGCCTTTGTAAGACGACTAAAATGGCCCCGTGTATATCTGGCTGACGATATTGGGCTGAAAATTACTCTTAACTACCTACAAAGTTTTCTCGTGTGCAGGTTGTCCAAAGATATTTTTTTTTATACAGAGTCAGTTTTCTTGTAAAAAATTATGTTGATTGGTTGCTAAACTCTCTCATATTCTCTTTAAATAAAATAGTTCTAGTTAATAGAAATGTTGATTAAACACTACATCTTCATTCGTGCGCTCGCGCTCTATAAAGGTGGTATTAAAAGTCACTAACATGAAAATTACAACCTGTTGGCTGTTATCGATAAAATTGTCACCAAATAAATTTCTATCGAGTTTTTTTGTTTAATGGTAATAAGTTTAAACCTGTTTTATAAATACCCGGTATTCGCTTAGGCGAGACTTATTTTTAAACAGACTGAACATGGTTATTTAAAATTAATCTATGAGTATTATCAGAGTTTCGTTGATTCTGAAGAAAATTATGAGTAATCCGCAAATTAGTACTTCTAGTCTTCTATTTAGTATTGGTCACAGTCATGATATAATAATATGAGAATGAGCTTTAGGTTGTTAGTGTAAATCACTCGTGGACGTTTTACCCAAAACATGTTGCCAATGTTCTTTTGTATGCGTAATTTAACTCCGATTAAGTACACCTAATTGATTAACTACCATGATCAGGTTTCACCATTATTACTCGGTATTCGCGACTTTGTTTGTATACACTGAATGTAAATTACATTCGGTATATTACACGTAGAGCCAGATCCACGTGCTGTCGATAACAAGAAGAGCATTATACATAGTCGAGTGGCCACATTATATTTATTCCGAGCACACTGCCATTGCCTAACAAATGACTCGTTATTTTACTCTAGTTTGTCCCACTTTGTTTACAATGGCCTCGTTGTGCAATTTGGGCTATTTGCATTACTTCTTCTCATTGTCATGTTTTTTTTTCCGAGTTACAAGGAAGTTGTCTAAAGGCGTTTTCATAAATTGTGGCGCTGCCTCAGTGCCGATTTCAATTAAATTCTTCAGTCAAAGCTGCTGCAACCCCTTTGGCAGATTGAAAATCAAATTGTAAAGTCATTCACCATGTAGTAGGATGGACTGTGAAGTGCTTCTAACATTCCGTCTCGTTTGTAATGGCGATCCAATAAAGGTGAGCCTTCGCAGTTGCATTTGTGCGACGGACAAGTTAATTCTGTCAAAGCTTGCTGCGACCTCCTCGCATCGCCTTTGTATGCACTTGAAATGTACAAATTGCACCGCAGCTCGTGGGGGTGGGGGGAGGTCGGTGCACTCGCCTGTATCCCCACACTCCCGTACTCTCATCGATTCCTCTTTGTTCCATGCATTCGTCTTGAGATACACTCGGCGACATCTCGATTTCACATTCAGCTGAAGCTCTGATTCGTTCGATTCGTCTATCTTTGTCATTTGATGACTATTTAGGCCTTGGTTTGTCATTTGTCTTTGCAAGAGTAAGACTAATGTAAAGAAACTTAAAGCTTATAATAATTATAAAGTAATAAAATCGATAGAAACAAAAAAAAAAAAGTGAATAGAGATCCAACACTTCATCGAAAGTGTTGAAATGATGAGACACTCCACTTACAACAGATTGGCTGTTGGAAATGGACTTCTATCATTCACACTGACTAGTCAAGGTAGTATGCTTGAATTGGTCTTGATTTTCGGCTTGCAAAATTATGAATTCGGGGCTGGATTACGGGATCCCATTGTTTTCTTGAGTTGAGAATAAAATTGAAAAAAAAAAGCTTACCCTTTCCTTTGCTATGTTGCGATTCCTTTAATGATAGCCTAGCGTATATTTTAAAAGTATAAACAGACAATCTAACTATCCGATTATTGTAACCGTGAGGCCGCCTCTATTAATTTTTTAAACACCTTTGATGGTCAGCCCCATAAAAGCGCAATGTGATGAAATATGTCAAGGCACGTTTATTCTTAAGATAACTTATGTATTAGTTGCATCTGTTCGATATTATTGCTTTGAAATATTTCTTGTCAACGTGACATGTAGTCCAAGAATCACTCCGACACCATCTGTTAAGTGCTAGTGTTATAAATGAACCTGCCCAGGTAATGAATAGGTACATCGTGTCTCAATATGTTAATGCAACATCTTCAGATATGCATCTAATTTTGTGTACGTGTCAGTAAAAGTTGTAATTGCATGGATATTTATTCCGCTTCCAGTTAATACTTCATTTACCACTATCAAGGGAATAGTTAGTATCTCGAGGAGAATGACTGCTTTATAATTGATCATTCAGTTTCCTTCCATTAACTTTCTGTTGTCGCCTTCTCGGGCCGTCCACTGCCATACTGATGCAAACAATTCACTGATCGCCGACTCCGTATGTCCAGATATAGCAGTATTTATGATAACTACCTGTCTGGTAGTCGGCTCTCCATCGTGACGCTGTGTCGCGGTCCTCGCAGTCGTGAGGTAAGCGCTGACCCTCCGGCACTGACAACGATCCTATCGCGACCACACTTTCAGCTGTTGCTAAGACGTTTATAGACCATTATGTTCCTATTTATGATCGGCCGATTTGAAGCATAAATTCCAAAATATTATTTTGGATCGCATGGCAAGAGCCACACGTAAAGACATTTTAGAAATCGAGTAGGTGTTCTAGCTAATGAGAACAGCATATTTAGACAGCGTGAATATTTATGCAGTTTCCGAAATTTTGATGACATTGTGATAGATAGTTACATCTGATAGATAGTTTTTTTACATAGTGTAGGTAAACGAAGACCATGACATTTAAAAGTTTCAACTTAAACTTACAGTGTCACCTTGGATCGGCTAGTAAACAGTCTCGATTTATCGGAAAGGTTCGCAGTGTGGCGATAGTATCTCATTGTTTTGACTTGTCTTCATCTGAGAACAAAGAATCACGGCTCTTCCGCGTGGCAACCGCTTCAAGTGACATTTAAGCTCATAAGCGATCGATCGAGGTCTCAATGTTTTTCGATTTAAATCACTACTTTCAATCGGTTATTCTTATTTAACGTACACATTCACTGTAGTCATTTGGACTGGTAAATAACTATTTGTTTTGCAAGTTCTTTTGATGAAACTGTTTCCAAAATAAACACATATTTAAAAACTGTTAAATAATTAACAACATTCTAATCTTTTAAGTCTATAAAATGGTTTAAAGCTAAAACATTATAGCAGAAAATGTACGACATTGTGCGAGCAAGTTTTAATAAATGTTTAGTCGGTCTCTAAACGCTGCCAACTTTCCAACAGTGAGGTGAAAGTGGCGACCGTGCAGGGCAGTACGTAACATTCCGATCCGATAGGAACCTCGTTTGGAATAAAGCGAGAGCTAGAACATTAAATAAATTGTATTGGTACTTGGTACTATGGCTGCATGGTTTTGTTCACACCCAGTCCCAATTTCTATTTAGAGTAAGTCTCATAGTAACGGTTCTTGTTGATCTCTCTCTTTTAGATACTGTTGGATGACGCAGTTTGAAGTATTGTTGAAATTTCTTTTAATGGCATGTTTCGCATCGTATTTCATGGGTTATGTAATCAAAGTTATGTTCTTAATCGTAATGATGTGTGTGAGCAGGAAATTTACTTGTTCTTCGTGTAATAATCATAAGGTAAATGAAAGTTTATGTACTAAATAATGTCCGCAGGGTTTATTTCTACACAACACGCTGGCTTTATGTGAATGTGAGTTAACATGCGTGCATATGGGACAATAAAATGTATTCACCGACAGTCGTAAGCGACACGCTTCGCCGCCCCGATCGCGATGGTGAGATACGGCTAGTCACCGAAGCCGGCATTGTCTGAGTCTAAGAGCATTGTTTATTGACCATTGTAAACCTCGAGATCAGCTACCAATGCAGAATGGAGCCATATACTATGACAGTTCACGAAGCTGTCCATCTTGCCAATGTTCCTACTAAGAATTGCCTCATTTAAAGAGAATTTTCTTTCAAACTACGCTAGTTTACAGACAAATTAACTTCCACTTTGCAGTAACATGACAGCATAAAAGTATAATGATGTGTCGAGGGGACTGCAACAACCCCTGTTGTTGCTATCGAGGTCAAGGCTATCGATATTCAATACACACATAAAGATAGGTATACTTCCCTCACCCCAAGTGACGGGTATGGTTTGTTATTGGATTTGATTGTAAGGGGATACACTGATCAGTAAACAAATGACTGGTAATAATAACATAACAATTCCTGTTGATACGATTATCCACCCCTCTTTATTCCCACAGTTTTGAAAAAATACCTACGTGTTTCTTTAGAAGTTTGTACATAACTCATAAGCTACACATTCATATTATTTTTCTAAGGACAAAAGCTATATTGTTTGCCTTTATTTGGCAATCCTCGTGCGAATATTTATGTTTCCACAAGAGTTTGACCCAAATTACGGAAGGGTAAATCCTGCAGAATGGGTCCATTAATTTACTTTTACGGCCGCTCACCTACCGTTCAACGACAAGATAACGACTCTCAAAGCTCCGTGTAGTGAATTGTCTTCTTATATGCAAATCAGAGCCATTATGCGGTATAATTTGTTTATTAACTTATTTGCATTCATTATTTACCGATTTACTTTAAGCGGTGGTGTAGTAACGTTGTTTAAATGGCCACCATAAGAAAAAAATCCTATTTGAAATACAATAACCGGTGGGGTGTTTGGACGTTATTTATCAGGGCTGACGCCAACACTAACTTTGCAGAGAATGCGCTGCGGCCGCCGCAGTGGGGGTGTGGAAATTGGGGAGCCGTGTTGTATCGACACAGGCAAGTTTGGCAGCCGTAAATGTCCCCGTTAATTAGTGGCGAGCTCCCGACGATACAGCGACAAATTGCTTGACGGATTGCGATACAGCACGCAAATAAGATGTAAAATTGGGAGCTCCACGCACTTTGGTTTTAATTAACAACAGTAATTTAATTTAAAAATATTAATTAACACTTGAACATAGCATGAAATCAAAACAAAACTGGCTCGCTCTTTTTATTTTGTGTAATAAAAAAAGTTATTGCTATAATCCGACACGATGCGCTGTATGCTTCTGTTCAGTTACAGCTATGAATTAATAACATTCCATGAGCACTATTGGATATTGAGTCAAATAACGCATTCAGTTGCGATAGGTAGCTATTAATTAGACTCCGGTCATTAGTTACCGCGCCGTGTTCAGCTCAGGACGCGTCTGTCACACCGATGTAGCCGCGTCCATCACGTTGATTGGTTTCATATTGTAATGACCAGCTGCATTGTGTTGCTCAGGCTTATCTATCTCTATCAGAATAGCAATTGTAGAATTGAAACTGATATTAATTTTCCCTTCAACCTGCTCGAATGTCTAATCTGTATGGTATCTCATTTTGAGTGTGTAGTAGTCTTTTACTTCAGGAATCAACTGCGACCTGGTTTTAAATTATTTTGCACTGCAATCCTATAGACTCCTTTATTTGCTAGCTATGTTGTAAGGTAGGTATATGAATATGCCTGTACCCATGTATAGAATCTATATAGGCTATAAATGGTCATCCCATTAAGTAGGATTTATTATTAACTCTCATTGCGACATACAACCTGACAGTTTTGGTCGTGCTATCTATAATTCAGTAGACAATGCAATAATGTAACCAATTGGGTCGTAAGTATTTAAACGTTTAGCATTCCAATAGGTTAGTGTTTAAATTTTAATAAGCTTCTGAACCGTGCATGTGACGTCATACCTTAATTTAGGTGCGAAGTGTTGGTAAACTTGTTTTTAATTACAATAATACTGAATTAGTGTTTAGCTCAATAAATAAATAAAACGTACGAGTATCAAATTTTAATATGGTAGTTTTAGAATTTTTATTGTTTGGTATTTGGTAACCCAAAATATTTCTACAAACATCAGAAGAGATATGTTGAAAATCACATACTTTCACTACAAGTATCATACACATTTATGATTTCGTAAGGTGCAATATCTTTCACCTCCTCATCTATTCATATTATAAAGATCTTCAATGGCTTCATCCTTATAACCTAAAATTAACGACACGAGAAAATGCGATTATAATTTTAATGACCAACGTGAATGGTTGTCAGACACGCGTATTTAGCTATGTACACCATAAGTCATAATTTGACGTTTAGCTGCAAATGTGATTGCACGCTAACTGGTACAAGGACAGCCACGACCTTCTGTTTGCGCCGCATGAAGGTACTGTCTTGTTTATGTTAATTAAGAACTGGACAAGTGTGCGTTTAGTTAGGAAACAGATGGTTCCGTAATCGTCAAGGCTTGGGTTCTTGGATTTGTTTATTATGAAATCAAGTTGGTTGGTAACTGACACAGAGCTCCAAGGTTACCGATGACGTGTTTAGTTATGCTAATTTACTAAGTAGAGAGATTAAACTTGGATAAATCATATATAATGCTCACAATGTACAGTAATCGAGACAATTGAAAAACGAGCCAAGAGGATCATCGGCGATGATAAGCTCGTCGAATCGAAGCTCCAAATTCTTGAGCATCGACGCCGAGTTGCTGGCCTGTCGGTTTTCTATAGGTTACATTTTGGGGAGTGTGCGACGGAATTGCAATAACTTAATTCCGCCAAGCCCGTTCCACCATCGGACCACAAGACGTACGGCGATGTGCCACCGGTACATGGTGGACATCCCACCTATACGCACAAAACGTTTTGGGAATACATTCATTGTGCGTACAGATAAGGATTGGAATTCCCTGCCTGAGTCTGTGTTTCCTGATAGCTACAACCTGGGAGTCTTTAAGTCAAGAGTGAATAGGTTACTTCTAGGCAAGCGTGCTCCACCTTAGACCGCATCATCGCTTAACATCAGGTGAGATAGCGGTCAAACGTATGCCTATCAATATAAAAAAAAAATAATAAAACGAACGGTCAAGCAAACAGTGGGTCGATTGCTCGAATAACAGCAAGCTGTGTCCTGTGAAGGTTGACGATAGATGTTGATAGGGTGAATTACATGAAAGCAGAAAGTGCAAACGCAGGTTCGGGAAAACAGCACCAAACGAGGAAAAGCCTTTGCCCAAGGGTAGCATAGAGTAGTCTAAAAACACAGTAGAAAAAAAAGATAAGACGCAATATGAAATACTAGTGGATGCTTCGATGGAAATCACTGTTGAATAAACCTTTTTACTGTATCTTCGAATTTTTCGCTAGTCTACTCCACACAGCTTAACAAGAATAAGCTGTAGAACATTTTGTAGCAAATCTACTTTCGCAGCTTTTTATTCCTCCCTCTCATTAGCATAGCAGTGCTAACACCACTAACACACCAGTTACTTAGAGCCGCGGGAACGACAATTTCCTCGTTTTGTACAAACATTGGGTACAAGTCGTATGCAGCTGTGTCAGCGGGCGAGCGTGGAGCAATTTGCGTGTGCAGCGGTGCACAGTGGGCGTCCGTCCATAATGAATGGCGGACGTGTTCGCAGATCGAGCACAATATTATCGCAACCTAACTGTACTCAATGCATAGTCTGTTGCATTGTGAGCACAGCTTAAATCGAACAATGACCACATATAGTCAAACGTGATTACGGAACATGCCGATAGATAAATGATACTCGTACGCCTTTGTGAGATAAATGCGAGCCTGTAAGGTAAATCTAATTTAGATTTTCCTAAAACATAATTATACATTCTGAAAGCGAAGCCTTTAGGTATTGTATTTTGAACCTGTATTTTGAATAGCTAAATCTATTCATGAATACGCACTGACGACTCTCCCCTACGCTTTATGGAAGTTCCTTTGGACTGCTCTAGGATTTCTGTTTTAATTTCTCTTTAAAATAAATAATTGTTTTAGGATTTATTGTTTGCATAGTTATTACTCATTTCCTTGCCATCATAAGGAAGCATGCCTTCCACAGTGGCGTAATGTAGCATTGTTAACGATATTTACGAGCATAATTAATAATTTATTTACATGAAGCAATCTAAGGTGTTGTTATGTTAGATCTGCGGTCTAGATCGTAAGTAGCGGTTGGTTGGCGTGAAATCAGGAAATGCAACGCTCTATGATTGGTAACACTCGCTAGTAATGCTGAAAGTAGCCTAGTTTCAATAGATTCCGGTTATTATTTACGCGTTATGAAAATAAGTCACCCATTTATTATATTAATTATAGCTTAATTTGTGCATTCTAATAAACTTGTATCTTAATTCGGTATATCTAACTGAGAAGATTTAGACGCCATATTTTAGGTAGGAGTCTTATTTTCTATTTTAAGTGTATAATTGGTTATAAAGTCTCTGAGAAGATAAAATTATCCCGAAAACCGCATCGTAATTTAAATTCGAAGAAGAAGTACGATCAAGTACAATATATTATAAACTGCTTTCAGTTTATAACAGTTCCCTGGACATGCGGAGACAAAAACGAAGCCTAGCCAAAGTCGGTCGGGGTTAATAACGTCTGACTTGAATAGGTTCCGTAGTAAAATTTATACGACCCATCTCGATGAATCACCCTTATTGTATGTGTTCAATAACACGGACGTCATGCAAATATTTCCATTATAAATCTTGAAGATAAGGCTGCCATTATTTTTAAATCTAGGCGTTTACATGAAAATATCTGTTGTTGTGTTTTAATTACACTAGAGTACGAATGGTATATCACGCCTGGATTCCCTGAACAGATAGGTAGGGATGTACGCCCATATTTGGCAAGCTATGATAAAACTTAAAAACACATTTGATAGGGAGCGAGCCTACTGTCATTACATTATAACCGGGCACAATTCAAAACCCGGTACTGTTACTGAGAAATTCTTTAAAGAAAAACCCATTAGTAACATAATTCCCACGCCTGATGTTGGAGACCTAACATTTCATTAAAGATTTTTTTTCCTTCAGACTGTGCTATCTCAATTCTTGGCAAAGGCGTCATGCATTCGAAATGAAAGAACTTTGTAATAAAAACGTTACTGTAACTCTCTCTTCAGGTGTTGAGCAAGCCGTATCAAGCAGCTTCGGGAGCAGAGCTGACGAAACTGTGCAACCATAAGCGGAAACTACTGACGACGCTACAAGCGCGTGCGCAGTCTCCAGCTACACCTCCTCCTCAAACCATGGAACAGAAAAAAGGTATGCATAATAGTATTGGGATATTTTATGGGAAGACTAAGCAAGTCCACGAATCGATTTATTGTCGATTGATGACATTTATCGACGTCGGTCTATTGGTATGGTATCTATACTAGGGATGTAACGCAGGTAATTTTATCGGAAACGAAGGCGGAGTCGGAGTTTTTAAATTTGATGTATCGTGTGTGTGTTGTCTGTCAGTGTGAAGCTGTATGTTGAACGAAATACGATTCGCGGCCGTAACGCATATTTATCTAAAGAATTGTACCGATTTCAATTATCAATATAACCCTCTAAGTTCATACAACTCGATTGAATGACTTTTTCACGAAATAACATTCAATCGAGTTCTATGAACTTAGAGGGTTATATTGATGAATCAAATGGTTATAATCCTTTAGATAAATGCTCTTTACGATCGCGAACTGTATTTTTTTCAACATACAGCTTCACACTGACCGGCAAATTGCAGATATAGATAAATATGCGTTACGGCCGCGAATCGTATTTCGTTCAACATACAGCTTCACACTGACAGACAAATTCCAAAAACATAAAAATATTTGAATTTCGCGGGCTACCCTGGCGCTTCCACCTTAAAAGTTTCGGAGCCGAAGTCGGAACCGAAGGTGTAATAATAATCGGAAGTTCCGACTTAACGGAGTCGGAGTCGAAGCTCCGTAAGATCCCTGATCTATACTAATATTATAAAGCTGAAGAGTTTGTATGTTTGTTTGCTTGCTTGCTTGAACGTGCTAATCTCAGGTCCGATTTGAAAAATTATTTCAGTGTTAGATAGCCTATCTATCGACGAAGGCTATATCACGCTAAGACAAATAGGAGCGGAGCATTAATGGAAAATGTGACGCAGACGAAGTTGGCGCGGGTCAGCTAGTCTTTCAATAAGGAACGAAAGAACAACGACGTTGACTGATAAATTCTAGGATCGATTGGTTGGTCTGGTGACAACATGATCCTCTTAAACAATGAAGACTATCTTTCATTGAATTCGGGTTCTGGCAGGGGGTAAGGTACAAATATTAACCTAGGAGGTTGTAAAGACGCTTAGGTTGGTCATTGTGTAGCTATAATATACGTCGGTCAACCTCAATGAGTGTTTATTCAAAAAGGTAAGTTCCATATCAGGTAAGCGTACCTAAGCAAATGGGGTTGGCCGGTGCAAGCTGAAAGCAGATGGCGCTAGCATAGTTTGTTCCCTTGTTATTTTTTTATGTTGTGTTAGTTGCAGTTTAACGTCTAAATTCTTTACTTTGTAACTGAAAGGCAACTGTAAAAGAATTAAAAAACGTGGAGCTCCCTTACGAGGAAAGAAAGCGGTTTTTATTGAAAGATTTTCTAGTTTTGTTTTTAAATTCAACAACAAATAACCATAATCATAGTATAGAATCTTTGTAGAACGACGGGCGATTGATTGGCAAGATTTCGATTGATCGGACAAGTGATTTTTAACATTGAAATCACACAGGCAGGTACGAAATATTATAGGATGAGGAGTGTAGGGATAATTGAAAAAAGTAATAGTCAAGCCTTTATTTATGATCAGCTTGCCTGTGTATTTCGTGTTATTTCATAATCACTTTCTACAAAGTGTTTAACTACCCCATAACCTCGTCCTTTTCGTAAATAATTTTTTCACGACGGATAGCTTTTAAACCAAAGCCTTCGTATTTTTATATCCTTCGGTATTTGATGCGTTCCAATTTCAGAGCATTTAGAGATAATACAGCGCGTCATTGTAACTGTTTGAAATTATTTTCTGTATTTGACCATATGAAAAGGCAATGTTTTGGGAACAAACTACGCTAGCGCCGCTTTGACAGTTGCCAACCCCATTGTGGTTGCTGTTTGTCATAATGCGCCCGATTGAGGCACAGTGTATACCCAAAGGTGGTTGCCAGAAATGCCAGAGAAAGCTAGAATTTGAGGGAAGGGAAGAGCACTCTCCGTTAAGAAATACCGAGAGAGCATTCCAGATATAATTTTTGATCTGGAATGCTTAGTTACGTTCAAGACTATTGTTAATTAAATTGCACTTATTAAAACTAGGTAGGTATTCTTAATAATAAGAAATGATCTACAAGCTGAAGATTACATCATCAACATAATTATTCATCGGGAGTACTGCAGCGAAAGCTGAATTCTTAATCAGTATTTCTACACATTTTAAAATAAAGTCCTCCGCTGAGTCTGTCTGTTCGCGATAAACTCAAAAACCACTGCACCGATTTTCGTGCTGTTTTCACCAATGGATAGAGTGGTCCTTGAGGAAGGTTTTAGTATATAATTTTTCAAGCGGGCAAAAAAAACCTAATAGACCGGAATTGCTGAAATTGCATGTCCGTTTATTGTTTACACCAATCCATAACGCTGTGAAAGGATACGCACGTGTGTACAGGTTACTTGCTACACCCTTACCCCACCAATTATGTTCAATTTTCATTTAAAAAAAACAAAAAATCCTTTATTTCAAATAGACCAGTTGCAGGCACTTTGAAATAGTCAAGGTCTGTCAGTCAAATAGATGAAGCTATATTTTGCCGCGCTAGCGACAAAAGCAGCAAGTTGTCCTACAGCAAAACACACTCACCGACCCTATTTCTTGCGCGGCAGTTGCACGTTCCAAAGAGTAGATCCAATGGAGAGGAACGTGCAAGAAACTCCAGGGACACTCTTTTAAACCACTTATCAGTGTTTACAAAATTATGGTTACATTCTTTATTAGTGGAATTATACAATGCAAAAGAGAATGAGTATATGTAATGCAAATATAATCTTACAATCTTCAGCAGGTCCAACAATGTTTTCACATCTTAATCAAAGTTCTGGCACTTTAGTCGCTGTGGAGCGGACCAGCATTGAGCCAAGCATTTGTCAAGTATTGTTGAAAGTACTCCCCTAGTTTGTAATATGCTTGTTTGCATAGTGTGCGTTTTATATAATTATTAAATTTCAGCTCATTCAGCTCTAATAAAAGTGGCGGTATTTTGTTATAACACTTTAAATATTATCTCATGTTGCTACTTTAGTCTGAAACCTGGTTGAATTAATTGGTTCTAGTGACATAGTTATGTCTCGTTTACAAAAAAAAATGTAGATGCTTTCCAACGTACATGACATTTTAATTTGATGGTTTTTTAATTATCATCCGAAGAACATTGGGTTCGGCTTGCAGTCAAATCGGATTCAGCTGAATAATAGTATTCTACGTGGAGCGACTGCCTACCAGACCTCCATAACCCATTAGCTGGGTAACACGGTAGTTCTTGGCATGACTGGAGTCAGATTTACTGGCTTCTGACAACCCGTAACGACTGCAAAAGATCTACAAATGGCAGCCGGGACCAGCGGCTTAACTTGCTTTCCGAGGCACGGAGGAAACTCGGTATGTTAAGATGGTCACCCGTCTACAGACCAACCTTAGCAAGCGTTGCTTAACCTTGAAGATCGACCCATGTGGGTGTGGCTGCTATTTAATCTCGGAATCGACGGTTGAGCACATGAATAACAGTCCGTAACAACAATTGTTGCAAATTTAACGCTCTACAATTTTGGTCATAGTTGTTAACATCATTGGACCGAGATAATCGCGAAAAACCGATTTTGTAACCTTTGACCTATGATTTACGACGCGGACACGACATTCTATGAGACTTTTAACACAACATTTAATACGCCAAAATGAAGGAGTATTCTAATTTCCAGTCAAAGAGATTTTATTATCTCTCATTCCAAGTCGAAACGCTAATTTGACTGAACTATCACGAAAATGTAGAAAATGAAAAGTGTGATATTGTTAGGTTTCTGTCAATCCTAAAGCAAAGTAAATATTAAACTATGAGCTTGTCTGGAATTGGACTGCGCGGGCACATAAAGTAACGGCAATAACGTAAACGTGTAGACTAAGTCATTATGTGTGTAATGAAAATTTAGTAGTGAAAAAAGTTTTGTTGAATCCATTTTTTGAAAAAAAAGTTATTTTTTTAAATAAATGATACTTATAAAGACAGATATTTTGGGCGAATATGAATTATAAGATCAAAGACTTGGTAGCTAATTGAAATGTAGTGTTCGTGCTAGTATTGTGTTAAATCTGAAAATCTGAACTAATATATTAATATAATGTAATCTATACTAATATTATAAAGAGGTAACATTTGTTTGTAAGTTTGTATGTAGGGGGTAATCTCAGGAATTACTGGTCCAATTTGAAAAATTCTTTCAGTATTAGATAGCCCATGTATCGAGGAAGGATATAGGCTACATATCATCACGCTAAGACTAAAAGGAGCAGACGAAGTTGCGTGGGTCGGCTAGTTAAATAATAAGAGGTAAAATTGGTTGAAAAGTAATCTCTGGAATGACTGATTCGATTACGAAATTTCTATCACGCGATAGAAAGCTACGCTATCAAATGAGCCTCATAAACTTTTTCCCAGAAAATAATACTTTGCTTGTGGGATTATGAGTGAAGTCGCGGAAAAAAGTTAGTATAGAAATGGGGTACAAAATCTTTTACCAATTATGCACCACGTCATTTTGGATGCTGACATGACAAATGTCGCAGTGACATTTAACGTTAACCATTATTGTTACATAGCGTTTTACTTAGAAAAATAACTGTAGTAATCGTTCTGTTTATAAAAGGCGTGTTTAAGTGTCGCGTGAAATGTGGGCTCCATCGTTAGAACGCAAATTGTGCTACCACCCTCCAGGGGCATTTACCTCTAAATTAAAAGCTTTTGTGTAACACTCGCGTGGACTAACTCAGCTTAAATGAACCACCTTTGAAATCTTTTGTTTGCGTAAAGCGTGCCGTTTTTAAATTAAACATAGTTTATAGTTAATGTGTTTGTAGTTTGGTGTAACAGTAGGTTCATCGGGGGCATTATTATCGGATTAGCGGGCGGGCGTTCCGGGCGCAATCTCGGAGCTCGGCCCTCCTTCATCCAATTACATGAGTGTGAACCGAACGGGATTAGCCGGGAAACGCCGACCCGCGCCGTACCGGCCTGGCCCGTCTTTAATAAGAGTTGGCACATTGATACTAACTAGGTTTACGACTTACCACGCGCCTTACTTTACATAGATTACCTGTAAGAAGCCATTGATCCAAGAATTGCGTCACTAACGTCCGAGCTGCGCACGTAACATTGTCACAGTACTGCTTTTAGTATTAGTTCAAAGTAGGTTTTATGAGCAATTAATTACATAGTTGCGTTTAGTAATGAAACTAAATGACAGTAAAATGCACATTCATATTACATAATAAATGGTTGGGGCACTGTGTTGTTAGCATTTTTTATTTTATAAAATGAAAACATACTTTAAATACAATTTAAATCAAATGTGGAGCTCATAATTAGCCTCATTTATTACTAACCTACTACCAGTACTATTTACAGCAATTTATAACTAGTTACTCTTTACTCACCATAATATTGATTCTTTACGTATTCCATCTCATTAAAATGTATAAAATAACTCATTAATTCATGCATATAAATAACAGTAAAGTTTTGCAAGGAAGAAAAGTCAGCAGTGTCATTATACGTCGGCGCCAGCTATCTCCAAAGGACTAAACTAACACTGAAAAGTGGTTGTTCGTAGGACCGAGTTGTTTCTTGTAACAAAGAGGGTAGAAGCGGTCTCTTTGTTGTTAAGTGGCAGCAAGTGGAAGGGGCGCGGGGGTGCATTTAGTGTGGCATGAATAGCGGGTAACTGCACTTCGTCAGCCGTCGTCCGTCCGGGAGTAACAACCTGCAGAAGTGCAGAACACCCGACACCCCTCGCAATTCACTGCCTTATCTCCACCTGGTCTGTGTTTCTACTACTACAATTATCGTTTTTTTTTAATTGTATCGCTTTATTATGTCTGTTGATGATGTTCACCTATTGTCTGTTAAAGTTATTTATAGACCTCAATCATACTCATCAACGTTACTAATATTAGCTCACGAGTTCCTTTTGTTATTGAATGACCGACTCTGACAAAGGCAGTCTTTATTAAGTTATTTATAGACCACGCCACGAAACACAATACTCACCCTCACCTAAATAAAAATAATTGCCTGTTTAATAAATATTATTAGAGCAGTCGAGTAATGTGCTCATAATCACACCATTAACTGCATTGGGAGTGAATCGGGAAATCTGTACGGCTCGCCGCAGAATGCGTAATTACCGTAAAGGAAGTCGGTCGTTTAGTGCAAACAAAAACTCGGGCGACTCGATCAGTGGCGGGAACAAAGGCGGGTGTAATTTGAAACAATCGGCGGTGGTGCAGAACGGCCGGTGGCGTGGGCCCGCGCCCCTCCGACTATTGATCTGACGAGTCGCGCCACCCCCGGCGCCACCGCCTGCCACCCGCGCCTGCACCCTGCCCGAGGAGACCACCCTCAGCCGAGAGCCGAGAGCCGCACACAACCCGTATTTTAATTGCAAATCTGCCAGATAATGTGCAAATAGATAACGGTATTATACTCGGCTTGCTAACTAATTATGAAACACTATCGAATTATGAGAACGTAGTTCTCTGAAACTTTTTTTTCATCGTGAACGTATTATAAACGCTATCATAATGCGTCACGTAATGCCGCCCTGTTGTTACGTAATACATATTTAAATCTCGACGTCATAAACCGTTTTAATAAGGCACTGTCAGCTTTATGGATTGACAGCTCTGCTTGTTATTGTTGTTGCTCTTAATCCAACATTTCACGCACAAGTGAGACAGTATAAATTCGTTTCGCTTGCTTACCGTCAGTCATATATACGGTTTAACTAACTTAGTTATTTATTAAAATGAAAACTCTTGCGGCATCTGTTTTATGACTCGTTTAGTAAACAAAGAGATATTCAGGTTTAATCAAAACGATAAGATCAGAGTCAGCAATTCGTTTGTGAAATTCTTACTTTTTATTAGATATATTGTTTTAAATTATTAGGTCGTCTGGAGAGCAGCTCAAAGTCACCCGGTCGGTCTCCCACAGTTCACCTCACTCAATGACTTAGTGTACAATGTTTGTTGTACTTATTCTTCTATTTGACTTTTATTCATGTGAATCTCTTTGTCCCGATTGCACGCGCTGGACTTTTGATTAAAATGAAGTTTGTGCAGCGTTTATGCGCTGCTGCACCTGCGGTCCTAATTAGATAATGTATTTAAGATATAATCAACGTTTTAGCTTTTAGTTTTAGTGAGTTTTAATGGAATGAACACCTAGCATCTAGCGTACTGTTCGTTAATAAAAAACAGTAAATTGAGTAGAATTTCACTAATCCGCTTGCCAAGCAGTCTTTATCGAAATATAGAAAAGCTTTTACAGTCAATTTTTACCAGATTGCCTCTCAGCCTATTTTATTTTTAAGATTAATTGAAGACTTAACAAATTTTCTGCTATCCTCATTTTCAGTAACGGGCTCCGAAGTAGCCGTACTGAAGAAAAAAACGAAGAAGCGAGCTGGCTTCCCTGCAAACGTGAGCGTGTCACAATTGATGGTGCAGAGGGAACGACCGCTCAACGAGTTCAAGGTACGTGTGTTATTAAGTATTCATAGCCCTGATAAGAGCTGATCCGTTGCCAGCATTACCTCTATGAGGCGGTTTCTTACTTTTTATTACGCGTGTTGTCGACGTATACATAACGGAGTACGAGAATTAGTTAGAAAGTTCCGTAGTGAATAAAGCATAGCTATTTTATTTTCTGAATGTGGTAATCTTTACGATTCTATTTATCAATTTACAGGGTCAAGAAATAGAAGCCAACAGAGAAAATGCAACAGGAATGGGAACCCAGCGAGCAACGAACGCCCAACATTGTATGCCTTCATACCAACCAGTCCAACAAAACGCACCGAATACTGCGCCCCAAGATAATGAAGTAAAACAAGAGACGCACGTACAAAAAAGTTCCCATTATCTCACTGTGAACAGCGGCTGGATATCACAACATTCACTGCAGCTGGAAGACTTTGAGGCTCAGATTCAACAAAGGCATAATGTTAACTCGCCTGTAAATTCACCTCTTCCAGGGATGCCAGTGCGAGGCGCTAACGGGCAGATAATAGGTGTGAACACTGGGCATAAACAATCAACCTTCTTAAAAAATAATCCCAACCTGGCTCAGCAAGCCCTTGAAGCAGAAGCAAAAGAGCAGAAGAAAGATAATATGTCCATTGTACCGCAAAATGTTCAGGGCAAGTATCCGTTCAAAGAAGAAGAATCACAAATGTTTTGCGGCTTAAATCAAGCACTAACGCCCGAAGTGATGCAGAAAATTAACGAACAACAACAAATATTCATACAGCAAAATCAAAAACAGATTGAGATGGCTATGAAAGGGTATAGAACACAATTAGCAGAAAATATCAACCAAAATAAATCTCAGGGGCAAGGTCAGTATGTACCACAGGGGCAATTAGTAATACAAAATGGTGCTGTGATGAAAACTAATCCTGCGAAGACGCCTCCCTGGCAAGTGAAGCGGAACGAACCCAGCGCTTCAAACTGTATGACTAGTCCGAGTCCGAAACTTGCCAAATCTGAGAATGATTATGAAGAGTCCAATACCAGCGTGTCCGAGGACTCTTCTTCTTCGTCTTACAGTTCGTTTTCGAGTAATGAACAAATGAATCCAGGCATGTGTTCGCGCGTCCCGCCTCTACCGCAGCACTACAATATGATGGGCCAGCAGTGGCCAGTCGTAGATACCAACAAAAAGAAAACAAAGGGTAGCCACAATAAGAGCGCCAAAAAGAAAAACAATCCGGAGAACAAAGTTCTAACATATGGCAGCAATGGGATGAGAATGATGCAGGAATCAAAAGGAATGAATGATGAAGTGCAGATGAATAGTATTCCGTCATTTATGGATGACCCCAGCGGTTATTTGGCGCAACAAACAGCTTTATTAAATAATACTATCTCTAAACAAGTAGGAATAAACTCTTCGTACGAAGCTAACCAATACGAAGGTTCTAGTGGCGCCAATTGTTGTCTTCCTCAACAGCAAATGGACAAAATGAATGCTATGTCTAAACCAGGTGAAACTTCCAATGCTTACAGGAATCATGTGCCTAATCCGTCACATTCGCCTACAAGCACGCCAGATAGTAGCGTTTTGTCTGAAAAACCTGGAGACATGTCGCAGTGTTGTAAAGGCTGTAATGTCTCTATGAAAAGTAATAGTCCAGACTATTCAGACAGCCAAATGCGCCTTAAATACATGAAACAACAAATGTACAAGATGGAAATGGAGAGTAATTCTACGACGTCTAGTCCTAAACATTCATTTGATGATAACCCGGTGACGTCATCAACGTTCATCGAGAGGAGTCCCCTGGTGAATGATAACTGCGGGCCCATCCAAGCGGCGACGGTCAGCACCAGCAACGTGTCGCTGACGGAGACGCTGCAGCCTCCCGAACCTTCGCCCACGCTATCGAGCAGCTCTCGCAGTACGGACACGCCGCATAGCAATGGCAGCAATAGCTCACAAATGCAATCCAATTGCAACTATCCAATGACTAGTCCCGCTTATTCAAACTCTGGCTCATGCAGAGATAACTTTAGTAACCCTTCGACGCCTGGCAGCAATCAAGTTTACCCCTATAATTCGCCTGGACCTCCCAACAATAACCAGTCTATGACTGGAACTCAAGTAATGCATTTCATATCAAATCATAATGTCAATAAAAATCTCATGGAAGTTGATAACATATCAATGGTTGGTGTAAAACCGGGTTTAAAACCCTCGCAAGAATTGTATAGGTTGGAGCCGCGAAGGAGGATAGAGAATACCATGCCTGGGTACTGCCCGCCTCCCCACCTAGGCGGCGGTCCTGCACACACGCTCATACAAGCTTGTTATGTGCAGACTTTCGTCACTACTATGGCGAGTGGATTTTCTGTCACTAGGGATACAGTCACTTCAGTTTTGGCCGGAAAAGCTAACACTGCTACTACATCAATTAACGCATCCCAAGCTAATTTCATTAGACCACCTCCACCGCCAAGTGTCAATCTTGCCACAACGTATGCCATTCCAAATAATCAGCCTGATCCATTTTTAAATTCTGTTAATTTACCAACAAGCTATCCATTACATATAGCGGGCACGACGGCGCAGAATATGATCTCCAAGTCGCCGCTGGAAATGGTACAGAATGTCATTGGCAGTTTACCTTCGAAAATTGAAACGAGCGGCACTCATACAATGTCTCTGAACAGAAGATCGGCAACACCTGGACAGATATTGATATCGTCCACGGGTCAGATTATGGTGTCCAATAATCAGATGCCACCCCCACCACCAAAAACATCGACAGCTATGTCTTCGATGCAGAGCAACATGACCAATGTGACCACATCCGTGACGCAAGTCGTGCCGGCGGTGGGAGGCATGCAGCCCATGGTGAACCAACAGACTGTGGTAGTCAACGCTATGCCGGCTCCTTTTGTCATCCAGCCGCCCATGATGGCTGTAGACGGACAAGTCATGCAACAGAATAACGTCATGCCACAAATAGTCGCCGGAGGCATTGTGTCGGGACAGTCGCCAAATGACAACTCGCGGCATATGGATATGAAAAATCAACATAACTTCGTGCAAGGAGTGGCTATGCTATCGCCAGAAAGTTTGAAAAAGCGAAGTAAGAAAAAGAAGAACCAATCAAATATTACCAACGTTTTACAAATAACTGCTCCGCAGCAAAACCCCAACAATATTATGGTTCACCACACTTCACCTCAACACAATACTAGTCCTCAGTTCTCGCCACGTGGTTTTCAATTATCTCCAAATAATAATATATCGCCAACGCCTATGTTGCAAGCATTGACGATAGTGCCGGGAAAATCTGGAACACCAGCTCATATTGTTATGAATGGACAAGGGAACACTAACAACTTTGGATCTCAGCAAATAATTACGAACACTTCGCCATCGCAACAAATCAACCTGCTTCAGCCTGTCAACCTCATCAACAACGCTAGCGGCGTGGTGCCGAACTTCCCCGCGTTCCAGCAGTTCATCGTGCCCAACCTCGGCGGCATGATGATGACGGCGGACGGCACGGCCATCATTCCAGATAACTCCACCGGCATGCCAGTGCAGTTACAGTTACAAACAGTCAATGGCCAGAACGTTTTGACCCCAGTACAAAACCCTGGAGTATTCGCAGCGAGCACAAACGGTGGCGTCGTCTTACGAGCTCAGAACCAGCAAGGCAAAATAATCCAATCTCAGCATAGCCCAGGAGCCCAATTCATATCTCCTAATAGTCAAGTTATGATGAATAGTCCCAACTTCAACGGCCAACTCAGTCCTCTGCTTGCTAATTTGAGTCCGACCAACGTGACGTTCAATAACCCGCAAGTCAGATCTAGTAATTTACAGACACAAGAGTTCATACAGACCAATCAAATGGGACAAGCGTTAATGGTTCCGTTATCTCCTAAACAAGTGTCTCTGTCATCTGCGGCGAGTAACCGCGGGAATTCAACATTTGTGCACCAAAACACGACTATAGTGCAGCAGCAAACTACTCTAGTGTCTAATTCTCATAACACTCAAATGTCGTCACTAACGACGAATTTGCAGGGCGGCAACGCGTCGCGATTGAGTATAGATCCGAATATTTTGTTGGCTAATAAGTCGATGGGTAATCAGAAGGGGAGGGGGATAGTGGAATCTCCGCCGGGGAGCGTGCAGGAGGATCCCAGACGCGGGGCGGAGGGGGAGGGCTACGCGCGCCTGCTGGCGGAGCTGCCGCTGGCGCACGTGCGCCACTCGGTGTCCACGCAGACGCTCGTCAACCAGCAGCGCGGCAAGTCGCCGTCCGCGCACGCCGTGGGCAGTCCGCCCGACACCACCACGCACAGGTAACATATTCCTTGTTGCTGAAATTGTAAGTATTCATTGAGATTGAGAACTAAATATACACTTCGCATGACTCAAGTGCTGGCTTTTACCTCGGCCAAAGTATAAGCATTGCCATGCAACGTGGCAATGTTGCCAGCCTTTTGAGCACATTACCAGTGGCTAGTGATGCGAAAGAATTTTTCGCCGCCATATGTTAGATTAGTTTTAGTTAGTTAAGAGTTTTTTTTTATAACATGTAGTTTTAAATTAAAATATATATGTATATATATATATAAAAGTTAAATATAAAATAAAATAGAAACTAACCTCATACAGCCAGAAAAGACGTACATTACACTTATCATAGCGTCATTCTGCAACATTTAAAAAAAGCTGCAGCTCTAGTATTCTGGTTCTGGTTCAGAAGCGCGCTTTGGATTTCGCTTTAATGTCTTAAGCTTCGCGTATATGTGTCACATATACTTGAATGTCGACACAAAATTAATCTTCTTTGATAATTATCATTTTGAAACATTTTTTTAAAAAGTGTCTTATTGTCTTTTTACTAGAGGTCTCCGCTTTCGAGCATGAAATATGCTGTCTGTGTGCTCCATTGCTTGACAACTGAATAATGGGTGTATATGGTAACTGTGTGCACAGTCCGCTGGGCGCGCTGGAGGCGGCCGGCAGTCCGCGGCTGTACGCGGCGCGCTGCCTGTCCACGCAGGCCAACTACGCCGACACCACCACCAAGTCGCCCGAGCCTGCGGACGCTAGCTCCTCGGTAATGTTATGTTTTAATTCCTAATGAACTTACTCATGACCTTGATCTCGCGTGATGGACAGCGACGACAGCACAGAAGAAACAATGTCGAGTATTTATAAGCTGATAGTTTGGAATTGGCAACACAAGTCTTTGCCCTGCATGTTCTCATAAAGAAACTGTCTACAATCTATAAATGGCAGCCCAGGAGCATCAATTTCAAATATTATTGTATTATTGTAAGTTCCGAACTTTCAACACTAGTTTGCGCGGTCCACACCGTGCATGTTCCCTGTACCATGGGCGAATGAGCTTAGTAACGAGATTATTTTAATTTCACTGTTGCCTCGCAGAAAAGTTATACTCGTCATAGATTTTATCTTCAATTAAATGGAGATCTACAAATCTACATGGTTATTATTTTATTCATTCGATCATGATATTCTGTATATTATGGTATTTAGTGCGTTTGCTGGGAATGTTTACTCTTTACAGCCTAGTACTACTAGTGATTACGCCACTACCCAATGTTTGCGATGTCAAGTAGCACAAAAGGGATCTCAGTTTAAAGTTTCATATAGTTCAGGCTAACATTTATCTACTTCGAGCGCAGTTCTTTATACAAGTTATTTATAAACTTGCTTCGATAATTTTCTGTGATTTATTTTTCTTATATTTTTCCATCGAATAGCAACAGGAATCTTTTATGGTGAAGAAACTTCATGCAGTTTCCAATCCATAAAAATGCTTTGTTTGTAAATGTTTTGACGTTTGTTTCCAGGCTATGGTGCAATGCGTGTCTAGCAGTGAGCAAGATATGGCGGAATCGCGTGAGCACGCCTGGCCCGTGACACGTCACGACTTCCACTCGGATACAGACACGCAAAGTAAGTTAGGTGGACTTTTACATCTTCATTTATTTAAACTAATCAAATAAACATTTTGCTGGCCAGAAATATAGTACTGCCGTACTTGGCATTAATTCAAGACAATAGATTTTACAAATATCTTTGCCCTGTTTTATTATCACGGTAACAAGCTCATCAAATATCTAACAAAATTTGAATACATACAGTAAAAAAAAACATCATATTGGTTCTACCCATTTGCATAAATCTTCAAATCCTCCACTGCCTTGTGGAACGCCTTTTGACTGTTAAACGGGCTTGAGAAGAAATCACCATTTACTCACATTAAAAAGAAGTTAAGTACTAGTTATAGTACACGTATTCGGTCGAAAGCCATTGTGAAAACAAAAGAGAATAATTATGACTTCAAAAATCTCATTTGTTTTGACTTTTATGTTTATATGGCCTCTAGAGGTTTCTGATTTCTTTCTTTCATTTTCTACCATCTTCATATCCTTTTATATAGCTAATTAGCTAGCATAACTAAGTTGATCAAACAAAATGTTATTTCTATGAGTTATTGGCAATTCAGGACACAACACACTGTTTTTGTTTTGCCGAAGTGCCGCCGGGTGTACCTTTTTACCTACTATTAGCTTACTTCTGCCTGCTTTGTTAGCCTGCACTTATGTCCCACTGCTGGGGAAAGACCTCCCCTTTCTCCTTCCAAAGCCCTCGCAATCCTGAGCAATCTCGGGCCATTTAATTTACTTTCATTTCATTTATTCAATAAAAAAAATTACATTGTGTCTGAATGTGGCACACAAACATGATGAGATCGTCACGCCACCTGCGCCGCGGTCAACCTCGACGACGACGGCCTTCAGGCGTCCCGTGAGTGACGATCTTCGCCCACCTCTCCGGGTGTATTCGTGCGACGCGAATGCTAAATAACATTTATGTGACACAAATGCAAGTAAACATTTTCTTTATTCTAGGCATGATATCAAACACACCTATGATGCGACACAGGAGTTCACATAACCCTGTCGAGTCCACCGATATGCATTTTAATCAAAACATGAACACGTCGCCTATGAATAACCCACAAGTCATGCCGATGACATCCAACTACTATGAAAGGACTCAGACATACAAAAGGAAGAACGAATTTGGCGACCCATCCACATACAGGCCTGACAAAATAATGAGGACAGCTAATTATAATATGGTACATGGACTACAAAAGGATACAGATTATGAATCTATGGGTATGAGTTCTCCAGATAAAACGCAGTCAAGACATTTCCCCCTTTCGGGCACGAGTTCCGACTCGTCCTCTATGCCGAAAGTATTTGACAGACATAATATGGGTCCTGGCGATGGTAAGTCAACTTTATGTCATCTTTCTTTGTGCTATGCTTTGGACTCTTTGCTATAAATGTTTAAAATAATGCACTTTGGCGGGAAATTCTATTTTTTAGTTTCTGTGTGCTCAATACACCTAAAACTCATTTGTGTCATCACTGCAACTTTAACTATTTTAATTACAAAGTAGTTTTTGTTTATCGTATTTAATGTTTAAATACCCGTAGATGTGTGAAAATAAATAAGGTAGGCATTTGTAAGAACCGGAGTAATTAAATTGATTTTAATTAATGTTCCCTTTTTTGTTTACAGCAATAAAAGTAAAATAAAAGTCAGAATTTGCAATTTTACGATTTCTTTGTTAGTAATTCCCTTTAGTTCATAAACTCCTGATCTATCTTACGTTCTCTTTACATATCTATCGATTGTGCGGCCATCAAGTTTACTGCCTCTGTACTAATAAATGTCCAGAACCATCTCACGCTTTAGTCACAGCTAACAAAATTCAAAATTTACCATAATGTTGTGTCTTGTATTGGTTTTGGATTGACTCTCTGCAAGCGGACTTACTAAATTGTATTATGTTTGTAGAGTGTTTGTCAACGAATACGTCTTAATGATGTGTATTGTGGTATATTTCAGCTTCTACATAATGCGATACTATTGGTCATTGGTTTTCTTTTGGTTGGGTTAATACAAGATACAGCTGTTAATAAAGGGTGTACTGGAAACTAATCAGAATAAATCAGCGATGTGCAGCGTTCAAACGTTCTCACCCGGCTTTCTGTCGCTTTCCATTGCACCACATTCGATGTAACAAATTGGTACAAAAATTGGGATTCCATTACTAACGCATCATTGTAAACCATCATCATTTCATCTGGTCATCATTGTAAGTAAAGCACACAATTTTCATTACTACGACAACGTACCTTCCTTTCGGGTGCTTGGAAAAAGTACTTACATTAGCGGTAGACACTATAAAAGTGAAAGGCTTAAAATAAACCCATGTACTGTATTTTTTCCATGCTCACCCTAGTTGAAATTACTTTACGACTAATAAACTTGCAAAGTGTTTAACTACCGCTGTCGAATGAATGCCTTTCCGATTCCTCGCTGCTACTTCTACGTTACCGCAGCGTTTCGAGTTCGCACTGTGTCGATCGGAAATGTTCGCGTGGACGTGCTTTTATATCACGGCTCGCAGTCGTCGGTGGCGGACGCTCGGTGGAGGTCGCTCGCTCGCCGCTCCGCCCTAACAGCTGTGCTGTCATAGATGCGCAGGGCCCGGAGGCGCGCGCGCGCACGTTCGCGGTGGGCGACGTGGTGTGGGGCCCCGTGCGCGGCCACGCCAGCTGGCCCGGCAAGCTGCGCGCGCGGCTGGCGGCCGGCCGCTGGGCCGTGCGCTGGTTCGGCGCGCAGGGGGCGGCCGCGCTGCCGGCGGCGCGCCTGCTCACGCTGTCCGAGGGGCTGGACCTGCACCATGCCGCGCGCACCAAGCACCGGAAGTGAGTCCTCCCGCATCGCCGCACGCACCACCGCCATGCCCGACCAGGACCGCTAGGGACTAGCGTTTTCAAATTACTATCACTTAAACTGTTGTTGATAGAGATCCTCGTAGTTTCCCTTTATGATTTACAACGAGAGTTTCGATGTAGTTGCGCTGTTCGCCATCATTTATGTGCGTCTAAAGATTTAATTTTGTTCGACACATTTGTAATATTAACCCAACCTGAGATTTCTGTTTAATTTTGTCGCACGGTGAGGCTGCTAATATCCACAATACGAATCCTCTCGTGCGTAGATGACTAAATAATTACCATTTACCACAACAGGAGTAGAAAACTGAACACCTTACTCGAGAACGCGATTCAGGAAGCGATGGCGGAACTCGATAAGAAGAGCGAGAGCGCGCCCGAGCGAGAGCCCGGTGCGGAGCCGAGCGCTGACGATGATGACGTCACGGACGCGCCGCGCCGCAACAAGAAGCCCGAGAAGGCGAGGAGCAGAGACAGGCATCACAAGAAAAATCCAGCCAAGCTAGTGGCCGGGCCCAGCTCGGCAGACGGCGCGCGGCTGCGCAGCTCGCGCTGAGGGCCGCAGCTCGCGCTGAGGGCCGCAGTTTGCGCTGAGGGCCGCAGCTCGCGCTGAGGGCCGCAGTTTGCGCTGAGGGCCGCAGCTCGCGCTGAGGGCCGCAGTTTGCGCTGAGGGCCGCAGCTAGCGCTGAAGGCCGCATCTCGCGCTGAGGGCCACAACTCGTACTGAGGGCCGCAACTCGGACTTACACTGTTGGCGCACGTTTCCGAAATCGGGCGGTCTGAACACTCAATGTTTACTAACACACTAAATCAATTTTCTTTTGTTGACGGTGATGTCGAGTGATCGTTCAGGGCGCCTCTCATTCGGTGTAGGAATGTGGTACAGAGTCCGCCTTATTCAGACGTTATGTAGATTTAAATATTATAAAATATAAAGTTTATTATAACGCGAGATCTAAAAGTTTGAGACTGTCTTCTTTGGATGACGTAACAGAAATCACACAAATAAAGTGATTTATTTGCAAAATTACTTTTCATCTAAACACATCACAACGACATTTAATTTTACAATTTTTAATTTATAGACGTTAGTTAGAACAATGCTGTTGAGATTCATTATGTTAAAGACTTATGTTTAATTTCCAGCTTGTATATTTAATATACCGTTCAGTGATTATATACCATTCCGTATTACCTATCTTTTAATTGGGATGACTGTTTATAAGGTTCATAAAGTTTGTGTTCGAAATGTGTCATCTTTGGATCAAAATTCCTTCTAGACATTAGATGTTCCTAAAAAAAATGCAAATTATTATATTTCCATTCTATTGACGAGATACGCAGTGATTTATCACAGTTTGATATTAAATTATTATAAATGTGCATTGTTTAGGTGTTTCAATCATGATTTAAAATCATTGTTGTTTCACATTATATGTATTAGAGTAAGTGAAGGTCATACTATAAGTAGGTTTCTCTCGATATTAAAGAAATTATAATTGAAATTCCACACCTGTCATCGATGTATTGTACAATTTTAGTGAACTGTAAATTGATAAGAAATTATGCTATATATCTTGTAAATTTTATGTGTTTTGTTAGAAAATAATAAGTATAACATGATTTCTAGTCAAAATATTGAGCATATTAAAATGTAGATATTATAGATGAGATAATTGACAATAACACTGGCCTGGCGACTGGCGGAGCGCGGCGCCGACATTGTTTCGGTTGAATAATGAATAAGTACAGTACATATTAGTTTCGACATTGTGCTACTTGTTTGCGTTAATAATTTTATACTTTTGTTAATACTTTAGAAATAGTAAATGATACAATTATTTAAATGGGAATACGAAAAGATTTTTGATAAGAAGTAGTCAGATTTTATCTATACATAAATATTGCTATGTTGTGTCAACGAAATCAGCAGACCTATTTATACATTTTGTATGCAATTTAAATAAAGTAATCTTGAATTATTGTAGGCCTACATAATTATTAATTATGCAAAAATAGTATTCGTGTAATAATGGCATTGAACGTCTGTTAAATCGACAGTAGGACATCACAGCGACATTCATATGTGCTAACATAGCTCGTTTAGAAATAATCTCATCATCTCATATTATCTGTTTTATTTATATAAATTTAAGATATTTCTAAGTGTCGCTTAATTGATAATCAAATTGATTTGTGGTACAAGGGAGATTATTTTAAATCATTTCTAAAATGCTTTTTAATCACAATAATTTTTAGATAAGAAAAGTTTAAAAAATCTAGGTAATGTTAACTAATAGGTCATGCCATGAGTACATTTTGATAGGTAATTTGTTATTAAAAGTCATTGTTAGATTTATCAATACACAAAATTACTTTGTGATCTTTGGATGTCCGATGAATATATCAAGAATTATCATAGCTTACTGTTTTATATACCTATCGTATTTTATCGTAATTTAGGGATTCCACTTAAATCTTTTCCTAACTAATAAATGTGACTCCAAATATCGACATAGTATTTAAATGTTAAATGGATATTGTTTATTATATTATAGTCTGATAGCACTTCCCTGTGAGATGGTATTATGTACATAATCTTAATGTAGTTATGTATAGTATTTTATTTCAATGAAATTAATGATTTATAGACTAATATACAACATAAGATTATTTATTTGTTTTGCTGTGTACATATTTTTTTCAATAAAATGTACCTGTTTTATTTAAATGTTTATTTTAATTTCTTGCCCTCTATCAGTTTGTTTTGTTAACGAGGGATATATTGAAGAAAGTAGTCGGCGTTTGATTCTCGTCTATAGATGCCAGTTATTGAATACGAGCATGGGTGGTACGCCACATTAGTGGCAGATGGTCGGCGGCGAAGCACGAATGATGGGACATTTCGTCGCTCGTTTGCTCCCCCTTGTTTCAGTATACTTATGCTCCTCAATATTCCCATGGGTTCTGCATTTTTTTTAATGTGATGTGCCGCAGGGCATCCCACATTACGTTTGCCCATACGCGGTCTCCACTTTACATGTCTGCTCCAGCGACCGTCTGTCTACAGACATGACTGGCTCATTTCCACTTCAGCATGCTGATTCTATGCGCAATATCGGTGACTTTAGTTCTCTGGCTAATGACTTCGTGGGGTCATGACTACCCCCTAATACCCCCAAACCGTACACATAAAATTGACAAACGCTCATATATTTTAGGCTTACTTTAGTGTAATGCTTCTCAGTAAAAGTCACTCAAACGTGTAGGTATATAGATAAGAGTACATAAATGTGTAGTTGGCAGGGGCGTTATAAATTTGGTAAACCTCTGTAGGAAAACAATGGGGTACCACTGATCGTGAGCGAGTTCGTAGTCCGAATCATATTTGGAAAAAATTTGGTACTCCGGGAAAAAAATCCTCCCATTTGTTTTATGAATTTGTGATTTAATTTCCTTTTTTTGTGCAAAAATCTCTAAATGTCTCGACTACAATTAGTTTAGCTACTTGCATGTGACCTAATCCCCCCAACGTTTATGGCTGCGACCGCGCCTGAATGATTTGGTTGCGTCTATCCACCAGAGAAACCCCGAGCATTGCCTATTGTGAGTGTCCACTTTTCGGCTCTGTAAGTCATCACAGGTAGCACATACTGGTTTGAGACCCTAGTCTTACGCGGTGTCCTGCGTGAGCGACGAACGCTACGCCACGCGACGCTGCGATCGCGATCAACTCAACGGCATACCCTACAAAAAGAAAGAAAGAAAAATGTTTATTTGGGACTCGCACAAAACAAACAGAAGTAAAATAAAAACCGGCCTATATGACATTCTGCGGTAAAGACTACTATAGGTCTGCGGCGAGACGCGACGTAACGCGGACTTGTTTTGAGGGCAACCAGATCCGACACCACGAACTACGTAATGGTTGATTCAGAAGCGTTGATCACCGCAGTGTGTGAGCAAAGATTGTTGTGGGACAAAAAACATAAACAATAAAGGAATCGTTTATATTTAACTTTCAAGCAAAATTGTACTGTACTTCTCCATGATTCGAGAAGTAATGACCAAAATCACGTAGGACATTTGTCGCGTTTAGCATCGCGTCGCATTACGTCGCGTCGTGTTGCGTCGCGTCGCGTCGTACCTATTCGTCGCTCACGCAGGACACCGCGCTAGGGACTGGGGATTGGCGATTCAAATACAGTGTAAACTCTTTATAACGAATAACTTTCTATAACGTAGAAATTAGTTCAATTTGGTTGGTTTACCACAAAACCCATAAATTCATTCACTCTTTATAACGCAACAGCCATTCTCTATTACGAAGAAATATTTTCATATTTAGACATCAACAACATATTAACCTGCCATTTGATTTTCTGAAATAAAAAAGAAACTGATTTACTGATAAGAGATCATTTATTATTTTATCTTTCTTGTTTCGATTTTTATAATGGATTTTAAAACAAAACTATTATTTTGAGGTGCCGAAATTTCTAAGATACCTGAGGTCATAAACAGCCGTCTCACTTCTGTTCATTGCCTTAACAGTTGTGCCACTATTCTTTGATTACACTGTCGTCTGTAGGAGATTTTGGGCTCAGTTACTAAACGCACCATCGTCACCTATCGTGCATTATCAGTCGCAAACCAACTTATTAAATATACCTATGTATTTTTTCTCTTCCCTCCGAAAGAAAGTACTCAGTCCCTTGAAAATCGTTATAAAGAGTTTACACTGTAGGTACATATATCACACAGCTTCCCCAATGCCGCCCAGCCCAAGCTGTTCTTCTGGTCAGTACTCAAACTTGTGCCGCCCCAGTTGTATAATTAGGCCTAGATATATTTATGTATTCTTGCAAAGTCTGGAGGGTAGCGCCATTTACGATTACTGGTACCTATGGGTCATGACCATTGTACATGTCTTTGGTTTTGTCCAGATTCATCCCTAGACGCTCAGGCTGATCATCGTCACCCCCAGCTTTATTATATATACTTACATATTATCACCTCAACGTAGCGGCAGTCCATTAGACATCTCTGCATGAACTTCAGGACAGCCCAGTTCTCGACGGTGTCGAAGGCTTTCTCATAGTCCACATACGCTAGGCACAAAGGCTGATGATATTCCTCGGTCTTTTAGATTATTTACCTGAGGGTGTAGGTTTCCCTCGAAAAGAGCTTGTAGACATGGTTCAGAAGTGAAATGGAACGGTAGTTCTTAAGGAGTGTGTTATCGCCCTTTTTGAAAAATAATTCCATCACGCTCTTGCGCATTACCTCCGGTGTTATGCCAGTGTGGATGACGGACTTGAAGAGCTTTACAAGCTTGTCAAGACAGGTGTTCCACTTTTCATGAGCAGCTTTGTGGTTATTCCGTTATCTCCCGGAGCTTTGTTGTTATGAAGTTTTCCGAGAGATATTCTAATCTCACCCATTACAATGTCGGAAAGCTCGCCTTTGAGATGGCGTGTAAGGCTGGCCCGTAGGTGTTCGTTACGATTGCTCCGCCAAGTTATGGTCGCACAATCGTGCACTTCTTGTTTGTGTGTTGCCAACAAAAAAAGACCAACCAAAAAAAAAAGACCAATAAAAAAGTATTTTATTGGTCTGAGGTGTATTGTTGATTATTTCTTGAAAACTTGACTACATGCAGTAAATCTGTTACAAGAAGAAAGCTCTTAAATGTCAAAACTAACGAAAGCAATAAATACCAAGTAAAAAAATAGTAAAAATTACAAAAAATAGTAGGTAGCCGCCGGTGTCGGGAGCAGGGTCCAAGCCACCGCCCAACAAGCAAAGTAATCCTATAAAGAAAGATTATAAGTCTATCACTACTAATAACGTTCTTATAAAGGCATTGCGGTAGACTCCTTAACTTATAATAGCATTTGCCAAGCCTTAACATACTCAAGTGCATTAGTTTTTATATCTCGGTCTTATAGTTTGCTACAAGACTGACCTCTCAATCATTTATAGGATTTATTTTCTAGTAATAGCATTTCACAAGCACAGATATCCTCAAGACTAATTGCCTTTATATCTCAGTCTTATAGTTAACTACAAGATTATCTTTTATGACACTTTTAGGAATAAGTCTTCTATAATTGTTTGCAGTAAGACTAAATAATCCTGAATAATATTTTGATCCAATAGTAGCATTTTCTGAGAGAAAAAGATATTGTAACATACTTGGCTAGACGACTATAAGTTTTTGTCGTCATAATCTTGCTTGAGACTTTTATCAATCTAATAGTACTTAAAAAGAGCGATTTAAGATCAAAAAAGCTTGTAAGTTAGTAGATTAAACACTTTATTAGCAAACGTCAACCATTTTTTTGACATTCAGTTTAGAAAATATATTGTATTATACAGTCTTCGTCTTCAGAAAATATATTGTATTATACATATTTTATAAATAAACTGGGAATCCACACCCATTCCAGCTTTCGGATAACACAAAATGTGTTTTTGTCCAAGGCCATCTCATATTTTTAAGTAAAATCAATGAAGATTTTGTCAAAAACAGTCGAGATCCAGAAATGCAACCATCTTGTTAATTACATCCTAAAAAAGAATGAAAATCAATCATTAGCAGGCAGACTTCAAGGGAACCCTAATTTATTTTAAAATGGAGGCGAGTTATTTGGACAGAGACTGCTATAAGTACTAATTTACTTACAATGGTTCTATAAAGTACTTTATGAAGAGCAATTTTAAAACATGGCGAATATTCATTAGAATTAATGAAATAATTTATTTACAACAATATTCTAATGTGCTATTTTTCGAAGGGCATCGTAAAAATAACTACATGGTGGTACACATTTACAGTAAATATGACTTCCCCAAGACTTCACACACTATATTTACCATACATTATTAGTTCTGTTTTACAATAGTACAAAATAATATCTAGTAATAGCAATCTTACTTACGTTTTTATTAAATTTTTATCAAAAAACAACCGGCACCACAAGCCGAAGCAACAACAAAGATAACTTAATAAAATATACTTATAACTCATTATTAAGTACATTACTAGTGCCATATAAACAAGTTTGCTTTAGTATGATACTTATGCCAGATACTAATAAGAGCGTTTGTACTTGTAATTGTGTAGTCTCATATCAATATAGAAGCTATTGCGCTTCGTCAAGTACATTATAGGGCTTAGTAACATTTTATAAGTTGATTATAAGACAGTTATAGAAATAAACGCTTCTATAACTGCGCCCAAACCCAGCTTTGTAGCATGCTACAAGTTTCTTATAAGTAAAAATAAAAGTAGTCTTGAGATCGTTTTAAGCACTGATTTTGCTAGTTGGGCGGTGGTTAGGGCTCCAGAGAAAGGAACGTCCTCAGAATACGAGCCGTATCGAGGAGTACTGCCTTCTGTATCAGGCCCTTTATCCAACTGCATAACGCCAGCTTCGACAGGTGGTCGTCGAAGCTTTTGACCATCAGGCCATTAGCCGTAATGACACAACGTAACGTAACGGCACAATGACAGCCGAGTCCACATGTCGACAACCTCGTGTGCTGAGTTGAGATACTTAATTTGTTTCTCTTTCTCAGCTTTCACGAGATTCTCGTCATGTGGGATGGTAGCATCGATTTATCATTGTGCGGCGCGCCAATCGGTCTATCACCACTATGTCAGGCTTATTGCCAACATAGTCCTGTCTGTGATGATAGACCGATCCCAGTACAACGTGACATGGTCATTATCAAGAACTGGGTCGGGCACATACCTACTTGTAATACGGTACCTCAGGCCTCAGAGTCCACAAGTTTGTATTTCAAAGCAATTTTCAATTTATTTTACAGATTTTACTTATTTATTACTAGCTGTGCCCGCGACTTCGCAAGCGCAGAGTAATATTTTTTACATCCTATCAATAAAAATAAATACGATTTCTTAAATAAAAGTAGCCCAAGTTAAGTACTCCTTATTACATCAGCTACCTGCCAATAAAAGTCCCGTCAAGATCGGTCCAGCCATTTCAGAGATTAGCCAGAACAAACAGACAGACAGACAAAAATTAAAAAAAATGTTATTTTGGTGTACCTATGTACCGTATATATATTCATATGCATGTAGTAAAAAGCGGTTATTTGAATGTATATATATAAAAGACACTCCAATTTTATTTATATGTACTACTAGCTTCTGCCAGCGGCTTCGCCCGCGTGATCCCTAGGGAACATATTCCCGGGATGAAAAGTAGCTAGACTATAATCTATCTTTTTTCTAAATTTCATTAAGATCTGTTAAGCTGTTCTGGCGTGATTGAGTAGCAGACAACCAAACTTTCACATAGACATATGCTGTCGTGGGACATTTTTTATATAATTTTAAGGAGAATATTTCTGTCATACATGATTTCTGTGTAGCTTTAAACATTAAGGTTGCACACGCGACGGAAGCTTAAAAAAAGGAGTAACTTCTCCCGTTTTCCCAACATTTCCCTTCACTGCTCTGCTCCTATTGATTGTAGCGTGATGAAAAGTATACTATAACCAGCTCAGAAGTATAAAAAATAATTGTACAAAGTTTCGTTAAAATCCGTCGAGTAGTTTTTGTTTCTATAACGGTTATACAGACAGACAGACAGACAGACAGACAGACAGACAAAAATTTTACTGATTGCATTTTTGGCATCAGTATCGATCCCTAATCACCCCCTGATAGTTATTTTGGAAAAATATTTCATGTACAGAATTGACCTCTCTACAGATTTATTATAAGTATAGAAGATAGATAGATAGTTAAAGAAGAAGATGTGTAGAATCTACACATCTTCTTCTGTAGATCCAATTTTATTTATATGTAATAAAGATGATTATTTGTTGTTATAACGTTAATAGGTTTATAAGGTCAACACGTTTTGTGAGAATTTCCAAACTCAGCCCAGTAGAGAAAAGAAAAAGAAAGGTGACATCAAAACGAGGCTATGAAAACTGACTTCCGATAGACATGATTTATACAAAACTTAATTAAAAAGTATAAAACGTGTACCGCTAGTATCTACCGCTACCTAGCTACGTAGAACCGGGTTAGTAAGTTTGAACATTTTCTTGGCCATTACTTGTGGACTGGTTGCGCTATGGGCCGTGCATTTATGGTTTTCACGACTTATTGACGCATCCAAACTTTGGAGCGCTCTGCACCGCTGCTATTTAGAGACTTAGTTGGTTGTTGTTAAATATTATCTTCTTTTATGCTTTCATGTGTTATTTGAAATCTTGCGTCTTTAGAGAACCTCGTAGGTACGTGTTTTCGTAGTAGGTATAAGCATCATTATCAGTTGCGGAATTTGTAAAAATGAAAAAAAAAAAGAAAAATCTTTTATTTAAAACAAAATGCTTCTTAAACAATGAATTGTGTTTGGAGCCTCCTTTTAGACAAACAATGCCTGTGTTAGGAGACTCCGCTCTTCCATATCTTAGATAAATGTTACATAATAATATATTACAGCATGTTGCTACTTTTAATTTAGATAAACATCTGATTAGGTATTACGTATCATGTGGTAAGATGCGTGGTGTGCTTTATTTAGGTGTGGTGTGTGTAAGATGTAGTGAGGTTTGATGTGATGTGTAGTGTGATGTGTGGTGTGTTGTGTGTGGTGTGGTGTGTGGTGTAATGTAGCTTGATGTGGTGTGGTGCAGAGTAGTGTAGTGTGTATCGTTATGGTGTGTGAATATATTTATTTATATTTGCTTTATTGTACATCAAAAAGAAGATAAAAACATAAAGAAAACCTTAAACTAAAAAACATACAAATGGCGGCCTTATCGCATTCCGCGATCTCTTTCAGGCAACCAGGATATTACTCATGATAAACCAGAAGGGCTCCCGTATCCTCATAGAGTAAGAGATTTAATCCAGTTAGTGTCCTGAAAAAATCTAATTAGTCCGTCAGTTAGATTATCAAAAAATATTTGACCCGTGTTTTTTCTTTTGTTACGGGAACCAAAATTGACGAACTTACGTCGCTTTTAAAATTCCCAATACGTCACACCTTCGCATAATTTTTAGTGAGTCGTGACGTCACGAGCCCCCACTCCCGAGTTTTGATGCGTTTTATCTTTGTCAATATTCATTGATTTACAAAAACAAAAAATACGTGTCCATTGTTTTTCAATAAGTACTCTAACTGACGGACTAAATAGTTTTGCAATTTGTGGATGATGGAATCTAGCCCATTGTTTTACAGTGTACATATATGTTTTTATTAATCCTATTGTATATTTGAGCTGAGAGATGGTAAAATTGTCTGCTACTTACTTAATTTGGTCTTACATTGGAGAACTACTGCAATTATATCGTTTCTCCTTTTATGTGTCTTATTCACATGATAAGGGAGGGGTTTATGGTTTTTTAGAACCGTTTGAGTTATGTATAATTTCCTGACTGAGAGTAAATGTAAATGTGTCCTGTTTTGTTATGAGGTGTACAATAAAGTATATAATAAATAAATAAATAAATTACTGATTTCTTATAGGTTTTCGGTAGAGTATCTTTTATTTTTAAAATACATAACTTTTATAAATGCTCGTTGTGCACGTTCCACGTCCATAAATCTAGTTTTAGCTGCGCCACCCCTAATGGGGATACAAAAGGACGGACTATGCTAGAGCTAAATATATTTCATTAAGGAGGTTTCTAGGTCGCTTATCACTCCTAAACATCTTAGTAGGGGCCACGTGTCCTGTTCAAAAGAGTCACCGCAGCCCTGGAACGCAAAAACCATTAGGAGGAATAGGTACGGATGGGTTTTAGTCAATAAGTCTCCCTTCCGCTCCACCCAGAATACAAGTAGTCATTTGATGATTTCACAACCTCAACAAAAAAAAGTGTATCGTTATCAGGCTATAATCCCTCCACGTAGCTTTGAGTATCTCTTAATTTTTTGGAGCTTACTTATCTAGTATGTAGACAGTAACTTATGGTAGAACCAATTGTCATCAGCATGAGTTTCTTTCTCAACTCTCAATCAAATCCCAGAAACAACACCATAGCTCCGTGGGCACTGATCCGCGAGTCCTTGACTGACCTAGGTATACCTATGTTAGGCTCGTGATGAGTGTCTATCTATAGGTACCGATGGTACTAAAAGTAGGTACCTTATCATCATCTTCCACATCATATCAGCCAAAAAACGTCCACTGCTCGACATAGGCTTAATTCCCTTAAAAGTGTCCACAACAATCGGTCCGGTGCGTCTCGCATCCGTCGGCTACCAGCGACCCTCACCAGGTCATTGGTCCAACTTATGGGAGGCTTTCCAACGCTGTGTCTTCCTGGACGTGGTCACCACTCCAGAACTTTGCGGCCCCTTTTCGGAAACTTTCGACCATCTGTTCTGCGAGCGTTTTGATGCGTGTCGATTAATAGCGATTCAACGGCTAAATGGATTTGGATGAAATTCGGAACAAAGGCCGACTACTTATCATCATGACCTAGATTTAGGCAATTAACTTCAGATTCGCGTAGTAGGTATGTCTCCGTGGCATAATTTTCGACTATTACGCAAGCGAAAGCCACTGGCAAAACCTAGTGTTCAATAAGAGACACAGATGCTAAACATGAATACATAACAAGAGTACGGTTATGTAGGTTCCGCAGCATACAAAGTTGCATTCAGTCCGCATGCTGCATATTTGTATTTTGCACATCACGTCGGGCGGCTTCCTATTCAATGTTAGCCGAATTCACATAAACAAACAACATTCTATGAGCGACTGAGCTGCTAGTAAACTTGCCGTCTGCAATATGTTCGGATTACAAAATAATATTGCGTTTCTTTGCTCACGAACTGAAGATTTTTTTGATAAGATATGAAAGGATAGTTTTTTCAGCTTTGCTTTAAAACGTTTTATATAAAAATGCCACACGCATAGATGAAAATAAGCTTAGCCTAGCTTAACTATATTTTCGGAGTATGCACATGTATTCCTACATGGTAAAACGGTAAATATCTGGCTACAATGTGAACAGTTAACCAATGTTTTCTGCTCTCTATACTACTAGAGGAGTCCTATGTCCTCTATTCAGGACATGGTCTACCATTATGCCAAGTTTCATCCAAATCCGTTAAGTTGTTAAGACGTGAAGAGTTAAGGCGAGGTTGCAGTACTGTGTGTTTTGACGAACAACAGCGACTGTCCGGCGAGCGAAATAATGCCTAAATTTTGATTGCTTTTTTCTTCTTGGCGAAAACTGATAAAGAAATTACACAATCTGGTTTCAACATTTACTTCAAAATAAAAAGCTCTATCTATTGATATAACTTTTATATATATTCGTGATGAAATCTCTTAGCAGTACACGTTTAAAATTGTAATTTAGTGTCATGTTTGATAAAAAAAAGTATCGAGCCAATCATTCTAAATCGCGTTTCTATCTTTACCATTTAATTGAGGGTATGTTCAATTTTTATGTAATGATTTTTATTTATTAAAAAACTCATAATTAATTAGATTTTCAGACGTTCAAAAATCTTAAAAAAAACTTTTTACAAAAAAATACAACCGACTTCCAAAAAAAAGTTTTTTATTTTTCACTTTTTAGTGGTACCTAACAACCTCCTTTTTGAAGTCGGTTAATAATTATACAGAAGAAAGTTCGCAAAAGAAGCTCACTTTAAGAAGTATTTATTAGTTTTTAGACTAGATGCTGATAATCCAGGCTGCAGCATCAGGCCAGACTTATGTCAACATTGCATTGAACTTAAAATTTAGTCCTGTTTAAAATGAGCCCAAACACGACTATGGTGCTGTAATTTCAAGGTTTGTACTTTTTCTGATGCTCCTGGCTTCAGCATCAGGTCTCAATGTACTTCAGTGTTCCTCATTAACAGTACGTTTATCCACACATCGAGCCCTTTTCAATGACCCTAAACACGATATATCTGCTGTTAGTTGTCGAGGAGTTATGTACTCTGCAGCATCAGGCTTGATGATCATGAGACCAAATGTGGCAAATGCCCTATCAAACGTCAAAACCAATTTACTAAAACAATCCTTGCCTGTTCGAGTAACTTCTTACCTACTGTTAAGGAGTTTGTACCTTCCATCATCAGCCCAGCTACCTGAGATGGTGACAACCATACGCAAATACACAAGATACTTCATAATATATGCGAAAAATAATGAGTAAGCCTATAAAATTTGAGGTTTGCCCTCGATTTCTCTAAGATCCCATCATCAGATCCTAACTTGGTGACAGTGGGACCACCTCAGAACTATCTACTTTCGAACAAAAAAAGAATTTTGAAAATCCGTCTACAATTGGCGGAGTATTCGATGAACAAACATAGAAAAAAAAACATACAAACATCCGAACATAGTACCTCCTCCTTTTTGTGAAGTCGGTAAAAAGTACTGCAACCCCGCCTTAACAAACACACAGATAGATAAGTTGATTGTAAAGCAGAGCTACTTTCGCATTTATATACCAAATAGGTATTATAAAAGTACCTTTAGATTGAAATTTAATTAGGTACCTACCCAATTATATATAACTACTGTGTCTATCTACCTCAGACCAACAAAAAAAGGAAGACGGCGCACCGTGATAAAAAAAACCGGCCAAGTGCGAGTCAGACTCGCGCACCGAGGGTTCCGAACAGTAGGTAGGTATATAATATTATAAGCAAAAGTTGCGGTATACGATTTATGACGTATTAAAAAAAAACTACTTACCAGATCTCGTTCAAACTAATTTCCGGTGGAAGTTTACATGGTAATGTACATCATATATTTGTTTTAGTTTTATCATTCTTTTATTTTAGAAGTTACGGGACACACACACACATTTGTTCTATTCGCGGATGACATTTCTCTACTAGTCTCGTGTCAAAACAATTTAGAACTAAACGAAGAACTTAATTCAATACTCACCAAAATCATCACTTGGATGAACGCACACAACCTTGAAATAAATTACTCCAAGACTAAACTAATTGCTTTTCATCCCCATCAAAAACACCTTTAAATATAGATTTTACTTTTAATGACGCAAAAATAGAAATAGTTAAAGAATTTACACTACTTGGACTAGATTTGGATACTCATATAAACTGGAAATCTCACATACAAAAACTTAGATCAAAAATTTCAAGATTTTCATTTGCTCTTCGTGAAATAAAAAAAAAACACAAATCTTCAAGCAGCGCTCACCACCTACTATGCGTATGCTTATGCATGGCTAAGCTACGGTGTTATCCTTTGGGGAAATAGCACAGATGCTCCATCACTATTTACCATTCAAAAAAAATTAGTTAGAATCCTAGCAAATATCGATCAAACAGACAGCTGCAAACTTCACTTCCAAAATTATAATATTTTAACACTCCCCAGTATATACATATTAGAAACTTGCAAATTTGTTCGTAAGTATCAGGAATTTTATACAAAGCGCGAGGACATACAATCACGTTACACACTCCGACACAAATCGAGATTAAACATTCCACATTCTCGGCTAAAAATACATTCAACAAGCCCCTATGTAATGTCCATAAAAATATACAATAAACTACCAAAAATTAATCAAAAAAGAAGATAAATTAAACATTTTCACAAATAAACTAAAACAATTTTTAGTACAAAAATGCTACTATAGCATAAATGAATTTTTAAACGACAAAGTATAATTTTTTAGCTGTTTATAACTCCCACCCTCCTACTATGTAAATCTTTTGCTGTGTCCTTAATGACATCCTATTCAATTAATGATAATAAATAATAACATTGTATTCTATTGATGTTAATAAATAAATGACATTCTATTCAATTGATATATAAATGACTTTCACAATAATACATAAATGACATAATTCTCTATTAATATAATAAATAATATACTGTTCTATTGATGATAATAAATAAAATGACATGGTATTCTATTAATAATAATAATTAAATAATATAAAAAGTATTCATCACACAAACACACTAATACCAATGCACAAAATGCAAGCTATTAAACAATAAAACAACCAAACATTTTATTTAATCCAAAAATAAATATGTAGGTAATAATAATATGCATAAAAAATTTGAAAATTTATAAAACATTTATATTGCAAGGAAAGTTATTTAAAGCGCTCTTCCTCTCTCCTAATTATTTAAAGTTTTGCTGTGCCCGACAGGGTCCATAATTTGTTCTATTTATTCTTTTACCACCTGTATGTGTACATTATGGATTGCAATAAACAATTTGAGATTTGATTTGAGATTTTACTACTTTGGAAGTGTCTCTCGCGCAAACTATTCAGTTTTAAATCTTAATGCGGTTCACAGAATACATCTACCTACCAAGTTTCAACGTCATACATAGTTCTTATAGTTTCGGAGAAAAGTGGCTGTGACATACGGACGGACAGACAGACATGACGAATCTATAAGGGTTCCGTGTAATTACCTACCGTTCCGTAATATGGTGTACATAATGAAGAGTATTCTATTCTATTCTAAAAGCTGGCTTCATTTTTAGGGTTCCGTAGCCAAATGGCAAAAACGGAACCCTTATAGATTCGTCATGTCTGTCTGTCTGTCTGTCAGTCTTTCTGTCCGTTCGTATGTCACAGCCACTTTTCTCAGAAACTAAAAGAACTATGCTGTTGAAACTTGGTATGTAGATGTATTCTGTGAACCGCATTAAGATTTTCACACAAAAATAAAAAAATAAAAAAAAAACAATACATTTTGGGGGTCCCCATACTTAGAACTGAAACTCAAAAATGTTTTTTATCAAACCCATACGTGTAGCCCGAGTAGGGTATCTATGGATAGGTCTTCGAAAATGATATTGAGGTTTCTAATTTCATTTTATTCTAAACTGAATAGTTTGCGAGAGAGACACTTCCAAAGTGGTAAAATTTGTTCCGCCCCTCCCGCCCCCCTCTCTGTAACTTCTAAAATAAGAGAATGATAAAACTAAAAAAATATATGATGTATATATTACCATGTAAACTACCAGCGAAAATTGGTTTGAACGAGATCTAGTAAGTAGTTTTTTTAATATGTCATAAATCGTATAATACGATAATGATAGGGAACCCTTCGTGCGCGAGTCCGGCTCGCACTTGGCCAGTTATTTTTTGTTCGCGGTGCTCCGACTGCGCCTTCTTCCTTTTTTGTTGGTTCGAAACTGTGAATATCTGAGTGCCGATTCTACTTATTAGAATTGGCCATCTGAATTCCAATGCTACCAATCTCAATCAGTACAAACGCCTTGCGGAGTTTGTACTGCCCGTGAACAGATTTGAAGGACATCTTTAAGCTCACAAGCTCTGAACTTGGACATGCGGGTTCAAGCTCTTCAGTGAAGCACAATAGCCTCTGTCACTCAACGCGGTCAACACTGGGAACTAGTGGGAACAAAGTACTCCAACGTTTCTGTAGGAAGTGTAGTTCACGCCCTTTCTCACAGATGTCGCTGTCTGAACTTATATAGGGGTTTTGCAAAAAAATAATAAAAAAACTTCAATTGATTTAGAAAACGCAAAATCTAAAGTAGAGGCGACTAGAATACGATTTATTTTATGATTGATCTCAAACAGTTTTTCAACAGCTTTAACAAAGTAGGTAGTTAAGATTTCACAAATAAACCTAAATAATTTTATGCTTTTATATAAGTACCGGCCTCAGTGTCTTCATCAAATGACGATCAATCAATCGGGAGATCATACGATTTTATCTATATAAAAAGTTACTTTAAAACTCCTTTGTGGACATGACCCAATCATACATCTACCGACTTAGCTAGCTGTTAAGCCCTAAACAACAAATAAAATGATCTATAAGTACCTACTCAACATTTTTCTCTCGATAAACGTTACGTGCTAAGATGTTAGAATTTAAACACATCAATAATACGACGCGTCTGCTTCTGAGAAATTCTATTTCCGCCAAAAGGATTAAGAGGTGACGTTGTATGTCCAAAAGCAAGCAATTCTGCACTATTTTGTGACACACACAAAATATTGCAGAATTGCTTGCTTTTGGATAAATACAACGAAACCTGAAACACCCTTTAAGTTATAAATAAATAAATAAATAAATAAATAAATATCCTTGGAAATTTGACACAACGCCATATAGTCCCAAGCTAAGCAACCTAATGCTTGTGTTATGGTAACGAGATGGCTGATAAACTACTTACATACATTTTTTTTTTGTAAATAAATACATATTATAGATAGAAAAACACCCAGACTCGGAACAAATACTTGGAGGCCGTACAAATATTTGTTCCGTGCGGGGATCGAACCCGTGACATGCTGCGCAGCAGTCAATCGCTCAACCACTGCGCCAACCGTGTCGTCAAGTTATGTAAAGAACTTCAAATAAATACTGTAGGTACATTATATGGAGGACATGGCAGATGCACCAGAGGGGAATGATAAAGATAAGGAATTTAATTCGTGAGAGAGTAAACAGGTGGTCAATCTTATCACAATCAGAGATTTCTAATTATTTAATGGGTTTTGAAAAAGAAGGGGCCCGTAGGGTTGGCTATCATTTGAAAAGACAACGTAGAGGTATTTCGGCATAGCTTGTGTCTAAATAATGCTTGTTACGAACACCGTTCTCGTCCGAAACTATTCGGTTGATTGACATCATGAACCATAAGTAAAACGGTTAACTTTAAAATAGGAGTGATTATGGTGAAAAGGCAAAAACAAAACTCCCTATGCTATCCATTGACCTACTTACTATAAAATTATTTATCTTTGTTCATGAAAACAACACACTAGAACCAAACAAACACCCTTTTCTCTTCCCAAAATTAAGACTAAAGTAACTGACCTAAGCTATTTATTAACAATTTAGATTTACAATATAGATGTATCCCTATAAGTATATCTCTTTACATTTCCTTTCTCATAGGCTCTGCCGAGAGCAGAAAATCGGATCGCCATTAATCTAGCGGAGGCCCGTGCGGCCGCACCGATCGCAAATGAATGGTCATTGAAATGAAGACGTATGGACCAAACATATCACTCGGACATTTTATTTCATTTGCCATCTGCTGCCTGTCTGGGATCCTTAGAAAAGACGTTTGTTTGCTTTAAGTTAAAACTACTTTTCCAGCTTTCCGTGAGGTTAATTCTAAACTTTCCACCTTCAAACATTTTTCTTTTTGGTAATTGCTCGGAATGGCCGGGGAGTTGCTAGCTGCTGCAAATGTGGAGTGTTGAGTTTAAAGTGTTGCCATGGAGTTAAATTGATCTCTGGGGAGATTGCTAGTTTCTGTAATTTGTAAATAACTCTTAGTTATTTTATGGTACCTAATGTCTCATGTACCTACTAAATTTAATGTATTATTGTTATTTAATATAAATATTCAACTTCTTTCTTTTAGGTAAATTGGCAAAAATATCTCGCTATAAGCTTTGCAAACCTAAAATAGATACATAAATCTTTGAAACTACTTAACAACTATAAATATATATGTGACGCCTACCAAAACCTGGAATAACTTCTAAATTTGTCACGTCTGTTCTGAAGAAGTCGAGTACCTAAGCAAGTACAATCGTGAATTGGGAATACTGTTTTCATCATGTAGGTAGAGACAGACTCTAAATTCGGTGCCATTGGTGTTTATTTAAAATACACGTCATGTACACAATTTGGTACATAATTATGTACTCTGGTTCCGCCGTATGTACGCCTATGTTAAAAATATTTTTTGCATTAGGTAATTTCTATAGGTACTAATCAGAAATCATATAGGTACCTAATCCAACAAAGAAAGGTTCTTATTAAATATATGATGTCGTCCATTATCAACCATTAGATACAGATTTTGTAGCAATAGGTGGAAGTATATTCAGACAAAATATGAGCAAGCATGGCTGCATCATAAAATAGCACTTTAGAAAATCTAATTCTGTTCTAGCGCTATGAAATAAAAGTTAGTGGTCTTTACGGAACCGCACAAAAATCGAGCAAAACGGTGTGGAACCATGTAGTGTATTATTCGGAAGACGTTTTTTGGGATGGACGTATAGATGATTTTGTAACTCAATCACGCAGGAACGGCCGAATGGGTATGAATGAAATTTCGCACAGAGATAGATTATAGTCTGGAATAGCACATAGGCTACTACTGTATTTTTATGTATCTCGGGAGTAACGGATGTTCCCTTGAGATAATTTCCAACATTCGCCCGGGCTAAGCCCCTGGCAAAAGCTACATTTACATAAAAAACTTATTTTTATCCTATATTAAAACTTTACAATAAACAAGCTAAATACGTGTATCTGCGTTGGGTCTATGCTGATTACAGTTCCGTAAATCGGCTTCGTATTTAGTGACGTGGCTGATTCAGCAGCTGTAGCACGTCGTGACCTAATTACGCAAATTGGTGGTTGATGCTCACATAGTGATTAGTTTCTCAAGGGCCTAGCGGGAAATCCGACTACTAGGTACATTAACCTGCTGATTATAAGGCTTATAATCAGCCTGTTATGTTCGCAGTGCTGACATATAGACTTCCCTCAGAGGAAATTGGGCCAAAAATACACCTCAAACTCAACCCAAACTCACCTAACCCACATCGAGTTGGTGGATGTTATATGTCTTAAAATTTTTGTTTCTGCGACATGTTGGTTTCCTCACGATATTTTTCGTTTCAGGAGGGGAGGCTGTATTGTAATTCACCAATCTAGAGCGGATTGGTGGATGTCACATGTCTTCGATTTTTTAGGGTTCCGTAGCCAAATGGCAAAAACGGAACCCTTATAGATTCGTCATTTCTGTCTGTCTGTCTGTCCGTCCGTCCGTATGTCACAGCCACTTTTCTCCGAAACTGTAAGAGCTATGCTATTGAAACTTGGTAAGTAGATGTATTCTGTGAACCGCATTAAGATTTTCGCACAAAAACAGAAAAAAATCCATAAATTTTGGGGGTCCCCATACTTAGAACTGAAACTCAAAAAAAAAAAATTTGACGAACCCATACGTGTGGGGTATCTATGGTATTTAAAGACCTATGATTTTTTTACCTATGATTTTTGACCTATGATTAATATGATTTTTTTCTAAACTGAACAGTTTGCGAGAGAGACACTTCCAAAGTGGTAAAATGTGTCCCCCCCCCCGTAACTTCTAAAATAAGAGAATGATAAATCTAAAAAAAATATATGATGTATTACCATGTAAACGACCAGCGAAAATTGGTTTGAACATGATCTAGTAAATAGTTTTTTTTTAATAAGTCATAAATCGTAAATCGCAACTTGCTTATAATATATACCTACAGGTTTGTACGGAACCCTCGAAGCGCGAGTCCGACTCACACTTGGCCGGTTTTTTGTTTCTACAACATGTCGGTTCCTCACTAAATTCCTTCAACGTTTTTGAGAGCTACATTGATGAAATACCTTTTAACAAAGTCAATTGTCAGCCTGAATGTGAATCTAAGACCTACATACAGTTGCGGAATTTGTCGAAAGAGCCACCGCGGCCCTAGAACGCAAAGGGCATTAGGGAACACGGATGAGTTTTAGTCAGTTAGAGTCCGACAATTCCTTCTGCTCCGCCCAGAGCGGGAGGAGTCATTTGATGATTTCCCACCCTTAAAAAAACCTAATATAGGTACATGCAACTGTGATTCGCGGCTTTTACCGCTAGGTCACCACTGCTCTCGGCTAGTGTGTAATGATAAATGAAAAAATCAATTTTTATTATGACAACAGCGTGGCTTTTATAACAGGATCTATGTTTTTTACGAGTGCCATCTTGCTTACGCGGTCCAATTACATCAGTCATTATAAAGGGTCCCGATGCTTGTTATTGCAGTTGTATGACTTTTGGTCTCCTAATTGCTCATAACAGCAGATGTTAGGGTTATAACCATTGGGTACGACGACGGAATGATCTATGCCAGTCGCTGGGGGATCCAGATGATTTACCATAAATTACCACTATGGCTTAGCGTTGGTATTAATAGGGTAGGTTTCTAATTAATCTATTTAGTTCGTGAGTTAGAAAAATATTGGACAAGTATTTTTCTTTTGTCACGTAATCAAAATAAGTTATTTTTTATTATTGATTGACTACCGTGCGCGACGTCTGTTTAAAAAGTATACCACGTTTTATCTAGAATTGACATTACAAGCTCCCACTCCTGACTTTTGATGCGTTTTAACTTGTATTTTTTTGGTTTGATAAAGCAAAAACTATGTGTTCATATTTTTTGTTATCTAACTGACGAAACCATTTTTTTTAAGTTTATGATATTGTTACATTGTTGTAACAAGTTACACTGTGTGTGATAAAGGATAAAATTATGTTGTCTTGAAGTTGATACACAGTTTAATGTGTGACCCACTTAGTCATGGCCATGTCGCCTATCATAAATTGATAGTTGCGAATGGCTGAACGCCGTTTTTGACGCGCCTGACGTGTTGTTTGGGTCTGTGGCTGTGGGGCGGCCGGTATCCTACGAATGCTACGAATCTGCCGATCTATTCTGTCGACATCTCACCGTGTACACTTAGGTGGAGTGGACGACAATTAGTGTGGTGTGATTCCATCTTGCTTGCATGGTTTTACACAACTCAATTTGCCTAAGTTTTCACTTCAACATGTTTAAAGAATCGCACTGCTGTATTTTTGACGTTACTGTTCGGCGACTTGCCGGCTACATGACTGATTTGTGTATAAGACTTTGTTAGGATCCGCAATATTGCAGCAGGAATCTAACAGCTTACATCATTAAATCCTTATCAAACACAATGTAACACATCACAACAATTAATACCATTGTTGAGCCATTGCGATAATTTATGTGGCTATCATAGCAGTGTCATGTCACGTTATCCAGCGTGTTGGCCAGTAAAGGACGGCGCCACAGACCGACTGCAGATAAATGGCACAATGCTGATCGAGCGACCGCTTATACAACTACAGTTTAGTCTGAAATACGAGCGCGACTTGCCGAATGGACGATCAATGGTACCTATTGGTATTTACTACTGCTAACCCACATATATCACTTTTGTGCAACATCATTTAGAATTATTGATCACTATATACGGACTCGGATGGTTCACGTGAATTTGGTTTAGTGTCAGTATGCTGTAAGTATGAGCACATTAAACTAGTTTAACGAATTTTTTTAAGTAGTTGAGTACGTGTTACGAGGATGCTGTGCGAGCTACGCTGTAGGCACAGGCTACGCATGCTACGAGGATGCTATGCGAGCTACGCACGTAGGCACAGGCTACGATGCTACGCCGTCGGCTTAGGCGACGCATGCTACGTTGTAAGCATACGCTACGCAACATCGACGCGTAGGTAACGCATGTTACATCATTGGCAGGCTACGCATGTTACATCGTAGGCACTGTAAATAGGCAAAGACCCTGATCTTATCAAAAAGGATCATCTTCGACTGGGTATAATAAACACAGAAGTAATGGAGAAAAATATGGACTTGTATCAATCCAATCAATCATCATAATGCTCTCGACGTTAGTGACTATGTGACGTATGTCAAGACGTGTTACGAGTAGCGGAGGACATCGTAAGCATAAAGACGTACATTTATAAGTAAATACATTCGTCGCGGAGATGCGGTTCTTCCTGGGGGATGTTATATCAGCAGACATTAGTTTGGCCCCTAATGTGGTGTTGCGCTGCGAGTGCGTTGGCAAGCGCACCGCTGCCGATGTCGTCACCGAGATTTATCTCTGGGCCCTCCCCCGGCCCATTCGACTTCATTTCAACACAGACGATAGAGTTTCATTTTTCTTTTTCCTCCACTAACTGTTATAGAAAGATAAATTCGACGTTGTCAAGATCGTTAAGAAATAGAACGAATTAAACAGATGCTTTCAATTTGGAAATTAAATTCGTAATGTTTTCCGATATTGGTACAAAGCGGCTCGCGCTCGCCGCTGCAAAATTAATGCGACCAGAGGGAAATATTTCACGATAGCATCTCTTTCAAACTACAAGTTTTTCGCTCGCAGGTAATTCTTATTTGAACAACAAAAAAATTGTGAAAGCGTGAGATTTTATAGTTGTCTATGAGAGGAGCAAGCAGCTAGTCTCGTATAACGTCATGAAAAAGTCGTAAATGTTGCGTACTGGCTTGTACGAGTGAAATTTTCTACTCGAGCAGGCGCGCGATCTACGGTACATGCAAAATTTTATGAGTCAGCCTCCACCCGCGCCCGGCTCTATCCTCTTACCTACGGTTTCTATTTTATGACTTCAACTGCTAAAGTTATGGCTACGTGAGGTGAGAATCGAATTTCAGCAAATGTCGTATTGGATACGTCAATCTATCCGGTATCTACCGCACATGTATGTAAATGGAAAACGTTTTCTGAAACTTATGCGTAGCTTCTTGGTAATAGTTTTAAAAGAGCACATGGATGAAGGACTCGTATTTATCTCGGTACCTATGTTGTAAAAAAGAAATCACATGTGAATGAAACGGCACTTAGTTTAAAAATACGTTAATGTTTATGTTTTGCTTTTACTCACTAATATGTTTCTGTAGATTCTTCAATAGATATACTTTCATGGCACAGAGCTAGTTCGCAATTTTCTGCCACATTGTTAAAAAGCACTTGTTAAAACAACAATATCCTATAGCCCAGGAAACAGCGCAGCTGACCATTGTATTCAATTAGTGGCTGCACCATATTTACAACGAAATTGGAAAATGCAATGGAATGAAAATTTACTATGAAAATGTACGAAAATCGACAACTGCTTACCGGTATCTAATTATCATCGAAGTGGAAATTCTATTTTCATTTTGAATGTGGTGAATCGAAGAAAAATTCGAACAAATAAAGCAGTAACAAACTAAAGGAGTCCAGTCCTTTAGTTTGTTATTGCTTTATTTGTTTAAAGACATCATCGAAGTAACGATAAAATACAATGAAAGGTAGCACCTGTTTTCTTGCATAAAACTTTGTTCACTTTATTTCTTAAGTATTTAGTATGTACTTACCTACTTAATAAAAACTTTAACAAAAAAAATACAATTGTTTTTTTTTTGTAGTGAAGTCAGTTGAATTTTTTTTTTGTAAAACGTTTTTTTTTTCACTTTTTAGTGGTACCCCACACCTAACAACACCACTGCAAAATCGCAGGAAAGCAAAATACGCAAATTCGATCAGTTAGACGACTAAAAACCATCATCCAAGTGAACCGATTCCAGCTATTTCGATTTCAAATCCAAACCGATTTTGATAAAATTTAAATGGGACCAATCGACCTTTCAGATAATACAAGACTTTTTTTAATCGGTTCATAAATGACGGAGTTATGAGGTAACAAAAAAATACAACCGAATTGAGAACCTCCTCCTTTTTGGAAAGTCGGTTAACAAAATACAATAAATGTCTTCCCAATTTACGTTCTTATTATATTTTCTTCAAACTTGGTTCAGACCTAAACTAAGCGTTTGCATGCAGTATACATTGTCCCAGAACTCAACGTCAAGGGGGAATCGGGTGATAGGACAAATCATAATAGTTACCAGAAAAATATAAAAAAAAAAATCTTAGTCATGTATTTTTAAATTACGGTATTTTTTTTTATAGAAAAATGTACACCCTGTGATGATGGTTTTGAGCTCCTTTAGCTACAGGTCGCGCGGCGAATTAAGATCGCTCGATGAAAGTAGTGGGGGCAATCGGCGCATGTGTACAATCGCGTACAGAAATTCTTAGGGCCAGTTTCACCACTTCCTGATAAACTCTCTGATAGCCTATCCACAGGTTATCTGACAGATAGTGCTCCTTTTAGACTTTGTGTGTTTTTAAGGGATTTTTTTTTTGTATGTACCTTAGTAACTTATACATATAGGTACTTAATAACACTAGTTTTTGCTTGTAATTTATCTTGTTAGTAGGTAAATTCAGAAAAATTAAAAACAAAAGTAAATTTTTCAACCATTTTTCGTAGTTTTCGTAATTCATTTATTTATTTAAACTTTTCGCACAAAAAAAAAAGTACAAAGGCGGACTTAATGCCTTAGGCATTCTCTACCAGTCAACCAAGGGTGGTGAAGAGATTAGATGGCAGGTGCTCTCTTTGAGAGGAACAATGATAAAAAATAATAATAATATAAGATGTCATAATGATAAATAGAATGGGTACGCAGTACATGAATAAGTTATAAAATTATAATACACTTACATACATATTTACTATAATATATACCTATACTATATACATACATATATTGTATATTATTATACAAAAACAAGAGAAAGAGGTGTTAAAATAACTCTGCGCTATTTATTTAGAAAATAGCTCTGCAATTTCCGCTTAAATGCAAACCGACTGGTGGTCGTCCTGATATCAAGAGGTAGCGAGTTCCAGAGAAGAATAGACTGAATATGAAAGGAAGAATGTACAAAGCCAGAAGTATGGGAAGGACATAGTAGGAGAAGATTGTTAGAAGAACGCAGATTCCTAGCGTGTGAAGAACATAAATATTGGAAGTGAGACAAAAGATAAGAAGGAGGAGTGGAAGAATTGAGAAGGGAGAAAAGTGTGGTCAACGCGCGCAAATTTCTCCTTTGGCGAATGGACATCCATTTGAGCTCAGCCCTATAGGTCGACACATGGTCATATTTCCTGAGGTTAAATATGAACCGGATACAGTTGTTGAGCAGTCTGTCAAGTTTATCGAGCAAAACTGCATTCAAGTCAAAGTAGCACACGTCACCATAGTCGATGATAGGGAAAATCAAAGTCTGCACAAGCATAGTCTTCGTCTTAGCGGGCAAGAAGTTCCTCAGACGATACAGGGTTCGCAGAGTACCGTTGACCCTTTGACTAACACTAGAGACCTGACGTTGCCAGCTAAGTGTCGAGTCAAGATGTAAACCGAGATCTTTCACAGTAGGGGTAAGGGGTATGACGGTACCATTGAAAATAAGGGGAGGAAGAGAGCTTAGCGTCACCCTACACATCATGCGCGAGCTTCCAATTACAATAGCCTGACACTTTGAGGGGTTTACTGACACCCCAAAACTATCAGACCACTCTTGGATAGCATTTAAGTCTCGGTTTACATCCTCTATAGCGTCAGACAAACCTTCCACCCGCGTCGCTGTATACAATTGAAGATCATCGGCATAAAGATGATACGAACACTGAAGACAGTGAGTTATAAAATTAATGAAGATGGAGAATAACAATGGAGAAAGAATACCGCCTTGTGGAACCCCAGCATCCAGCTTACGCCAATTCGATGAGCTCTCATCAACGCGAACCGACTGCTGACGTCCCCGAAGATAAGAAGAGAACCATTCCAGAGCCTCGGACGAAACCATAAGATGAGAGAGCATGGAAAGGAGAATCTCGTGGCTGACGGCGTTAAAGGCGTTAGAGAAATCAATTAATACCAAAACGGTAACCTTGGTATTCTCCATCGCTTCTCTAACGTCACCAGTCACTTTAAGGAGAGCGGAGGCTGTACTATGCCCAGGTCTGAACCCCGACTGAAAAGAGCTAACAAGGTTGTTCCGGTGAACAAACCCCGCAAACTGCTTGTGTACGCAGGCCTCAAGAACTTTAGACAGGAATGGGAGAATGGAGATAGGTCGAAAGTGACATGGTAGGGAGGGATTTGTTATTTTAGGGAGAGGGCGGACATAGGCCATGCGCCACAGAGATGGGAACTGTCTGGAATCAAGAGAAAAGTTAATGATATGGGTAATTGGAGGGAGAAGGATATCGAGGATACAAACGACCATACCGCGACTGATGCCATCATGGCCCACAGCCTTGGATTTTATGGACATGATGATCTTTTTAATTTCGTCCAAGGTGACCGTAGAGAAGTGAAATGGTTCTATGTTGGGACTAGCTAGGCCGGTAATGAAATCAACCGTTTGGGACAACATTTGTGCATCCAAATGACTGGTGGTTGTGAAGTGACGGTTGATATCATCAAGGCCAATTGTATTAGGAAAATCCACATGACGTGGTCTACCGATACCAAGAGTACCAAGAAACTTCCAGATATCGGCAGGTGAAGAAGAAGATATGTTTTCGAGAATATGGCGGCGTTTAGCGTTACGTATCATCTGATTACACCGATTTCTAGCAGCTTTGAAAAAGTTCCTATTTTCCTCACTGCGATCCCTTTTAAATTTACGAAAGGCCCGATCCCTGCGCCTCATTGCCATCCGAACCCCTGTCGTCATCCAAGGAGCAGGAGGACGCCGTAGCTTGATCTTCTTAACAGGAGCGTGTTTATCATAGAGAGCAAGGACCGTCTGATCAAAAATACGCAGCTTCTCATCTACATCTGTCGCCGCTGCAAGGGTTCCCAACTGAGGCCTGACGCGTCCTAACGAAGCTTCTCAACATCCATTTGTGCAAAACAACGCATGTGCAGAACTTTTGGGACAGGTTTAGGTGGTTTTAGGACATAGGAAAGGAAAATAAGGTCATGATGGGAAAAACCAGGAGCAGGACACTGACCATGAGAGAAAACAAGGGAGGGAGAGGATGTAAGGATTAAATCAAGCCACGTGTCATCACCTGAGATATTAAAATGAGTTGGTTTCAGTGACAGTGTATGGAGACTAACTGACTCAATGATGTCAAGGAGTTTACGGGATTGAGGGTTGTGGTGAGCAAGGTCAGTGTTAAAGTCACCCATGATGACACAATGTGCGTACTCTGACCCTACGGACTCCAGTGCCAATTCCAGATTGGAAAAATAGTCCACGGCGGGTGGACAATAAACCACACCAAGAAGGGTCTTGACGCCTTTGACATATACCTCCAAAAAGAGGTACTCGGCGGAAGCAATGTATTGCGAGGGTGATGAGGCAATGATTTTGAAAGGGAAATCGCTACGAAGATAGATAGCTACACCACCCCCTCCCTTTCCAGTTCTATCATTGCGGATAAGAGTGAAACCTGGGAGAGAGTAGGTGGTGGATAGAAGATGAGGTTTAAGCCAACTCTCAGAAACCAGAACAGCATGGGCATTGGCGTCGGTAAATGTGTCCAACAGCTCACTGTGGTGACTTGGGACACTTTGCGCATTTATATGGCAGACATTTAACAAATGACTTTTTTGTTGGCTGAAGCTCCGACGCACAAAGTCACCAAGGGTGTCAGTCAACGAACAAAAACTTGCATTACCGGATGAGCTAGATGAATCAATGGCAGAGTAAAAGGAATCATCATCAGATAACATAAAATAAAAATAATAAAATAAAATAATAAAAATAAATAATAATTGCTAAATTATCAAATAAACTATAGCGAAGATCGTTTTCGCTTTAGGGCAACACCACTTTATCCATGCACCACCCACCAGCAGCACCAGTATAAATGTACATGGATCCTTTGACGCGTGCCCAAAATCGGAAATATAGCGACTTGTTAGCAAAAAACGTCAAAGGTATACAAGCGCCAAAAGATCCCTGCATCACTGTACAATAGTAGTAGCAATACAAAACTAAAAAAAAAAAGATAAATTTGAGAGAGGGAACAGCATCACTCATAAACACAAAAAAAATATTTGCAATCAGGAACAAAACGAAAACATGGCAAATTTACATGAGCAAAAACGAAACGCAACTTGAGAAACACAACACAAACGTGGAACACGGAAAATGGAACGTCAAAATTTAGGCAAATTCAAGATTGACAAGTGACATGACAGCGTGACAGTGACAGCTAATGACGAAACAATATTATTTTGCTAACACAAACATTTAACAAAAGTAACAACAGAATGAGATTTTAAGTAGTTTTGAGGTGAAAATATGAAAAATTAAACAGGTAGCACTGAACGGTCAATAATGATTACGTTAACTGACGTCCCAACCACAAAAGAAAAAAAAAATACTGATAAGTTGGAGAACCACAAACACAATAATTATATGCTGCAAACACTTAGTTTTTACGCGTACCACTATCAGGCTTGCCTCCAGTACGAGCAGATGATTCTCCTGTCTTCTTAGGGTACTTAATCAACAAGGGATTGAGTTCCTCTAAAGAACAAATCTTATGTCGTGTTCCATCGGGGCATCTGATCACAATAATCCCGTCCTGAGTCCAGCATGCTGAGATCCCAAAGTGCAGGCGCGCCCTGCTGAATACTGTCTGCCTAGACCTGGTCAAGAACTCCTTGACTGCAACCGTGGAACCCTTCAAAGCAGACTTTGCCCTCCAAACAGTGGATTTCAGGTCAAAATTGGAGAACCTCACCAATATAGGTCTGCTAGTTGTTGGTCCTTTGCTTGACGTTCCTAGTCTGTGACACACTTTGATGGAAGAAGCAGTAACATCAGGTAGCGCCAGTTTGTTCTTTAGAATGTCTAACACAAGAGCCTTGCAATCCTCTTTGTCCGCTTCAACAAACCCGGTGAATATTAGAGCTTTCCGCCGAGATCGTGTCTCCAGTCCATCAACCACTCGAGAGCACTCAGTGATCTGCTTCCTAAGAAGTCCCAGCACGCCGAACATAAGCTCACGAAATGACCGGAACTCTTCAGCAATCTTTGCCACGGTGTCCTTTGCGGGTCCAGCACTTTGGATCTGTGCCTCAAGCTCACTCATCTTTCTATGGAAGCACTCCTCGAGGTTCTTCTGGGCCGATTGGATGTCATCAAGTTGCGAAGCCATGGTGAAGTGTACAGAACTTGTAGTGACAACGTAGTACTAGTGATAAGCTGGCAGGTGGTGTAGTTTAAGTGCTTGTGTTACATGGAATGTTTCACCAATGTAAGTGCTGCTTATTTAGTATTTTAAATAGAAAATACTGTACTCGAAAGCAAGTAATAATACTTATAAATATTTTTAATTAAAACAGATTTACAAAATTACGTGTTAACTTTTTTTACACCTACCGCCGAAAAAAACGCCGAAAATTCATGTTGTCGTGGTAATCATTATTCAATATTATTGATTTCATTAGTTTCTTTCTTAACGTAACAATTCACGTCGTAAACAATTTTTCTTGCTTGCCGTTTTAAAACTTTATTTTAAACCATTTTTTTTTACCACTACGTATTACTAATACGATAACACAAGCTGTACGCAACAGTACCCAAGCGCGTGAACGCAACGCGGGAATTGAATCTACCAATGACGTGTCGCTGTCGGCGCATACCCGCCCCCCTCACCCCGCACGTCACTAAATAGACCTTAGAATTGAATACTGCGCATACCCCTTCCACTTTTGCCGAGCGATCTTAATTCGCCGCGCGATCTTTACAAATCTTTACTTTTTTCGTTTTTTTCTGTAATCTTGAGTACCTACTGCTTGTGTAACCTGTTGTTTTAAATTCTTTGTTCGGTATTTCATATTTCGAAAAAAAAAAGAAATAACTAATTTAAAAAAAAATATTACATGTTTAAGATTTTTTTTATATTTTTCTGTTAACAGACTATTATGATTTGTCCTATCACCCGATTCCGGCTTGACGTTGACTTCTGGGACACCCTGTATAGCTCCGGAGTTCCCGAAGAGTGTAAAGTTAGCGACACCCACTACTTACTGGGCAATGTTTTACTGGTTGAAACGGGTTTTGGCAAACACCCTAAATAAGATAAGTAGGCAACTACGTTTAGGGAAGTATCTAAAAGTTATTTACACATTTTACCTTTTTCTAGGTCGTAGAAGGCTGTAGATTTTTTAGAAGCGCCTAATGTTCTACAAGAAGTCTTAAGAATGTTTTTCATTTACCATTTAGATTACCTGATGCTGAAATCGTCTTTTTTGTCTTCGTGCTGGCTAAACGGAAACGACGATATCAGCATTATTCTAAAATTAGGTCAATTAAACTTAATCGAGAATAAATAACCTACTACAAACTGTCCCATTGTAAGCAGTTTTGAAATTCGCTCACCAAGTATCTCCAAAACGCATGAATCAATTGAAAATTCAGATGTTGTAGTCTCCTGGTAAAATGATTGCGATTTCAGTACCTGCAAAAGCTACCTTGCTTCTGACTCCATATTTTTTAAGTTTAGTTTTTAATTTCTGATATAAACTTTTACCTTGCCGATAAAAATAAAATCTTACCGCAAAACTTCTCTAACAAAATTCGATGACTGTCCATAAAAGTTAAGGTTTCCATCCAATCTAATTTCGTAGGTTGTCTAGCGTTTACCGCTGCACTCAGAATATTTAATTTTGAACGAAACTAGGTTAACAATCAGGTCCGAAGTCTGCGCTAATCCTGCTAATCAGACTATTACCGCCACGAATAGCTATGGAACGGTAACTGAGTTTAGCGGAACTTAATGAATTAATTTACGATTTATGTTACGAGGTCAAAATACAGTTCGGTGTTACAATGGTTTTTAGTTTAATCTGTCTCATCGTTTTAGCCTGTATGTTGTTGAGCAAAGATCTTCTTCTCCCTTTTCTGTCCTCGTGTGTCCTTTGCGGGCCAGTCTCTACGGCATGAGTCAAGTTCGTCCCTTCTTCTGGGCATTAAATGGCACCTAATAAAATGCTCGATTAAGTAAAATCGTATTAAAAAGGTTTACCGTTACTGTAACCAGGTGCATCCAGTTTTAATGTAACAGTTTGTACCTATTGGAACTGGATAAGTGACGTAAACATCACGTTAACGCGATCGACGTGCCTACGTATAAAAAACTAAGGCCAGCACAGATGGGCAGCAGAGGACACCAAACTGCAAAAGGCCGATAAGGAGGTAGGATTAAGCTCTATGTTATTTGATTACTAAAACAACAGAAGATGGGACAAGTAGTAGATTAAAGTAAGTTTAGGACTTTGTAAACCCAATGCAAAATAATTTATTAAAAAAAACGCAGAGTTTTTAAAAACAAAAAAAATACAACCGTCTTCCAAAAAAAAACACTCCAAGTAAAAAATAACTTTAATTTCGTCGGTGTTTTTGTTAGTTTCTTCGTATTTTGACACCGACTTCCGAAATTAAAGTTATTTTTTACTTTGTAGTGTTTTTCTTTGGAAGTCGGTTGTTTTTTATTGTTCACTTTTTAGTGGTACCCCTTACCTAACAACACCACTGCGAAATCGCAGAAAAGCAAAATACGCAATTTCGATTACTTGGATGACATAAAACTATCATCCAAGTAGACGAATTCCAGCCATTTCGATTTAAAATCCAAAGTTCGTAACCGATTTTCATAAAATTTAAAGGAGACCAACCTGCAAGTATATCCTTTCAGATAAAACAAGAATTTTTCAAATCGGTTCATAATTGTCGGAGTTATGAGGTAACAAACTTTAAAAAAAATACAACCGAATTGATAACCTCCTCCTTTTTGGGAAGTCGGTTATTAAAGTTAAAATGAATTCTACACAAAAATTTTGCAAACTCCACATTTCAGTACGTAAAGCAATACTGCTGCTTTAGGTTCGTATATTTCCGAGCAGCCGCTTAGTAGCAGTTTATGGAGGGACTATAGTATCCGTATTATCGGCACATATCAGGCGCCATGTGTTGCTGCAACAGCCGATCAATAGCAATGCTATGTGCTACTTTCGCACAAAACGGACGGAATCCATGAGCCGTGTATGGCCGTATTATGGACTAGTTTTCATTACACGCTCAAGCGCCTAATTACATACTCGTAACGTCCCTGAAAATTTATTGTAGAAGTAAATCTTTTAGATTTACTGCTAATTACGTTTCCTCGGTAGTGTTCCTGCGAGACAGCCAATATACCCAGGGTTTGATATTAGTATTCTCAATTAGAAGGAAATGTGTCGATTTAGCCGAAATTAGGGGCGTTTGCAAGCTTTCGGATTTAATATGGTAATTAGCTGTAATTTTTTGATAATGCTGTAGGTATTCCTGTTCATGTTTCGAGCTACAAACGATGTAGTTCATCTTATCGTTTTCCTATTTCAAAGATTTATTTAAAGTCATGTCATGATATCAAATATTGTAAAAATATCTTTAAAGACATCGCCGTCACTGAATACAAATCCGAACTCTTTCTTAAAACCCGTTAAACTATTAGTATACCTAGAATCTAGACGTATCTAGACGTCTATTAATTTAAATAGGTACCCACCAACCTCATTAGTAAATCGTCCTCAAGTTCCCGTTAATCATATCCCAACTAGACGCACTGTCCTTACTATAGCTCCATCAGTTAGCGATACATCATCATAAATCTCGTTGAGCGGCGTGCTGGACTGGAGTGGCGTCTGCATGCCCTGAATATGAGAGGTCCAGACTTGCGGCCGACACGTCCCAACTTGCCCCAGATATGTTAAATAGACAATTGATTTGTTTACTTAGGCCGATCTGTGGAACTATCCCGATATGTCAAAACAAAGCCGAGTTAACGTGATGGGTAAATTTAAATTTCTACTTGTTTGACGCTTGTAAAGCTTCCCATCCAAACAAAGAACCTTCAAAGAGGATTTTTACCGACATAAAATGTCAACAATTTTTATTTGTTCAAAGATAAAATGTTAAACTCCTGCAGTGTTAAATACGTTTCTCTGAATTTAATTATGTCGGAAGATTGGATAGGTCTTGAGTTTCCGCAAATTCTGATGTTGTAAACATCAAAATCGTACTTTGTACGGTTGCTATGTCTTCATAATTAGCAGAATATATTATTTATGTTTATGTGGGTAATATTTAATTAGGTTCAGTTAACCTACGTTGCTCTTATTTATCTAGGTAATTCATTTATACATCGAGTATATATTTACCCATAGGTTGTCTTTTTACTTTTATATGCTTTCTAATATAATATATTAGGTTTTTTGGTAGGTACTTGGTAACTACTGTTGTTAACCTACTCTATCTGCAATTATACGTACCGAAGTCCTGGTACCTTATTACGTATGCATACATGTATATTTTTCTATTCTATTAGTTTGTTTTACTATCTACTTGCGTCGATTTTAAGGAACAACAATTTTATAGGAAGTGCGAACGTGCTATATTTTAAATGTAATGGTCGGCCGTTTGGCGCGAATTGTAATAAATTACCTTACATTTATCCCATTCTCGGTTCAATTAATTGGCTGCGTGTGGATCCCACGCTCTATGTTCGAGTTGTATCGAAACCATTTTATCAAATTGTAAAATGTTTATCTTCGATACGGAAGTGATAACACATTGTCTCTCCATATTTCATCTGAGGGATGGTTTAAAAGAAACGAAATTTTGACGCGACTTTTTCCAACTACCAGATTCTCTACAAATGTTGTGCTAGCTCAGAGCTGAGTACATCATAAAAAAGTTATCCAATAACAGTAAACAACAATAATAAAAAGCAATATTAAAATAGTGAGCAGTTACAGATAAATGTATATTTTCCCGGGGCGCGACGTCGCATTTCGTAAACTTGTGCCATTATGTATGGCACAAGTTTAGCGAAACCCAATTGACTCAGCGTTTTTATATTCCCCTTATCGGTGATTTAGCTCAGGCTCTTTTCGGCTGTTAAATATAAATCTAACTTACGGATGTTGAAAAATCATTCTTCGCGTCATAAATTGTGCCGCACCAGCAGGGGTGGGCAACAGTGAAAAATTGCACTCGCTGTGTAATCGCTGTGTCGAAGCAGAGGGTGCTAATGTTGCAAGTTAAATTTATCTTGTAAAACATTTATTAGGTATATCCGAAACTACATTCGCGACGCTGACTCACCCAATTGAGCTTACGGAAACTTATAGCTATGCTTTATAAATAAAATTTCAGTACTTATTTAATGTTATGTACTTTATTAAAGTTACGATTTTTTGTGTGTCGCAGTCGGTCAGATTTTTGTTACCGCCGCTGCCTGTGAAATTTTCGTATCTGGAAGATTTAACATTTTTTACGGAGTCAAGTTATGACCGCGATGCTATGGCCAAAGATTTTTATCTTTATACGTAAAAGAAAAGTAAGTGCGTCCTAAAATCAAAGTGTTACGGCATCTACATCAAGGTAGAGGCGTTATTTTGGTCAGAGTGAGAAACGGTCGTCGAAATACGTAAGCTTCTTATAATGCAATTACATTATAGTTATATAAGGTTTTCCTTTGTCTCCCCTCACGGTTGACTATTTTACAAGGAATGACAGCGCGAGCCCAGAGGAAGCCCCTTCAGACGTGCGGGCGCCTCTCTGTCGCCTACCCTTTGCGGTCTTACCCTCAAGCGAATTATAAGCCTACAGCCTTGGAATACTAAGAGGGACGGATAAAAATTCACCCCTTAGGTAGCCACATCTAAGCCGACAGATAACTTCGCCTTGCAAGCACGAGACAAGGACGAAATCCTTAAGGAACAAATCAATCCCTCGTCTGTGGGATTGCGAGATCAAGCGAACAGGTAAATAAAAATGTACGAGCTGGTTTGTTGATCCTCAACTAACAATACAATGCTAACAATGTTGGGGCTTTAAAACACATCTGTATAATTTTGTGTAAATAAAACTTATTGGATTGAGTCGGCGCGGACTTAAAAAGTTCGTTGGATGTTTGAAAATAGAACGTTATTTTGAAAATTGAAAAAAATTATTCTTCGAAATTGTGGGGATAAAGTGACACCCCAGCCTTAAGTCATGACGTAAGTGCTTAATGACTGCTCGTTTGTGCTATGTCTAGTTGTGTGTTTTGGTTCAAATTACGTGCAGCTCGCGGCCTATTTCCCGTCACGTAGACTGTAGGTAGACAAGGCGCAAACGAGTAGGCACAGAAAACGAGTCGGCTGCGCGTTTGTCGCGGCGACGGGCGACACCTAATGTGAGCATATTATTGTCTGGCTTTTGTTGATGACGGCTTTACATAAGTTTATGTAGAAGTCTTATATTCGTAAAATAAGCGATCGATGAAATGGTTTTTTATCCATTAGTATAGCTATCATATAATTCAGATCTGAGGTTACATCAGCCCCAGAAGGTATATTTGTAGTAGGTGGTTTGTGGTAGGTAGGGAATGCAAAATCCGGATTATCCGGATTTTTCGAAGTTTTCGAAGTTTTTAATTTAAGGTGATTTATTTGCTAAAATCAGCATTTATTTGCTCAATTCACAGAACTAAATAAATCAACTAAAATAAACAGGAACATATCACTCATCTTTCCTGATAAAAATTCACATACTCAAAACTTGGACAGTAATTTAAAAAATAACATATCATAAAATCAAACGAACAAATTTCAAGATAATTAAGTTAACCTCTTTTTTATAAAAAATCAGTCTAAAATTAAAAACTAAAACTAAAATTAACTTTAACGTTAGTCAGTAACAAATGTTACACATACAATACAAATAAAAAAATAATTAAGTACTCAATCAGTTACCTTTATAACTATCTAATCAGTCATATTTATCATAACAGTAACACGAATTTTAATCAGTTTTTTTTAGAAAACGAGATCTTAAAAACATAAACGCGTCAAGTGTCTCATCGTTTAGGCGCGATCTTATTCTATTACAGAACATGCCAGCAGTAGAAAAAGCTCTTTCGGGCTCAACACTGGTCGGCGGTATTGAAAGCAACCAGTTGAGAGATCTTTTTAGGATTTCTCCACAGCCTCCACCGTATTCAAATAACGCCATTTCAACGTGAATCATTGAAGGCAAATCAGTTGCATTGACCACACTCGTTGACTGGTGATGATGATTAATTCCCACACTTGCCAGAGAAACTTGAAGATTGAGCTTTTCTTTAAAACTGAGTGGCGATGGATCGTAACCAGATTCACACAGTGTTTCAGTAGAGTTCATAATTATTCGTCAAAGTGGTTGTACAAACGTCAACATTCATGGATGCAGCTTGATAGAACACATTTTTCTTCATACGTAGGTTTTATAAACATATCGTTGTCTTCCTCAGTCCCATTCACAAATTGATTAAGGTTGTGTAAGTATTGTAAAGCACCGACAACAGTATAGAGCCGTCTCTCTTTAATTCTTCTTTTCAATGAATTTGCCAATTGCTTAGCAGATATCGTGTCATGGCTGTCTAATGATTTTATCAAAAATATAAAAGCTGTGTCGGCCCTTAGGATGGTGGCATCTCTGCGGCAGAGTACTTCCACCGTTGTTTTAATCATGTCCAAACCAGTTTGCAGGTTTTCTAGATAAAAGATTTCTATATCTGAAAAATTAAATGTTACAGCAGATTTCACATCAATCAATGCTTTTTTTACGCATGATTTTAGCTTTAAAAAACGCTCCAGCGTAATTATGACTGCTCCATCTGGTTTTACAGTCTAGGAGTAGTTGTAGCTCTTTGTCAATTTCCGCATTCCGCATTACTGAAGGTAATACCGATCTTCCAATTATATACAATGAAAATTTGTGGATAAATACAAATATAGTCTGTTAAAGTCAGTTTTGACCTAAATTCGAAAAAACCGGATTTGAGTTTTAAAAACCGGATTTTATAAAGTCCAGAAAATCCGGATTTTTCAGTTATTTTCGAATTTCGAAGAATCCGGATTGCATTCCCTAGTGGTAGGCTCTTGTATCATCATCATCTGCCTAGCCTTTTCCCAGGTAAACTCTTGTATCTGTTAGTTTAAAAGTCTATTAAGTTCCACCTCTTACTTTCATTAGAATTAAGTAGATGCATAAAATACTTACAAAGTAAGAGTTTTATTGTCACTTCATTTGGTTTATTCACCCTCTCGTTATTTACTGCTATAATTTCTTCTAGTCACTAAAATAACGCATCATCACTACTTATTATAAAACTAAGTCCTTCACCGTGTCTGTCTGTTCGCGATAAACTCAAAAACTGCAGCACCGATTTTCATGCTGTTTTCACCAATGGATACCTTTAGTGATTCTCGAGGAAGGTTTTTGTATATAATTTGTCAAGCGAGCGAAGCCGCGGGCATCAGATAGTATTAATATAAGTGCAAAAGTGAGTTTGTTTGTTTCGCTTTCACGCCCAAATCGCTGAATCGATTTCGAGGAGTTTTGATAGAGAGATGGATGGGAACCTGGAGACGGTTATAGGCCTTTAACTAGATTTAAAAAAAATCTTGTTGAAAGCGCGCGAAACTGAGGGCAAAAGCTGGTTAATTATATGTAGACTATGTAGGTATTAGCTGTTACAATAATATTAGGTAGGTACTAAACATATTCTATAAACCATGTGAGACAATATGTAAATCTTACGATAACAAGTTTAACCATATACTAGCCTTAAGCCTACATTGAATATAATGGACGAAGTAATGTTTCACTGAGTATAGCAATGCTCTGTAGCATGAGCTTCTATGCCTCGCCTTTCATCATACGTGTTTCCCACTGACACAATTTCTTTGTAAAACACCACTTTTATGAAGTGGCAACACACGAAAATACGGAGCTGGAATTTTAAGATGCGCCTGGAATAATTTTTAAGTTAAATTTCCCGGCACGCTGGACGTACGCGAGTATATCTTGAATGCCCACGCTAAAAATTTTAAATGTAGTCGTATATTATTTTACAAAATGTCCATTATAGACCAGGGTCGATAATTTTTGAAACTAAAAAAAATTACAGTAGTTTGAAACCCATTAGAAAAGGAGGGGAATATGATCAAAATGAAAGGAAAAATAAATTACGGTCGATCCGAGTTCGGGAAGTGGGAGGGGGTGAGTTTTTAAGGGTAAAAAATGGTTTTCCTTGATTTCCGGCAAAACTACAAGTCATAAGGAAAAAAGTTAAATGGCAAAGTTGTAGGTAATAAAAAGATCTACAACTTTTGTATTTGCAATTTTTTCACATAACCTCAAAATTTAAGTGAAAAATTATAAATATAATTAATTATCTATTATTATTATTATTATATTATAATGTTCGGTAGGTATATTTATATATATATTTGTTTATTTATATTTTACAATTATGTCTTCGTATTAATTTATTTTTAACTTTAATTTTAAGGCTTTGCATACTCCTATTCACTTGTTCTTACACACTATTGTCTACATTTATTTCTCATTTCTCCTGTCCCAGGTCTGCTGGAAGAAATTTCATTGGAAATAAGCAGTACCTTTGTACTTATATTTATAATGGTAAATTTTACGATTTTTGTGTGTGTACATAAATAATAAAATAAATAAATAAAAAACCAATTTTTTGGTTTTTTATTTATCTTTTTCAAAAAAATTTTTTTTCTTCGAAATTTGGTGGAAGCTTACCTTATTATGTCCCAAAAACACTGTAATTTATTTTATTTAAAATATTAATTTTTTCGCCTTATTTTAACTTAATATCAAAAAAGCACCCTAATTTTCAATCGAAAATTCTGACGTCAAAATATCAGCTTTTTTCAAAAAGTTTGGGGGCTTTTTGTTCGTTGAAATATCTACTTTCTGATTGTGTAAAAAAAAAATATACATTACAATAGGAAATGTTCTCAGAAAATGCAAAAAATTAAAAAAAAAACTCAAATTCGAAATTTTTTTTTAATCATTATGTACAATTTTGAGGTATTTATTAAAATTTACACTTTAATTACTCAAAAAACGTAAGATTTCATGTTTTATTTTTAAACGAAAAAATTGCAAATTGAAATATACTTCTATAATTAACAAACAAATAAATTAATAAAGTTGATATTTAATAAGACATCTACAATATTTTGAAAAAGTTGTAGAATCTTCTTTAAATAATTTTTTTAGATGCCTATTTATTGCTGTTTTAAGATAATTCATATACCTGAGTGACCTTCGGTAAATTTTAGCCAATTGTATGTTATTAGAATTAATTAATTACTATTTTTATTCTTGTACTAAAATATCATTCAATTTTAATTTTTTAGGTTATGTTACGCTAAACATACTATTTATGAAAGAAAATATTACTATTTTTATTTTAAAGTTGATTAATATAGATTGAAATACAGATAGTATTTACCTTGCTATGTAGATTCCAAACGATTCTTTGAATAAAGTAAATTTCTCACAATTCACTTAGAGTAACTCGGTCAGCACGTGTATTTTTAAAAACGATGTTGTACACTGCTCTGTATCTCGAATACTGGCTAACGGTTTTTACAGCTGCTACGAAATAACAGGTATGTGTAAGGCCCAGACCCTCCTAGGTCCGCTCCACTTCTCTATGAAATAACTTACAATGGGCTAAAATTTACCGAAGGTCACTCAGGTATATGAATTATCTTAAAATAGCAATAAATAGGCATCTAAAAATTTTATTTAAAGAAGATTCTACAACTTTTTCAAAATATTGTAGATGTCTTATTAAATGTTAACTTTATTAACTTATTTGTTTGTTAATTATAGAAGTATATTTCAATTTGCAATTTTTTCGTTTATAAATAAAACATGAAATCTTACGTTTTTTGAGTAATTAAAGTGTAAATTTTAATAAATACCTCAAAATTGTACATAATGATAAAAAAAAATTTTCGAATTTGAGTTTTTTTCAATTTTTTGCATTTTCTGAGAACATTTCCTATTGTAATGTATATTTTTTTACACCATCAGAAAGTAGATATTTCAACGAACAAAAAGCCCCCAAACTTTTTGAAAAAAAGCTGATATTTTGACGTCAGAATTTTCGATTGAAAATTAGGGTGCTTTTTTGATATTAAGTTAAAATAAGGCGAAAAAATAAATATTTTAAATCAAATAAATTACAGTGTGTTTGGGACATAATAAGGTAAGTTTTCACCAAATTTCGTAGAAAAAAATTTTTTTTTTTGAAAAAAATAAAAACCAAAACTTGGTTTTTTTAATTTTTCACCTAAATTTTGAGGTTATGTGAAAAAAATGCAAATACAAAAGTTGTAGATCTTTTTATTACCTACAACTTTGACATTTAACTTTTTTCCATAAGACTTGTAGTTTTGCCGGAAATCAAGGAAAACCATTTTTTACCCTTAAAAACTCACCCCCTCCCACTTCTCGAACTCGGATCGACCGTTATTTATTTTTCCTTTCATTTTGATCATATTCCCCTCCTTTTCTAATGGGTTTCATCCTACTGCAATTTTTTTAAATTTTTGAAGGCTTCGGCCCTGGTCTATTACTCTAGCCACAATTTGAGATAAATCCTCTGTTCCTTTCGCATCGAGATGTATGTATTAAGTTGCAAACAGTTTTTTTTTCGGTAGAAAGCTTAAATAAATTGGTAAATTGAACGAGAAAGTTAAATATTCCAACCACTATTCAAGAATTCGAGATTAAAATTCACTTAAGAGACGAGTAATGAGTATGCTTGATGCGCTTGCACAAAACTAATTGGCTCGCGTAACTGCAACGAAATAAAATAAAAATCCATTAGGTGCACCGCTCCGTTGCCGAGACTAGTGTTGTTCAAGTATCATAGCTCATTGGAGTTTAACTGAGTAGTTAGTGAGCTGTAAAAATGTCTACAACTGCAAACGAATGGAAAACATAAAGCAGTATTGATTGCTTAGTTCATCTTCGAATAGAAGTGTTGAAGCAGTGAAGTGTAAACAAGGTAGCGGAGGATCACTCAAATAAAGTAAACGTTGGGAGCAACACGTTTCAGGCGGCTCTTACCGGGATTACCAGCGTCGTATTAGCGCGTGATCGATAGTGTATCGTAAGCTGCAGGCCACAGCACTGGCCGTAGCGGCCATCTTGTCGGTCAGTCCTATCACGTACGTAACGAATGAAGGATCTCTGCAGCGACCCCAGCCCCCACGGCTCGTCCGATTCCCTACTCCGTATTTAAACTGTAAGTTGCAAGCTTTTAAGGAAACTTAAGGTCCACACTTTGGTAAATGTAAGAAGATAAAGTTTACATAAAGTTTTGGTTCGAGCAATACACCGTGAAACATGAAACAAATATTCAGAAAAAGAATGGCCTGCAAATAACTTCTCATCAAATACTATTTCAGCTGACTATTATTTCAGTCTAGTCAACTGTCATAAAGTACAGATTTCATAAACTCTCGACATTGATTAATGATACGGTGTTCTCACTCCATATCGCACAAACCTGGTGAACCAGATCGCAGATATTGGCGAACAGTTCACTTGTCATGACATTTGTTACAGAACTACTATTATATAAGTTCCAAACTTCTTGACTAACATTATGGCAGTTGTGAAAGAACTATTAATTTTCTTTAAGATACTGTTACAAGTTGATTTACTAAACTATTAATCTAAAATAAAGTAAGTCTAGCCCACTAATTGACTGTATCAAGAATTATTATAAGTTACCCCGAAGTTTATAATGTAGCCATCTTTAATCGCAAAGATAGATAGAACTTAAACTTACGTAACTTACATAGATAATACATGCACACATGCACGATTAGTTAGGATTATTAACTTGTACACACACACCACGTTAGACGTCGACACACGACACAGAAAATCACTCGAGACGGGAGGAACCGGCCCTACAATAACGTTAATCAGAATTCAATGGGTAATCACTGAATATGCAAGCGTGTATAATACTACATTGTATACGTTCGGTGTAGACATTGTACAGTTAGATGGTCCCCGCCCATTTAATTAGCGCGGTCCATTAGTGTTGCTCGTCCGAACAAATAAAAGTCGTATTATGAATAGCGGCGAGTTGGAACTGTCACTATTAACGTGATTGCTTCCCTGAATGACGTGGTCGACTGGTCGTATGAGACCTATATCTATTCACTACTTTCGGGGCTCTGTTTATCACATGTTTGTTTCTGTTAGCCGCTCAGAAAATATTACTTTCCTCATGTAAACATCGCCTGGAACTTAACTCAAGTTTCGCACGTTATTCGATTGTTTGTTAGGTACCGACGTTCTCTGAATAGAAATGGGTTCAGGTTTTCTCTTACCTTAAGCTCTTGTTTTTCTAGGGAAACTGGAAGTCGTATTAAAGCGAGGTGCAAACTCGCCGGAAGCCACGCTTCAGCAAAGTGTTGTGTTTAAAGAACCAGATTGTGCCTAAGTAGAGATGTTGTGTCTAGTGGCCCCCAGCACGTCGACACAGGCATGGCATTAACCTATTTCTGTAAGTTCACTCTTACGAGACATGCACATGACGAGCGACGGAAACATTACGGTTTTATTTCAGGCTTAAACTTGCTACCTATTGGGTAATCTCTGTCTAAAGCTACATAAAGTTTAATCAAACCTTACATAACATTATTCCGAAAGTTGAGCGTTACGTAAAATATCCTCCCAATGAACATTTGACACGAGAATTTGTTTTATTGAAACTGTAGAGACTTAGTTAAGATAATATCCTAATTTTCCCGGTCATTGGTTCTCAACAGTGAGTGTTCTATTTGTCATAAAGTCTACTTTAAAATATTGGATTTTACTTTTCCGTTCGGAATAATCTTGGCTGTTTTATTCCGCAATATTTGTAATACTGGCTTCGAAAGGAGAAAGCTGTAATAGGAGTATACGACTATTTATTTAACGTGGACGGCAGAATGATAACGTAAGCAGATGTCTAAAGAATATATTAAACTCGGAAAATCGCTGGGGACAACTTGATTGCAAAATAAACCCTGAAAACACAAGAGCTCTCGTGGAGATCGTTTTGAACTAAATAGCCCGAGTTGACGGCGAGTCGTGGAAGGCGAGGGAATTGAAGCTCCGCTGCCGGAGCGTCGACCAGCGTGCAGCGCGGGAATTTAAGAAAAAAATACTTTAGGTCACGTGTCTCGGACACGCGGCTGCACGTAAAACATTAAGAAATATGAATGAAGGTACATTGCAGGCTCTACTCATATTCAATTTCATTTAACATATGTACTAACATTACCCAACAGGCAAAATTAGCGAAACAAGGTACTTACGTGTAGATACCTAAAAAAGTGTTTTAAAAAACCAATAGTCGCTCATTTTATTTTATAACGAGCGTAGCCGCACCAGCAAACCAGTTTCAAAATACCAAACAACAGAGAAACTAACAGCAATTGTAAAATGTTTTTCACGATAGGTTGATTTCCGGAAAACCGTCCCCTGGGACAGGCGATGGGAATGTATGGCTACTTTGTACTTCATATCACTTTATAGCCGGTATCGGTTGTGAATTTTTAACGCATCAATTGTTTGAAATCTCTTTGTGTATTACGGTGAAAACAAATTTCGTGTTCGATGTAAAACCACTACTACTCGTATTTATTGAACAAGTACGGGCGGGCGAGATAAAATGAGAGCATGGCACAGTAGCCGAAGGCTATCACAAACAAACATTATTTATAGGTAGCCACACGGCTGGTTTCCTTTTTCGTAGCAGGATCGTAGCGTTATCGTAGCGCAGAGCTTCGACTCTACGAAGACGGTTGATGTGTACGAACAATGGAATAGCGAGTTAACCGAGCACGACGGCTCGGCGGCGGGCACACAACCTCATACAGGCTACGTTAGCTGAAATCTTTTGAGCTCCCGTCAGACGGAATAGACACGAGGTTTCATGTGCAAACTCTACTTGTTGTGCTTACAAGTGCCTAATTTCGAGGAAGGCACATACAGGGTTGCTATTAGATGTTTATTTTTGCACAGAAACATCCAATTTATTATTATAATTGAAAAGGGATTCCTTTTTAATCGCTGTTAACTGAACTGTTTGAATTTCTGCGGTACACTGCGGCGCAAAAGATAGAAAGAAAAATTAATATCTACAAAAAATTCTTTTACTTTCATTTTGATAAAATATGGATTTTCCGGCGGCGTTTTATGGAGTTAGGAACACTTCGTAATCTACCTTTGCGAGGATTAACGTAAAATCGACGGCAGCTAAAAATATTCTGCTCTGTATCGACGCGGCGCGGTGGTTAATTACTCTTGAATATTTATTGGTCGTTTGAATAAATCGCTCGCGGCGGATAAGCCTTTACCTTGTATTATATTCACTTTTCCTGGCGCTAATTTTTGATTTCTGTTTAAATCAGTTTTTTGTGGAAGATACATAAGCAACGAATTAAAAGTTTGCAAAGTTAAAATAACTGAGCGAGACTTTCATTATAATTTAAGGTAAAAATATGTTGTTTCATTTTATGGTGTACTAGGAGCGATTTTTAGTGAAGTTTATGCCGTCGGCATCTGTTGCCCTCCGCGTAGACGCTTAACGTGAGCGCCTGTAACGGGTTGGTATTGTAAATAACCCTTGTTTAGCAAAGTCAGAGAAGGGAATTACTTTCGCTGATCCCCGGAAAAGTTTCACTATTACGGAGCGCAAGTGTGATCCCTTTCGTATTACTTTTATGAGTACGCCAGCAGTTGACGGGACCTATGCAAATGTTATTGCGTTCGCTAAGGAAACAGCCACATGACTCGAGGACTACAGTTTCAGAGAAATATGAATGTAACACCAATGAAAACATCGCTAACTTATACGTATAACGTAGTTTTTGTTTTGTTGGTAATATAATTTAATTTTGGTTGTACCAACGGGGTTACATTAAATTAATATAGCTCGTTTGCTGACGATAAATTGCAACATTATGGTCGTGGTCGACCACAAGTTATGAAGTTGGAAGTAATTGCGGTATTTATTGGTTAAGAAGTATCTACAAGTTTGGAATCCCTCATAAAATACATTCTCAGTCAATGATTATCTGAATGTATGCGAGTGGTGGTGGCTGCATGGCGCAGATAACTCGTAATATTGTGGAATACTTGCTGGCTGCCGAGTGCCGACAGAGAAAGAGGTTCGACGCCCACTACTAATGAATCAACTTCGAGGCTGGCGCGTTGCCCGCCGAATTCAACTTTTAATTGATTTGACATTATTCCGTTTGTGGATCCCGAGCTATTGCGCTGCGCCCCTTCAATTATAACTCATCTCCCAATAAAATGATCAAATGAAAATTAATTTACGAAAGTTAAATGAAGTTATTAAAACCCTCGGGAAGACGTCGTTCAACATAACAATTGAATCGAATCTGACAAATATGTATGTAGGTATCGGGACTCGTTAAACAACGTGTTCAATTAACTACGTTTCAAACATGTTTCAGATACTCGTAGCAATAATTTGGTAAAGAAGACCGCGCGAAAGCAATTTAATTTAATAAGTAGGTACCTATGTCGAGAGTAGGCACACGTACGAGTAGGTTGTCTGTAATTTGATTTGCACGTATATCGTATCGCTATACCCTTATCTCACATATACCCTAGCTATGTTATTCTCAAACACTTACGAATCCTACGCCAAAGTTATAACGTTTACTAAGTACTTAAAGTGAAACAAGTTATCTTTTCTTTGCTGGTTGTACTTAAAGAGGAATATGTAATATGCACGGAGCACTAAGTAGTGTAACTCAGCCCAGTAGTCTGCCATCACATGTTTCACATATCGTGAATGAGTGGAAATTGCAAAGTTGGCACGATAGCTCGCGAGGTTCGCTCCAAACTTGCAAATGAAAAGTTAATGCACAACTTTCTGACAGGCGCGGTCGCTCTTCGACCTCCTAACACCGCTCAAATGAATTTAAAACTTTTTAATTATTTGCTGCGACAAGACCCAGATTTGTCATCACCGCCATCGACAAATAAGTATCTCACCCTACCTCTTCACTCGCCCAAAAACGCACGTCAAGGATGAGCTTTACACAAATATTATTTTATCAATGGAGACTTGTCTATATCCACATATGGGCTTGTGAAGAGTGATGGTCGACAAATTGTCTTTATAGCTATCTGGGCCCAGTAAGTTTCACGAGTGTCTGGCTACAGAAATTTATACTTGCGAATAAGCACTCCAACTTTCACGGGAGCTTTACGAAAGAAAAATAGTTTTTATTTTCTCGCGCGAGAATAACGCCCACTTTATTTTTTAGGCGCTTCAACGTTATTAAACGGGTAAAGGATGAATATTTTTACGTTGGGATATTGTTTTACTGGGTCACACCGGTTGTAGCATCAGGTATATGAACACTGGATGTGAAAAAGATTATCGGATACAGCGCAGATTATAAAATCGAACGGGATAAACCCTATCTATATAAGCGATTAGCGTGTGTTCATTAAACCAATTATTAAACCCACGCTTCGTTATTATAAGCCCAGAGTACATACAGGCATGTTACCTATTGTCGGTTATTTGTGTGAAGTATTTTGATACAGGAGCGATGACGTAATGTTTTGAAAGGCGTTACGTGTTCTTTTTAGCTTCGGCCGACGGACATCCTTTGTGAGGCATAAAGTTAAGCCTTTGCGTATGTGTTAGTTATTTTGTTATAATCAGTGAACTAGATAAGCGATCGAGCGAGTTCCTATGATGTTAGTTTACAGGCTCGTCCTCCTTTATAACACTTCAGTTGCTTTTACGACTCATACGAGCATGAAATAGGAGCACAATAGTTTTACTTATATGTGATGTGCGCTCGGAAAACACATTTTGTTTCTTTATAATACCCCAGTATTGTTCGTCGAAATTATTAGTTTACCTACCTTACCCTAGCTAGCGCTTTCTCAGGATGCCTTCAACTGGTCTATAGCTGCTATACGTATTCAAAGAAACCAGCTCCTGACCTGGAAAGACTTACGTCCTACTAGGTTCATTACTCAGGACCTATTAATTTGTAGATATTATACCTTGTAGTTTGGAATAAGATTTTGATCTCTACATATGTTTATATTTTTGTTGGATTAGTAGGTACGTAGTTTGTTATTAAAATTAATGCCTCGGGTTTAAAAAAGGAGATTAAAATAGGTCCTTCCTACATCAGTTTCAAAGTACAGGTAGAAAGTGATTTAATTTGAACTCATTATAGGTAGCTAAACATTTACAAACACAGCCTCCCAAAGGGTTCCACAGCCAATCCGCAGAGCTGCGGCACCTCGGAGCGCTCAAATTAAACGCTTGCCTAAGACCCCTTATAAAATTACATTAACTTTATAATACTGTACAGCGTAACCAGCACTCGATTAAAAGGGCCCATACAAAGATAATTATGGCCCAGGTTATAACGCTCAGCGGGACCTCATTAGTATGATATCGGTGTCTTGTGTAAATGTTTTGTATTGCTTTCATAAAATTTTATGTGCTTCATGAATAAGCAAGTTGTTATCTGTACTGGCCACACGAGCCCGTAAGCTTTTAGTTGTTTGTTCAGGTTATCTACCAATCTATTTTTTATAGTTAAAGCGGAGAGCGGACCAAGATTGGATTAGCATTAAATAGGGCACAATCATACTGCAAACCATTCACTATCTTACCTAAGTTGAGACGAGGCTCTAGACAAGGGACATTCTGCGGTAGCGTGGCGAAGGATATTGTTAAAACACCAAAATGTATGGGGTTGACTAATGTTGTTGAAATGTCACGTGATCAACTCCTTGTATTTCGACATTCGCATGCGTCACGCTACCGCTGACAGAATGCCACTGTTGGCGGTAGCGCAGTCATATAAAAGACCCTGCATACAGTTTTAATGGAATGTTGGACATTGATACACTATAAAAAACCGGCCAAGTGCGAGTCGGACTCGCGCAGCGAGCGAGGGTTCCGTACAAACCTGTAGGTATTATATTATAAGCAAACTTGCGGTTTACGATTTATGACGTATTAAAAAAAACAACTTATAGATCTCGTTCGAACCAATTTTCGGTGGAAGTTTACATGGTAATGTACATACCTACATCATATTTTTTTTTTAGTTTTATCTTCCTCATATTTTAGAAGTTACAGCCTCCCCCCCCCCTTTTTGGACACACATTATACCACTTTGGAAGTTTCTCTCGCGCAAACTACTCATTTTAGAAAAAAAATATATTAGAAACCTTAATATCAGTTTTGAAGACCTATCCATAGATACCCCACACGAATGGGTTTTATGAAAAAAATAATGAGTTTCAGTTTTAAGTATACCCCCAAAATTTATTGTTTGTTTTCTATTTTTGTGTGAAAATCTTAATGCGGTTCACAGAATACATCTACTTACCAAGTTTCAACAGCATAGTTCTGATAGTTTCGGAAAAAAGTGGCTGTGACATACGGACGCACAGACAGACAGACATGACGAATCTATAAGGGTTCCGTTTTTTGCCATTTCGCTACGGAACCCTAAAAACCAAAAACTTTCAAAAGATCTTTCTGTTTACGGGAAATATGTGGATGGGGGCTAGTAGATGAAGTACCTTCCTATGGCCGAAAATAATGGAAGCTTAAACCCATCACTGTGTAATACAGGCTGAAAAGACGTTCATGATAACATGGATAACCAATAAGGTTTGGCACGATAAAGGAACCGAGGAAATCTTCGTGCGAGCGTTCAAGCTAATGAAACTAGTGTCGCATTTCTCGATACGTCGGCGCCTCGCAGGTTAAGCCGCTTACATCACGTTGCACTCTAACGCCTTAGGATTGGTAGGTAGGTATATCAATTGGCGGGCGTGGCGTGATAATGTTATGAAGAGACTATTATTATCACCCGTTCTAAGTTTAGTCACCATAGAATAGAGCAGGGATGTTCAAACCACCCATCGATCGCGACAAGTCCCATATAGTGTGAAATCGGAAAAACGCTGTCAACAGATTTTTTTCACTATGCCTGAAATTGACTCAAAGAGACTCAAAGAATTTACACCAGTCACAAAGTCTCTGAAATATTAGGTAATATTCGTGCCCGCGACTTCGTTCGCGTTATAAAATTATGTTATGTACATAACATAATTTTCCGACGTAGATTTTGTATATGCATGCAACACGCATGCATATACAAAATCTACGTCCAGTAACGTATCCTGTTCTCTCTCAGAATGCAGGGCACTGTATCATCTCTACCGGTTGAAATGCCGACCAGCCCAGGTAATCTCCTAGTGCAAACCTATCTTGAATCAAAATCAACAAAACTATCGAACGAATGGTGGTGAATCAAGTTGATTCTTAATTTCGTCCAGCACAGTCCAAAAAGAAACACATTTTCTCCGATTTTTACTGACAATATTGCTGATTGTAGACCACTGATTAATTTAATTTGTTTTAACATTTTATAATATAAATAAATAGTTTTACGGGCCACATAGAATCGATTTACTATAGAGGAGCTTGTGGCTAAATAAAAACAGCCGCACGGGTCGATCTTCAAGGTTAAGCAACGCTTGGTCTGTGGATGGATGACCATCTTAACATACCGAGTTTCCTTCGTGCCTCGGAAAGCATGTTAAGCCTTTGGCAGGCGTTACGGATAGTCAGAAGCCGGTAAAATCTGACTGCAGTTTGGCCAAGAAGTACCTTGTTACCCAGTCAATGGGTAGTGGAGGTCTGGTAGGCAGCCGCTCCACGTAAAATACGGTTTGTCTGGAAGCCGAGCCAATATCGAATAAGAATCGATTTATTGTGAAGAATAATCAATTTTTTTAATCGATATTTAGTAGGTACTGGCTGAGGAGACTGAACAAAGAAGTGGTAGCTAAATAATAATAACAGTCGCAAGGGCCGATCGAACCGTATGTTATAATGGCCACCCATCTATAGACTGATCTCGGCAAGCGTTGCTTAACCTTGAAGATCAACGCGTTCGGCTGTTGTAGTTTAGCCACTTTGAAGCATAATGCCTAAAATACACCACTTATGTTAGTAAAACAGTTTACCTATGGATGCAGTTTACAACTCTACTCCAAGTAAACTCGATAATTCAATCGAAAAACCATTTAGTCATTCATTTCCATAGCTAAATTAAATTGTTAAATATAACTTATCACTTCAAGATAATCAACAAAAAATATGGGCTGAGATCATGCTACTGCGGAGAATCTTAACACCGCGTCATTAGTACAGCGCCATCTATCGACAACGTAATTGAACTGTCAAAAATACTCGTAAACTGTTCGAACTTAGAAGCTCACACGTTACGATATACTGATAAGATAATAACATGTTCACTTTTCTTTTGCTACATATTTATCTGCCTAGCCTTTTCCCAACTATATTGGGGTCGGCTTCCAGTCAAACCGGATTCAGCTGAATACCAGTATTTTACGTGGAATAGCTGCCTACCAGACCTCCACAACCCATTAACTGGGTAACACGGTACTCCTTGGCAAGACTGGTGTCAGATTTAATGGCTTCTGATTGTCCGTAACGACTGCCAAAGATCTCCAAATGACAGCCGGGACCAACAGCTTAACGTGCTTTCCGAGACACGGAGGAAACTCGGTATGTTAAGATGGTCATTCATCCACAGACCAACCTCAGCAAGCGTTGCTTAACCTTGAAGATCGACCTGTGCGGCTGTTATTATTTAGCCACGAGCTCCTCGCTACATATTGAGTTTAATAAAAAAAATCGTTCAAAAATACATTTCTTTTTTACACATTTGTTACTACAACTTTTCTCAATAGATCGCATTGCAGGTACCTCTCAATGATAACAACCTATTTTAGCGCTCGATAAAGTTTCTTCCTAAACTTTAAAATTCGACATCTTTGATTTTGTGTGTCGATTTTGATGAATTAACGCTAAATGTTGCTACGGTTATCACTTAATATTTTTAAGTACCTACATTTTGAATCCAATCCGTGGTTTATGTGTGATGCTCCTCCAAACTAACATACATACAAACAAACAGAAAAAAAATGAAAAAATTGCATTTCTGTGTTTTATGTCTTTTCTTGACATTTCTGTGAATTTTTTATACGAAAATATTCAATATACACGGGTATAGATAAGAAGGGGGTCATGTGAATTTTAGCTAATTGATTTTCTTTTGGGTAAAGTAAGCGTCTATCGCCTGATGCCATGCCTTAATACGATGAGGACAATCTCCAAAACCATAGATGAATCTGTGGCACCCCTGGAATTGGTCCTACCCAGTAGGTAGGCTGCGGCTGCATCAATACTATCAATGCCGTGCATAAATGAAGAGCGAGTATCAATTCAATACGTCCTATTGAGCTGAGTCAGGGAACTCGAACCAAACCGACGATAGTGTGAATTTAACAACTTTGTATACCGTGTTTTTTGCAAATAAATATATCATTATCATTATATCATTATCATCTATCATTATCATTGAATGTACTTAGACTTAGGGCAAGCGCCATACCTAAGACCGGAATAATATACCTATGAAAGAAAAAGGTTCCTGTCATGCGTGTTTGCGCCCGAGCGCGGATATGATCCCCATGCGGGTGATAGCACGGTCCCAGCCACACGCAAGACAAAGATTTCGTTTACTGCTGCAGTGTCGTGCGACCCGCGTCACAGTAAAAACAACACGGAAGACAGAAAAACGCCGCCCGCATCCGATTAGCACGCACGCGGGTTGTGCGCCCGCAGCCAATCCGGTTTTCGCGCGCTTGCTGCTGGCATGTTAGGAAAAAAAATGTATGAAATGATAGGATGCGGGCAGCCTGCATGCACGCCGGGCGAAAACACGCATGACAGGAAAAGAGCCCTTAGATTAAATACATATTTAATACCGAATGTGGTCTAATCCTGTGAGGTGCCTGGGTCTACAATGCCAATGTAACTGAGTGTAACCCTGTAGGCTCTATTTTTACTGCCACCATCACGTTGATTTGATAAGTACAGTAGTTTAGTTTAAGCACGTTTGGGTAGGTACAGCATCTATACAAACATCTACCTACAAAGTGAGGTTTCAGCAGGTGTGATTTATTCCTTTTAGATTAAATTCTCGCTAATGAACTTTCTTAAGTGTTGGGCTTGGGTCTATAACGGGCAGGGTTTGCGTGACTGGGCACAAATGGTAATAACTTTAATATTGGTGTTGTAAAGGGGTTACAATTATTATTATTCTGTCAAAGCGCCGTGATTGTAAGCCAATAAATCAAAAGTTACGAGATCCCAAGATCAAATGCGAGCGTTGGGATATCTGGCACAAATTAAAACTTCCAACATTCAGTGTTTTCACTTCCACTTTTTCTATTTACTTTTCTATTAAACTTTGTTTTCTGTAGATACGGGATGAGGCAGCTTCGAGATTTATCTACGCGATACCGTTCTATTTGGCCGAGGGAAAATTCAATTTGGTTTTTACCTGAGGGTGCTTCGTGCGAACCCTCGCATCCTCTCTTTAATGTTGTTGGATTCTTCGTAAGAAAATATAACCATGATATTTTTACTGCATATTGTACATTTCATATCCAGTGTGATTGCGACGCCATGACACGCAAAATACATCGAATATGCATGATTATTTTCGATATGCCGAAAAGTATTTTTAAAAAACGACACCACCGATAAAAGCATTAAAAAGTAAAGGAATATTATGTATCAAAGTATTCTTGTAAAAAAAGAAAAACATTATCTTTGTATGCTACAGCGGCGGCGGCGCTACGAAGTGCTACGAGCACCGTAGCACTTCGTAGCAGAAGCCGAGTATTGTGATTTAGAGGCTTTTCGGATCGAACACATTTTATTTACACTACAATAATGTAGTACAAATATAAATAAAATATTAATTCAGTGCCGTACCTTTACGTTGAAGCCGTGGTGGGGCTTACGTGATCCCTTGCACCACAGGTTTGCCGAAGCGTGCCTAGGATGAGGGTCCAGACTAAGAGAGATACAAACCTGCGATTGACTGCTGCGCTGCGTGTGCGTGACATATGTTTGTATTGCCTACAGACAGTTGTTTCGGGTCTGGCACAGTTGTTTGTGTATGTGAGTTTGTTTGTGAACGCACCCACGATGCAGGAGAACATCCGGAGTGTGGAGCAACGTTTTAATAAAAAAAAAACCGTAGAGCAGTAGTGACGCCCATTTATTGAGAGTGCATGTAACCTCCAGTTTATATCCATGAATTTTAAGTGGTATACAGAACGGTAAAGGTTATAGGCTCTTGGGCCCATAATTCGTCCATAGTGCTAAGAATTAAATACCAACCTGGGGCTGACCTTGGGTGAACTTGTGTAGTGCATGCGGGTGTAGTAGTCAGTTGGTGCTCCAGTCTATTTGAAGAATTACGGGGTCTCTGCGAGTTGGATTAGGTAAATTTATTTTTTTATATTTATTTATTTAGATTCATTATGTACAAAATACAGAACTGCAACACTTGTATTAACTGAGATATCAACGATGGTAACTTTCGCGCGCTTGTACAGAAGGACCACGACTTTGAATGCTGATTCCAAGCTTGAGGAGCTTTTTGCTTTCCTCAAACTTATTTAGGAAATTAGTATCCAGCAAGATAAAATTAGTAGCCAAAATCCAAAATTTGTACTCAAGTAGTTTACGAGATATGGCATATGGCGGTTATCACGTATTAGTTGAAATTGGTCGCCAAATATCAGAATTAGTCGGTCACTGGTTCAAAAGTTATAAAGTTGGTGATAGAGCCGCGAGCCCTTACTTTGTTTTGTGACACGTCGAGTGCTATTATATTGCAAAACTTACTGGTTTTCGAAGCTATTCACACTAATAATTAATAGAATTCTTGATTGTATTAGGAAAACGATTGTAACAGGTTCAGGAGTCGTCCAAATCTTATGTGCTGAAATTATGGCACTTAAGTCAACTACCATTCAATGTGATATTGCTTCTCTCATACAAGTATCCTGTCTGGCTATATTAAAATATTATTCCTGAATAAAAAATAGTTTCCTCCATTGAAATTATCGCGGTCCTCCTGGTACTAGAGTAATGAGCAAGCTTTCACGTGTGTCACCGACGTCGAGCCGATTAAGTTCGTATGTGTATCACCTACTACAGGGTTTATAGGTGGCCGATCTGGGGTCCGCCTACCCCAGATTGGCCTATTTGAATCTCAAATGCTAGGGCACCTAGTGAAGATTTGTTTTCTCCCAAATTTAGTCGTTAAATTAGTCGCAATATTTCAGTCACAGAACTAGTCGGGTTTTTAGTTTAGAAGATATAATGAGATTAATTATTAAGGTACAGGCCAAGAGCTAGATTGAAGAGATTACATAAAATTGCCAAAATAAATAATTTTTATTAATGACCGGCTAATTTTGATATTTGGCGACTAATTTCGACTAATTAGCGACCATTTTTATGTTGTCAAAATTAAAATCCCTGAGGACGCGTACGCGTCTCCATACAAAATCGTGATTTTCTATGGGCAAAAGCTGAATGGAGCTAGATAAATGTGTTTAGTCCCTAATATAGATTCTGTTAAATAAACTAACCGTCTAAACTTAGATGCAGCGACCTGTCATTTCAATTGATGCTTGGAATTAACAACTCACTAAACATACCGGTGACATTGTTACAGAATAGCGCTACCAACCACTTTGTACCTGCTGCTACAAAGTGCTACGCACCGTAGCACTTCGCAGCGACGTAGCTTACGATGACAATATCTTTTTCTCAACCATGCTTGGAAATTTGAGCATTATTTTGACAACCTTCTTCTAGATAAATCGGAATTGCTGCACTGGCCAAATACAAGCGTGCAGCGGCCGGCAAAAGTTATATGAAAATACATCTGTCGTGGATTACTGCCAAATAAATTACATAGTAAAGTCATATCTGTCGTGTAATTTATAAAAGGTTTTTTTAAGTTTCTGATGCTATTGTTCTAAAAACTCATTCTTGTTTTCCAAACTCACCCATCATACAATGTTCCTGCTCTCCATTGGCGAGATCGGCTACCATTAAATATCTTGGGGTACAAATTGATAGCCTAATAAATTGGAAATCTCATGTTGATGGAATCACTTCCCGGGTTCGAAAATTAATTTATATTTTCAAAAAAATAAGAAATTCGGCTGACCAAACTACCCTAAAAACAGTCTATTACGCTTTGTGCCAGTCACTGCTGACATATTGTGTCACTGTGTGCGGAGGTGCACCCAAGAATCACCTTATTCATCTTGAGCAAAGGGCTGAAGGTCATGTGCTTCAAACCCTTTAGATATCCAACAGTTAGTTTATTTAGAGATTGTTGTGTTATTTCTGTTAGGCAGCTCTTTGTGCTCCATGTGGTTCTGCGTAAGCACATTTCGCTGAAGAATGATGCCAGTTCTCGAAATAAGCGCCAACGCTTTAGGGTATGCCCCACTCAAAGCTGTAGGACTGCACTTGCTCGGAGACATTTTTATGGTATCGGAAGTCACCTATACAATGAAACCAACAAACATTGCTCGATTTATTCCACAACTCTTCAGAAATGTAAGAGAACGGTGTACGGCTGGTTACAGATGCAGAGCTATGACGAAACAGAAAAACTCCTAAAGTTATCATTTCTTTAATACACGACCTACATAATATTAATTCTTATCATTGCAACATCCAACACACGACCTCACTGAGGCACAACTCCTTATTTGAAACACTCACACATAACAGGGCTACTTCTATTAATATCACTTGTTCAACTTTTAAACCTTCTGATGTAACTTTTGACAGTAAAAACTAGCGTGAGAATCCTGGTACCCATAACACAAGTTAAATCTTTCCTTGAGTACCAGAATTCAATACAAATACTACTGACACTGATTGTTACTCTCCAATGACTTTGTTATAGTTGCATATTAGTTGTTCGTTAGTGTTTGATTGTACAACATTAGTAGTTAAATATTTTTTTTTAATTTGTTTTTATTTATTTATTATTTTATTGATTTTGAAAAGTAACTGAATTTTCAAACAAAAAGTTCTACCTAGGTACTTCTTACTTTTAATTTCCGCGCATTATTTGAGAAAAGTAGGAAATATACAAGCCACAACTAGGCTTTGATGAATTTACGTATTATGTGCCTCGGCTTCACCTCGGCCCACATTTCCACGTCCGTCCATCAATGCCTCTTTTGCTGGCCGCTGCAGTAATGTACAATAGGAGCGTCTATTCTGTAAAGAACACTTAAACAATTTTAGTTATTGGTAGGAAGCTACGTTATCTCAGTACAAGCAAAGTTTACGTTGCTACGTTGACCGCTCGTCTCGGGTTACTACAGACCGCCTTAGGGGTAAAACGCAAAATGTCATGTCGATGGACTTTAAGTGGCTTAAACAGTGAAAATTCATTTCAAATTTGTGTCTAGTAATAAGTCTAATCAGGCAGCCAGCCAATCGGTCGTAACATTCAGTCATTGATTCAGTCATGATCATTTAGAGTATTTTAGGTGCGGAAGACTTTCACAAAAATAGTCATTATTTACTAAATGCAATAATTTCATGTAGTTATTTGTTTACGTTTTTCTATCTATCATAAGTATTCGCCTTTCATACGAAAAGTTTTAATCATTATAATATCTACCTCCGCACGTACAGGTACCCATTTTGTAGACGAGTTTGAGAACTCAGTAATGATAATTACTTGAGAATAACTTGTTTTATTACAAAGAGAATCGGCCCCTGCCACCTCGACGTTGCTGAAAAAAATTGTACATTTTTCCTTTGAAACGTTTTCCCTGCAAAGGTCTGTTATAAATTCATCTTCTGAATCCGTAAGGTAGGTAGACACCCACCATAACTTCGTATTTAAGACGTTTTTGAAAACATTTCTGAATGTCGACAATGGATGAAGAAAAACAGTTGACAAAAGCGATTTTGCTGTTTTCATTTACTTTCCATTATTCTTTAACTCGTTTGTCATTCTTTTCTCTCCGCCCGAGGCGTGTAAAGAAGAAGAATGAAGGTTGTTTATATTTACGCAGCTAAGTGACTGGGTAGCAAGAAATAAGTAACATTTGCAGCAAAGATTTGCCGCTTGCTGTTTGTATTACGCAGGCGAAGTTTATGCGCAGACCATTAGCACTGTCAAAGGGATAGGTACTTACTTTAAAAAATGTATGTGTGTTCCACCCAGCCTCGAGCAAGCTAAACAGAATGTAATGAGTTGAATATTTTCATCAGAACCATAACTCGTAATAATAAGGGATGAGTAATCGTTGTTATGAAGTTATACACTTCGGTATTCACAAAGATACATGCGAATGGTTCTGTAATAGATATAAATGAGATTTGTGAGTCTCTAGAGCGCGCCATGGCTCACTATCGTTTCTCTGGGTCGGAATTAATCACTTAGTCAGACAAGCTCTCGTCTCTGAGATATCGTTAATTTAACACTTAAAACGTTTTTATTCGAGTGGATAATTGCAAGGGGGCGTCGTAATGGCCCACGTTCTGGCTCGGCAAAGATTGATGGCGTGCTGTTGGAACATTAAAATAGCCGTCTACATTTGAATAAGAAATACTTGATCGCCCGCGGGATTACGCGATCAAACGATCGTTTGTATTTTTTCGGCTTGCGATTGTGAATGTAGGAAATTCACGAGTGTAGGCTATTACGATATTTAAACGCTTTTCATATATGGAAATGATACTTTGTTTTGATATTCAGTAGGTAATGTTACGGGTGCCGTTACGTAAATGTTTCAAACTTGCTTTTAGGCTGAGTTGAGGAACATTAGAGTTGAAATAAATCGTTTTGAGAGTAGATTTACTGTTTTTTTTTCCGTTTTCAGCGATGAAATAAGTATTTAATTCAAAAGATCGTGTAGCTGGCTAGTATTTGTTGACCAATAGTTATAAATGAGAGTAAAGTGAGGTCATAACGGCTTTAATTTTGTCCAAAACTTTTAAATTAAATTAAAAATTAGATAAAACTTTATGTCAGACTAGCTTCCTCCCGCGATTTCACGCCGGAATTTTACGGAAATCATTTGCCGTGGTTGCCAGAATTTGATCCCTATAAGCTACACTTTCAGATGGTGTAATAAAACAGGTGTTTTTTTTATTAATCAACCGGTTCGATTCCTGGGTACGAACAACGATTTTTCATAAATCCAATTATGCAGTTTTGCTTTTCATCAATATCGGGCTTGAGACTACTTTCGGTGTTTTTCGATGTTTCTCTTAGTTTCGGATTTGGCCCTGAAGGGACACTTTAAAAATTCATCCCGTATACCTACACACATACACACACACACACACACACACACAGTTACATTATGAAAAGCAAAAAAACTTAACTTTTAAATGAAAGATTTATTTAAATGTTATTTCAGGTTGTACGATTGGGATCCTCGGGCCGGGTGTTTGTACCCAATGTAAAGATAATGTTAGAAAAACAACGCTACATACAGGGGAGAGGGTCGGGCGCTAATCTGATAGCTGAGTGAAAAGATTTAGTGCTCACCCCTCCGTGTAAACCATAACAATATTAGAGCTACGTATAGCTTCACTTCTAATACTCCCAAGCCTTATTACTTTTCGAATGCGGCTCTCGATAATAATTAGCAAGATATAATTTATTTTGTGGAGACAGAAATTCAATGCTCGTTTATTTAGACGGCTTTCGGGATAATCCGCAAAGCCAACGTTAAGCAGTGGACAGTTACAAGCCGATATAATGATCACGTTGGAAAAGAAATACCTATTCATTGCGAATTGATGAAAAAGTTAAAGAAATAGAGAGAATGGATTGTTCAGTAAGACAGTATCGATATTGTTTGTAAGGATAGTAAGCTGTAAAGGCTATTGCTTCTACTTGGATAAACATTGGCAGTATCACAAATACATTTTTTCCAATTGACTCGGTTGTATTGCACAATATTAGCAATATCGAATGCGCGGGATCCCTTGCAATGGAAGGCAAATGCCAGCAAGCGAGCTCACTATATGACTATATTGCGATTCGATGGCGGGATGATATTGGAATTCCAACGTAAAATAATAACATAAGAAGTGCACAACGGACTGTTTATTTGAAGTCGAATTTCTACATGTAAGAGATTGTAGCTTGGTGACGTTAGTATAAATACACTTAGCAATCGGAACACCAACGGCATTGGCTCGCGGCTTTGTCAGTGTGAGGATTACTCTATTTATATTTTTTCCGTTTTTCAGAAGTTTTAGATCGTTAATCTAAACCAATGTAATAAGGAGGTAAAAATGTTTGTTTAAACGCACACATGCAAAACTGGCTGAATGTCTTATGCTTATTACATATTACTTTAGGTAAGACACAATTGCCCTTGTATTTAAAATTGTAAGTGGCTTTGTTTCTCTACCAAACTTCTGAGAGACAGCCAGACATGGTGAAAAAGAACTTATTGTTTTATATTCTAGATAAAACAATGTAAATAACATCCAATATAGCCAAACAATACATAGTCTTTATTTTCAAGATCAATTTACAATAAAATACAGATACAAAAGAATTAAACATTTAATCGGAATCGTCTTCGATAACTATTCGCCGCTTCTTTTTGTCTCGTCGCGCCGAAACGATTACGTCGTCATTATCTTCGGCACTGCTGTTATCTGTAAAAGAAATATCAATAAATTGAACGCTATGAAAGGAGCAATTAAAAACTATGTGGGATTTTTGATATTCTTTTTTATGTAGATTTTATCTTGCTTATGAAGTCTTTATGTATGTTCCTTCACAGCTAGTTATTCCTAGATAGAGATAGAATAAGAATAACTGATTTTACATTTTCTTAAGTTGTAATTTTTTTATGGTAGTCAAGAATGCTGGCTGAATGTCTGCACCACTTATGGTCATGGCTGATAAGTTATCATTAAGGAGACAGAGATACACATAATGCCATAGACTACACTGACACCCACCCTCGTCAAACCTGGACACTACAGTACTCCCTTTTTTAGGTTGGAAAATCATCAAATGACTTGTTCCGCTCTGGGCGGTAGGTAGGGAGTGTCAGACTTTTACTGACTAAAACCCATCAGCGTTCCTCCCATTTCCCTTTTCGTTCCAGGTTCGCGGTGGCTCTTTCGAATAAATTCCACATTGAAGACAGCAGCACTGCTCGTGTTTGGAGGCAGTACATACCCAGATAAGCAAACAAATGAAGTTTATTACACTTAAAACCCACGTTGACCGTTAAACCTTCCACTAGGTACAACATGAATGATGTTGAAGGGATAATACTATAATTACCAGGCTTAGCAGGTGCATAGGTGATGGAAGTGTTAGGGTGAAATAATCCTTAAATCTCTTACGATGCCCTTAGGTTGGGGTGGATACGCTAGGGGCAATGTTGCTGGCGTTGTGGGTTAACATCAAAAGGGCTACAAAAATCACACCTTATTCGTTTTTATTCGTATTCGTACCTCTCCATAGTTTTCGCTTTGAATACTTCCAGATACACATTATTGCCGTAAGGCTAAGCGCTACGCGCTCTCCGCCCTGCATCTCAAAAACGGTGGAGCGAAAAAAAAGTTAGTACATTTTACGGTCCACAATTTTGATTTAATTGTTAACTGGAGCTATAGAAACCGAGATAGTCGCGAAAAACCATTTTTCGTTATCTTCATTAAACTCGACGCCGACACGAAAATTTACGATTCTTGACACCACATTTAGGACGCCAAATTGAAGATGTATATACGAATTTCTAGCTTATTATTTCTCATTGCGAGGTGAAACGCTAATTTGACTGGACTGATTAGCGACCGTGCGAATATGATTTTGAAATCCAAAAATATAAGGGAATGATCACGTGGTATTTCGACAGCGTTTATTGCCACACATGTTTGACGTTTTGATAATCGACTAAGTGCGTTACCGCTTGTAGAAAGTCATATGCCTAGAGGCAAAACTTGGCACATGAATGTGAGGATAAGCACAAAATAGAGAGGTTTATGCCCAGAAATAGGCGACGTCTGAGTGTTGATGATGATGTGTACTTACCACTGTCAAGTTTTGGTATGTTCCTGATAATATCCTCGCTGTCAGGCAAGTCTTCATGTTGCAGCGTCCGTTTAGCAAAAGATAGAATGTCATCATCGTCATCATTGGCCACACTTTCGTCACCTTCGTCAATTTTCTGCATTTTTCCTCGACTAGTATCCTCGTCGTCAGAATCGCTACGGGTTCGCTTCCGATTACGGGATATTTCATTCGATTTACTACCGCCACTTTTGTTGATAACGTTTTCCACGTTATTTTCCCGCATCTTCCTCAAATTATCGAACAAATCCTCGTCATCGCTGGATTCTTCTCTCTCCTCTCTTTGAGATATTTCCACGTCGGGTGTCACCTCGACCGTCTCGCTAGTGTCGATTATAAGTTCATTGTTAGTAGCCTTTATAATAATTTCGCGTCGTTTCCTGACTGTCTCGAAGTGTAAGGCGCTCGGTATTCTCCAGTATTTTTCCTGTAACGACGGTTTGATTAATTTATTATCTAAGGGAACAAGAGATTTTCCGAGGACTTTTTAATGTGGCTACGGTGACAAGGTACTTTAAGAACACTTGGAATATTTTAGTGGAGTATTTTGGTTTATCATATAAGAATTTCGTCGAATGTCGAATAAAGAAACGTTAATTCAAAGATGGAAAATAATTATTACTGTTTTCGACTGTTCAATCCGCGATTTTAACTTTTTTCTATCGTAGCTGGCATGTTAGATCGTGCGCCGAAACTTTGAAATATAATCAAAATGGCGGCGTGGAGCTATGCCACAATGGCCTTACCTGTTCATCAAAAGGTGGCACCACCCCTACTCCCAGCAGGACGTTCTTGAACAGTTCATTCTCCATAGCTTTCAGCGACTCTTGAGATATCGGCACCAGTGGTATCCCTTCACCCTCAGGCTCATAGCCCTCCGCCTCTTGATCCAACGCCACCTCCTCCAAACTTTCCGCCAACCATTTTAAAGCTTCTGTTAAATCTATTAAAACCATTTTCATTAAATGTTTATATCAATACAATTTTATTGAACTACGATATTAGATCGGACTTCATATACGAACGGAGGAAATAACGCGGGAAGTAGAATTACTAGAAACCCCAGACCTAATAAACCGATTTTTCTCGAGCAAATTAAAAAGTAAAAAGCCGTGCTATGTGCAACACTTTAAAAAGTGGAGCTTTAAAAGTTTTTAGTTTCTCGTTTGTTTACGCGTACTTTTTTAAAATGCAATTAATAAGTAATTTGTTATTAATATAAGTTGAAATTATTTTGTTAAAACTTTCGCTGTTGGAATAAAATAACAATTTAATTGTTCAACACAGGTAGGCAAATAGAGTATAGGTTCAAATGAAATTTTGATGTAAATATTTAGCTATTTATCTTCAGTCAATATGCGGTGTTTGTTGGCGATATGATTAGCAAAGCCAGTGGTATTATTCTGTAAAAATCTCACCGCGAAAACAGGGTGAGGTGAACTGTAAATCCACCGAAACAATGTTGAATGACATTTAATTTTACAGAGTAGACCGGCTGATTATGTCGGTCTATATGATTTTGTACTCGTAATAATATTCTATACCTACTAATATTATATGGATGACAAGTTTGCTTGTTTGGTTGAACGAGCTAATCTCAGGAAGTACCTACCGGTTCGAATTGCAAAAACTTTTAGCGTTGGATAGTTAATTTATCGAGGAAGGCTATATATAAGCTAACATCATGCTACGTCCAATAGGAGCGGAGCATTAATGAAAAATGTTACGCAGAAAAAGTTGCGCGGGTCAGCTAGTCTTTTTATAAACAGACGCTGAATGACTTTTGAATGTAAATGTGCTAGAAGTAAGTTACTTACCGCTGTCGACGGCCTGCACCAAGAGCTTAGCGATCTCATTAGCAGTCAGCTCGATACGCTTCTGTTTCCCAGCCTTCTTGTTGGTCGGCTTTGGGGCGATCTTCGCTGGTTTTGTTTTAACAGGCTGCGGTGGTGCGTCGCTGTCAGAGTCCGAGTTGTCATTGTCTGACGATTCCGAATCCGACGATCCACCTAAAATGTTGATTGTTTTTTGTTAATAAATAATACCCATTTATCATGATGAAATTAAGCTAAGAACATAATTAAGTTATTTTTAAAGATAGTCATGATTGTCACATGGTGACTTTCAGAGCACCATGTTCCGAACAATACCTGTTTGTTGACGTGTTCCAACTTAAAAAAAAAAAAAAACAAAATGGCGTCCATGCTAAAACGGTTCTATACATTTTGTTTCTTTAATTGCTTTGTTTACCATTTTGGGTAAAGTAAGCTTCAATTCAAACAAATAAAGGTAAGTTATAAAACGGAATTTGATAATGTTTTCACTAAGCCTGATCTAAAGAATTAAGATATACAAGTGCGAGTCGGACTCGCGCACTAATGGATCCGTAATATTATCTATAAGATGGCAAAAAATCAAGTTTTTTGATTGGGAGCCCCCTTTTTATTTTATTCAGTTTTTTTTGTATTTGTTGTTATAGCGGCAACAGAAATACGTAATCTGTGAAAATTTCTATTCTAATTATATGCTATCGCGGTTCTTGAGATACAACCTGGTGACAGACAGACGGACAGACAGACAGCGACAACAGTCTTAGTAAATGGGTCCCGTTTTTACCCTTTGAGTATCTCGCAAACATTTACTTTTCATGTAACAGGTTAGTTCACCACACGAAGTAAACATACAGGTTCGGTCAACATATGTTTCGAGATGTATGTTTTTATTACATAAGCGATGAAAATCATACACCCACTTGGAAAACTGAAGGAAAACGTGTAAGGATAACCCACGCATTAATAATGAAGTCTACACATGTGGGTAGGCATAATATACACTAATATTGACGGCGATGAGTGGGAAAATCGTCGGTTTTGTATCAAGTATCGGTTTACGGGTACTACGCATACAAGACCGATGTTTGAGAATATTTTTATCCTTCAAACAACATTCGTATGACGACAGAGTATTTACGATCATCCCTCTCAGCTGTTTTAGAAGTTTAAGTAAAACATTTTATCCGTCTAATGACATGGGGGCGAGGGTGAGGGCTCGTCGCGCTAAGAAAAAGCTAAGTGAGCTTGTTTAGCAACTTACTGTTCGATTTATCGTCATCTGCGCCACTGCTTTTAGCATTAGATTTCTTTTGTCTCTTCTTGCGACATTCCCTTTTGTCTTGAATCATACCTAGCTCCAGTAATCTGTCGACGTAGCTACGCTTTTGACGCTTGCGGGGCATACGAGGTATTATTACGCCCATTGGATCTGAAAGAACTCTGTCTTTTATAACTGCAGTTTATTGAAAGGATATTTTTAGGAATATAAAATGATTTGAGTTGGATGTGTTATATTTTTAGTTTATCTTTGCATGCATTCTTCGGTGAATGAGACTAGTTTCCCGCTAAATCAAATGATGCTGCACCAAGTTCCACGAAATACAAACATGTCATAATTTATTTTTCCAATGAATACGGCGCTGCACGTTTTACGTAGAATCACTTACCGGGCGCATCTTTGAACTGCTCCCACAGATCTTTGAGAATCTCATCTTCCTCTTCACTGAACACCTTAGGAGTCTTCTCTCTGGCCGGTTCTCTATGACTGCGCTTAGTAGGCGCGCGGAATATCAGCCCTAATTCCTTTAACTTCTTTATAACGCCGCGTCTAGTCCGTGTTTGGTCTATCAGGTTCTCCAAAATCCAATCGATCACATCTTTAAATAAAAAAAAGAATATGTATATAGGTACATTCGAACATTCGTCGTTATTGTAGGTACCAGGTTGAATCCTTAAGGACTCGTTGGAGGCTAATGCATTATGTTAAACGAGAGCCGCAAATGTTCAGTTTATGCACACATTAGTCGGCCTAAGGCTACGAATACGAAGTCAGCGGGCGCTATTATATGGAACTGGCTTCGAAGGCAGCGGCGCGAGGAGCGGTGTACGAGTGATGCGCGTTAGTCTAGCGGTGACCGCGCGTATGCATTGAGGTATTTATTTGCATTTAATTTTTTGCTTTTTAACGATCGACGTTTCAAAATTTCTATCGAAAATATGTTGTCGTCGCTGTTTAGGCATTGTCGTTCGCGAACAAAGACACTAATTTCTTTTAACACAACACTACGCCACTCTAGCACCGCGCGATCTGCCCGCTGGCTTCGAGACCGGCAGTGCGATTCTGTAAACGTGTCGAAGTGAAGGACAAGTGAGCTGTCAAACCATACAAACAAGATGGCATGACATCTCACTTGTCGTTCACTCCACCTAAGTGATCAAGGTGAGATATCGACAGAATCGACCGGCTGGTCTGCGTCGGCCACGCCACTCCCCGCGCCTGCTGACTTCGTGTCCGTAGCCTGACAAACACGAGCTGCCCTTGAGATCTTTTCATGAGTCCTGCGGTAACAAACAACTGACATGTTGTATGATAATGTTTCATTAGCACTCTACTAAGTTATTATTGCGGTAAAAACAGTATGTAATACTTTTAACAAGTGGTAACACTGTTTGTTAGAGTTGTTTTTGAGGACGCAACATAAACAAACATGAACGTAAGTTAGCTCCGTATGTGGGTAGGTAAGACCGGTACGTTACGCGTAGTTGCTATAAAAGCTTATTATACTGAACATTTATTATAATTATCACGCTTTCAAAAATCCCTGACTGCGGTGAATTTTAATTTTAGTAGTGTGCTAAGTTGTTTGGTGTACAATAACATGTAAATGTATATATTGGAAGTATTAATTAATTGACATAATTTAAAAATTTGGCTGTACCTAACTAGGATTTGATTTAAAATACCCACTCTTCTCGTCCATTAAAGATAAAACTATGCTGTTGAACGTTATGATTTACGTAGAAATAAGGTTGTTTGTTTTACCTTGATCAGTTTGTGGATTACTTTGATTCTCCATATACAATCTACGAAGTTCTTCTTCTTGTTCTTCCGACCAAACACCTTTACCAGGTTTATCCCTAAAAGAAACAATTTCTTGACAATTTACAAGAAAAAAACATTTTTAATAATATCAACCGCATTGAGAACCTCTTCCTTTTTCGAGGTCAGTAATATAAAACTTTTTTACACATTAGACAAAACAAATTTAAATCTAGTGCCCAAAAGAACACCAGATAAATACAATATTCATCAAGACCTTACTTTAGCAAGTTTTAAATAAAGACGAAAAAGAAAACAAAATAGCCACAAGATAGCAGCAAAGTTAGCGCCAGCTAGCATTTCGGCTGGCACTATCTTTGAATACATTAAACAAAGTTACAGGTGTCCCTGCATTTTGTAACTACCTACCCACCACAAAAAATGTTACCTAAGATTTTTAAATTCCAGAATCAGGTCAACTAGTTGTATATTTAACTGAAACAAACCGTATTCTTTGTAGTTCACATAAATATAAAATAGTCCACTGTCCAGGTGAAAAAGACCCTTTTTTATTTTTGTGTGAAACACCGGAATGGTTTATCGCAAAGAGATGTAGGGTACAAACACATTCTTTTCATTGTTTAGAGCTAAAAAAAATAGCATCTAAAGTGACATTAGCGTGCTTATGTTTAATTAGAGCACCCGACCGTAAAAATTTAAAGAGTTTACCCGTTTTTGAAAACAAAAAATTCAACACGTCACAAAAATTAGCACGTCAATTGGCTGTTAAAAAATCATTCAGCCAATCACGTCAAGATAAAGCACGTTTGACGATTTTTCAAAAGTTTTTTAAATGTGATAGTTTTATTTTTATTTACTTATGAAATGAATTATCGTACCAGAAAATGGGCCTTAGGCTCTAGACGACTTTAGTAATGGCGTGGAAATGGTGACTTGTCAAAACGTCAACAATGTATGTTATTGACAAACACTGCCGAAATGTCACATGATCAATGCCTTGTATTCTTTCTTGAATTACGACAATCGCATTCGCTGAAAGAATCCCAATTTGTCTAGAGCCTCTCTCTCACACAGAGGCTCGAGACAAGTGACATTTTGTCAGTGGTAGCGTGGCGAAGTCGGTTGTAAAAAGGTTAGAAATGTATGGGATTGACAAACAGCCGAAATGTCACACTTATCAATGCCTTATATTCTGGCATTACGACAGTCACATTCGCTGAAAGAATGGCACTATGTCTAGAGCCTCTTATCACACAGAGGCTCTAGACAAGTGACACATTTTGTCAGCGGCAGCGTGGCGAAGTCGGTTGTAAAAACGTCAATTTATGGGATCGACAAACGCTGTCTAAATGTCACAAGATCAATGCCTTATATTTTGCCATTACGACAGCCACATTCGCTGAAAGAATGACACTTTTTCTAGAGCCTCTTGTCACATATAGGCTCTAGACAAGTGACATTTTGTCAGCGGTAGCGTGGTGAAGTTGGTTGTAAAAATTTCAAAACTGTATGGGATTGACAAACACTGCCGAAATGTCACGTGATCAATCCCTTGGATTTTTGTATTTCGGCAATCGCCTGCGCTGTTAGAATGTCTAGAGCAGGTACGGAAAGAGAGAGGTCTTTAATGTCAAACTTCCAAACACAATGTGAAAAATTTGCAAATTGCAAAATTTTCGGTCAGGTACTGTAAGACTGTGTTTTCAATTAACCCCTTTACAGTATAATACAGTGTACCTATAAATACATAATTGTTCTAAAAACGGATTTGACCTCTTTGGTAATCAATCATAGTTTAGAGACGCGACCTATATCAACATTATCTTGTCCAATTAAGCCGCTCAAACGTTTAGAAACTGTGGACAAAGATTGATGATAGCGAACGTGAAAATGCTGTTACAAGAGGTTATTCACTTTACGCAGGGAAATTTCAATATGAGATGGGTTAGCATTGTCACTGATTGGGTCAGTAGGTTTTATTGCAAACACTTGAGATATTCATAGGTAATTTTATATTTATATTAATTAGTCTGTTCCATGTTGTCCGAAAAAAACTACTAACTGAATAAATTAACGAAAGAGCGGATTTGTTTAAAAATTTGCTTTTTTCTTTTTAGTTAACGTGATCTTAATCATATATGTTTACCTATTAGTATGTGATTTCTCAAATGAACGTTAGGTATTCAATACCACTCACCTGTTATCAGTATATAAATCATATCCATATTCAATATCAAGAGAATCTTTCGAATTTTTCCAGAACAAGAGCTCAATAAACACTTTGGGATTCTTCGAGGCAACTTCAGTGAACTTCCTCAATATGAATATAGCAAACTTTTCCAATTCCTGTTAACAAAAATAACAGTATTCCTACGAGGTTTTTGAATTACACAAACATAGTTTACAAAATAAAATATTATACAATTTATTAAATAGGGACCCGGAAAAATTGCACTTACTTTCGAGAGTATAAATGATATTATATCTCGAATACGAGCAAGATAATAAATAACAGAAGACCATTCCATTTTACTGTGCAGTACTTAAAATTCCTCGACATTTTTATTTACATTTCAATTTAGGGATGATGGCGCTGGTGGGGTAACATCAAGACAAACATTTTATTACTCAGTGGCTGATAGGAATCAAATTTTGCGCCAGGTTAATTTAGATTCTCGATACATTTAGTACTGGCGACACCCCTCGTGAGTCGATAAAATCTGTCCTCTCCACACATCGTATGCACGACGGAGAAAAAAGCTTAAATTTGGTCGCACGTGTGTCGTAATATGGGAAAAATATTAGCCCATAAAATCCAGTTGAACTTATCCAAGGAAAATTGCATTATTTTTACATAACTTACTGGCCACATGTCTAGTTTGTGACTATATATTGTATGTTCTTTTATCATGTTTGAATTATACAGCAACTTCGACATAGCTTCAAACATTTGATGAGGGTTTGTTTTAAAGAAATTGTGAGATACATTTTTACAAAACTTTAATAGATTATCAAATACTTGCTCCATACATCGCGCCTTTGTAAGTATTCACGTATGTACATATTTGAAGCTTTGTCTCCTGTTAAGTACCTTTGGGCGTGAGTAGTCATTTGTTATACGGCCTAAGTAGCGTGACGTATACGGTTCAAAAATAGAATGACAAGTTAGGGGCTCATCGATCTTAAGTAAAGCCGCGCTTCCCTTAGAGGACCTTCACAACTTACGTGGGCGTACATTGTGTTTCCTTACTTTAATATGGATCAAGTTAGCTTGACGTTCCATTTGTGTTTTATGTGGACCGATTTTAACAAAACTATACTAGATACTCCTTACCAATATGATATTTCAAGTAGACTTAGCAATAAACCCATATAATTTTACTTTTTATTTCCCTCTTCTTGGGCTTTGAAACTGTAATTTTTCCAGCAGTAGCGTAAGAGGGCAAAATGATGGTTGATAAATAAAAGGGTTATGTTCGTATAGAAATGACGCAATGGGTGCTGTTGACTTGGATGTTTGCCAGCTAACATGGGGAGGGACAGGGGAACAATATTCATTCTTTTTTCAAACCAAATTTGTGAAAACGGCCTTTGTTTTGTTAGTTTTAGCCTTGTTTTAGGCACCTTACACAAGTTTTTATTCATAAAATAATATAATCAAAAAGAAAGACACAGAAAAATAATTACAGTTGACAAACACGTACCCTGAATTGCGGCACTCGATTGTCGAGTATCCTTTGAAATATGAGGAAAAGTGAGGCTTGGAACATCATGGCGGGCCGCTTACAGTCCCACGCGATCCTGTGCAACATCTTCACTATGCTGTGGTTGGTGTCGGGAAGGTTTTTGTCGTAGCGTTCCAGGAGACATACACAGGCGCTCACCACTCGCGGGTGACAGAATCTAGACGAAGGAAAATGTTAATGTTGTTTAGAAGTGAGTATAGTTGGACAAGCTATTTGGTGTACATGCTGTTAACTTGCAACAATTTTTTATAAGGGTTCCGTACCCGAAGAGTAACCAACTAAACCCTATTACTAAGCTTCCGCTGCCTGTCCGTCTGTCAGCGGGCTGTATCTCAAGAATCGTAATAAGTACACAGTTGAAATTATGACAGAATGTGTATTTCTATTGCCACTATAAAAACAAATTGAGTAAAATAAATATTTAACGGGGCTCCCATACAACAAACGTGTTTTTTTTTACCGTTTTTATATATAATGGTACGGAACCTGTGAATAAGCGGAGCAGTGAAGTCATTGATATAACTCTGTAAAGTAAGCTCTCAGTTTAAAATGTTAATATGCATTGTAAGAAATGAGGAACTCGGCAGTGTAGTGAACAGATGATTATTATTGCCTGTATACTGAATAGCTTATGCGACAGTACTATGAAGGTTTGTGGAATAGTTCAGCAACCTTTGATTTGGCTTCGTAGCTTTACCTGTTCACGAAGTCTTTGAAATCGAAATCAGTTTCAACGACTGCTGTGCTTCGCTCTTCTTCCTCTTCTTCGTCTAAATGAAAAAAATAATTTATATTTATTAGTTTCTGATATGTTCCGGAATAAATCGATACAGTGATTTTTAATGGGTGCTATTTTAATTAGCTGATCTGATTTCATTATTTTGGCTGGGAGTAGAATTTGTACTGGTGTAAAAATATCGTACATACTTTTTATAAAATAACAAGTACTATATCGTACATACTTGTTATAAAATAACAAGTACAATATTGTTGATATTTTTTTCTTTCTATAAACACTTACCTTCTTCGTCATACGAATGTTCTTGAGTTTCATCAACATCATCAGCGGCTTCTATCAAAAGAAAAAACAACGTTTATTTTTGCTGGATAGAAAAAAAGACGAAAATTAAAGAAATACATTTTTTCTCCGAAAATGTAGGTGAAGTATAATTTAAGGAGAAACGGTGAGTATTATTAAGTGAAGCTCAAGTTACTACCGCAGTTACTTTTTGACGTATAAGTTAAGTACCTTCCGCAAATTAGCTTCTCCGATGTTAGGAGTCAAAAGTTTTCAACAATGTAAGTGATGTTGACAGACTGGGTAAGGAGACTGTAAGTAGACTTGTTCGGTGTTCTTTAGTGTTGTCTAGACGGTTTGTACAAGGTGGCATTGAATTACTAATCATAACTATTTGTTTTGGTTTTTTAGTTAGTTGATAAGTTGCGTTCTTTTAATGTTGTAATTTTTTCTTTCTTTTCTTTGACTTAATATTATTCAAGGTCATTCAGAAGTGTGTGCATGGTCATATTTAAGAATGTGGTTCTGTTTCTGATACACGGCAGGAATTTTTTCTGTCTATCAGACACAGAACAACATAAAAATACCCTGTTAGCGTGAAAGTGAGTTTTTATGTAAAGTTTTCACGCCTAAATCGCTGAATCGATTTTGATCAATTTTGCCACATCTATAACTTGATCGTGGTGAGGGTTAGAGGTTACTTTTTTCTGTGAAAATTTACACTATTGCGAGCAAAGTCGTGGGCAAATGCTAGTGTGAAACAAATTAAAACATCTTACCCGTTGGTTCTACTCCTAAGTCAGTGTTATAAACAGTTTCAAGCATTGTAAGCTCTTCGTCTTCCGTTATTCCATTTGTACCGAATATTCCTTCATCAGGCCAGACTTCCCTGAAAATAGATCATACGTCGAAGTGAAATCAATCGGATATCAAGTAACAATACCGTGTGTATCTGACATCGACGCACAAACGATTTCCATGGGTCAATGGCATGATTCTGGCCACCCTAGACTTAGAATTTTTCGTCGGCTTTTTTCCTCATTTTTTTCAAGGGTTTATTTACTTTAGACTGCTCATAATCGTTATTCTGACCTAACCCAATGAGATTTTTAATAAAAAAATAATTAATTAACTACTTTCACTAAAAAGAGCAATTTGAATAAACCCACAAATAGATATCAGATCAGCTGAGCTGATACCTATTTGTGGGTGGTACTCTTGAAAAAAATGAAAAAATGAGATAAGAACCGAGGAAAAATTCCAACACTGGGGTGTCCAGAATCATGCCTTGGACCCATGGAAATCGTTTGTGCGTCGATGTCAGATACACGCGGTATAATGTGTTTGAGCTTTAGTTTCCTTATATCTAAACAAATTTTTGCTATTGGAATAAAACTACACACACACACACACACACATAAAATTTAGTTTGCAACACAACTTTATTTTACCATATTTTTAATAGCCATTTTAAAATCAACTTTATATGAACAAAATAAAATTGAAATACGTTTGAATGAAAATAACATCAATGAGAAGCAAAGATATGAAGACACTTCAGTTTAAAAAAGTGGATTTCAATTTATTTTTTTGCATTAGCCACAAAAACTGTTGATTAAATTGCATGCCAGTGTGGAATCATCTTTACGAACCTTGCAGCTCTGAACATTCCGACAGCATCTTCGAATTTGTATTCTTTCATCAACTTCTGTACATTCTTCATGCAGTGTTCTCTAGAGAAATAAATCCAGTAAATAGTTAGTGAATTGCTTCAAAATCATTAGCTGTATAATAAATGAAATGAATGAGTAAACACAATACCATCAAAACATTTTATTACAAACAACACTCTTTTGTTTCCAAATTACATTATAAGAAAATTTCATTGTCTGACACTGTCTAGAAACTTACACAATACGTTACTCATAATGACAGCAAAGAACAAAAGCAAAAGAAAAAAAAAGAATAAATAAATTGAATATATATACAAAAAAATACTTTTGTTGGTCGATGGGAACGTCTGAGGCGGCGTCGAAGGGCGGAGGGTGTTCATCGACGCCCGTACTGAGCACCGCGGCCAGCTGAGCCCGCACCTCGTCCCACGCCGCCGCCGTCTCCGCGACCTTAGGCTTTTGTACTCCCGCCTTTTGTTCTAAACCACAATATTAATTAGCTCTCCCTCCTTTTATCACATCTGACCGTAAATTACTTTTAAATGTAGTTATACGATTTAAGCTTTGTACGGAAATAAATGAGGGTCATTTGTGTTTTTTTTTTTCGGGTTGCTAACAGATAAGAAAGGTCTTGTTTGGGTTGTGCTGTGTGATGTAAATAAGGATAATAGACATCGAAATATTTTGGTGTAGTCATCATCTGCCTAGCCTTTTCCCAACTACATATATTGGGGTCGGCTCCCAGTCAAACCGGACTCAGCAGACTATTGTATAGTATTTTACGTAGAGCGGCGGCCTACTCTGGTACACATTAATTGGGTATTACGGTAGTCTTGGCAAGATTGGTGTCATATTTACTGGCTTCTGGCAATCGGTAACGACTGCCAAAGATCTACAAATGACAGCCGGGTCCGATGGTTTAACGTGCTTTCCGAGGCACGGAGGAAACTAGGTATGTTACGATGGTCACCCATCGATAGACCAACCTTGGCAAGCGTTGCTTAACTTTATAAATCGATCCGTGCGGCTTTTTCGTGGTTCTTTAGCCACGAGCTCCTCAAGTACGTCAAATAAGTACTTATGTCTTCTAATATAATAAATACTAATAGTGAGGTTCTGATTTCTGATTAACGTCAAAACAAGTTAAAGTGAAAAGGTCTTGTTTGGGTTGTTGTGCTGTGTAATGTAACTGAGGATAATAGGAATCGTAATATGTTGGTGTAGCACCAAATTAGTATGTTTAATTTAATAAATAGGTAATAAAAACTAATAATGAGGTTCTGAATTCCGATTTACGTCAAAGCAGGATAAAGTAAATCTAGTATTTGGAACTGAAATATATAAACTAACTAGCTGTCCCCCGCGGCTTCGCTCCCGTTTAACCCGCATAATTCCCGTTACCGTGGGATATTCCCGTTCCCGTGGGAAATTCCCGTTCCCTTGGGATTTCCGGGATAAAAACTATCCTATGTCCGTCTCCTGGTTCTAAGCTACCTCCCCACCAATTTTTAGCCAATTCGATTCAGCCGTTCTTGAGTTATAAATAGTGTAACTAACACGACTTTCTTTTATATATATAGACATCAAAAATACATTTATGGCTTTGCGCATATTTTTCTGAACCCCTACAGACACTCATATCACTCCAGTCGATTGCATTATATTACGTTGATAAAGCAAATAAGCGGTGAGTCCCTTACGTACCCGCTAACCACTAGGAAGCTCTAATAATCTGTGGCATAAGCATAAACAGAATGTATGTACATAATATGCAGTACGTCGGCAGTTCCGCTCGTCGTGATGTATGGCGCCACCTATCGTTGTTACCAGTGCATTACACACATTACAAATTTATCATTTAATGGCCTGGATATTTGCAATTTGTATCATGCGAAATGTTAGAACGAAGAATGGGCTGATGACGCCGCGAAAACTGGGGATCACATGATTTAATAAAACCGAGAAAAGCACTGTGTAATCGAGAAGCTTTGTTTAAACTTTTGGTAGCTAAGGATGAAATCTGAAGATGATAAGTTTAGTCGTATTTTTGGTTTAATTGTGTGGTGAAAGAAAATATTAACTTTGACTTACTTTTCGGTTTAGATTTGGCCTTTTTTCTCACTTTCTTTTGGACTACTAGTCCAGTCTTCTTGCAGTAATGTTCTAACATTTTTAGAAATAAATGCACTGTTTCCATTAAATCCACTAAGTATGATCTAAAAAAAAGATGATTATAAATTAAAATGTAAGTCGGTTACAGGCAAGTCGTATTAAAAAACTGGCTAAGTGGGAGTGCGCATGTGACGTCATATATGAACAAACCACTGAGAGTCGTGTTTCGTGTAGACTTGTGCTCTGATTTGTCGCCATCTTCACAATTTCTCGGAACGAAATCGATAAAATATCAAATTTTTGAGCATAAAAAAGCATTCCAAATGTCCAGTTGACAATTTATCGAAAGTTTACAATCTCTCAAGTTATTGTATAATCTTACGAAGTTGTCACTTTCCGGTGACATAATTATGCATTCTATCTTACCTCGTTAAAAAAAAAACAATAAATAATACACAAAAACATACCTCGGCATTTTATTTTCATCATAGTTCAGGAAAGTCGAAATTATAAACTCTCTGTATTCCAATACATAAAAAATGTTGCTCTTTAAAACTTTCGCCGATTCTTTAACGCTGGGATCAGTACTTTTGTCCATAGCTAGCAGAGTGTTGAGCAATTCCTTGTAAGCTCTGAGAGCTAAATGCAGCCGCCTCACCCAGGCTGTGAACTTTTTCTTTTCAACTTTTATCATGTCATAGTACTTCTCCATTTGCTGCTGCACATAGTGGAACATTGGAACCGACATTGTTTCACTGTAATGTTAATGAAAGTTAAAACTTTTTAAAATTATATATTTGACTAGCTGAACCGCGCAACTTCGTCTGCGTCACAATTTTCATTACTGCTCCGCTCCTATTGATCTTAGCGTGATGTATAGCCTATAACCTTCCTCGATAAATGGGCTATCTAACACTGAAATAATTTTTCAAATCGGACCAGTAGTTCCTGAGATTAGCGCGTTCAACCAAACACACAAACAAACAAACAAACTCTTCTGCTTTACAATATTAGTATAGATGTTGTGTACCGACCGCGTGATGTACCTATTCGTAACTAAATCTCAGATCGCGTGACTACACATAGCTGAGTTCGCATTTTTTTCCAATGATTACCTCCAATTCTGAATTCGAGATTACTATCTAAATTGTTTAAAAAAAATTGAGTCATACGAGACACAGTTAAAATTCTGTTAGCCCATACGTTTTTAAGACTTTTTAATAGAAATAGTCACTTGAAAATCAACCTAAAACAAAATAAATAGATTGCTTAAATCTCAATCCCTCCTTTTGGCTTTGTAGGCGTGTAGTTATTAATAATTTTATTTTATGAAGATATTGTTTTTCTTTTTAATTTAAAATTTCAATTCATATTTCATGAAACAATAATGTTACTTATAGTAAAGAAATAAACACAGAAGTAGTAAAAAATTTACAAATAAATAATATTAAAATCATCATCATCATATCAGCTGAAAGACATCTTCTGTTGGACATAGGCATCCCCCAAGCGTCGCCACAACGACCAGTCCTGTGCATCTCGCATCCATCGGCTACCCACAACCTTCACCAGGTCATCGGTCCACCTTGTGGGAGGCCTTCCAACGTGGCTTCTTCCGGTACGCGGTCGCCACTCCAGAACTTTTCAGCCCCATCGACCCACTGCCACTTTAGTTTGGCAATCCTTTGGGCAATATCGGTAACCTTGGTTCTCTAGCGGATATCATCATTCGATCACGGAAGGAAACTTCAAGCATTGCCTTTTCCATTGCCCTTAAAATGTTTGAATTAATTTCTGTTTACTCAAAAATAGACTTACCTAACCAACCCAACCTGAAAGTTGTGTCCACGATTGAATTCCATAAAGAACTTCACAGCCCATAGGTAGTAGGACTCATCATTTTGTTGAGCCTTGGCTCTTACTAACACATCTTTCACATAATGCATTAGTGGATTGTAGGAGCTGTTCAAGAATTCTATGCAAAATTCTTTTAAGAATAATCTAAAAACAGGGAAAAACAAAATATTACTCAGCAATAATTTCACTTGAATAGTCTGTACGGCTACGCTAACAACTACTGACAAGACTCTGATTTGTACAGTAAGTTGATATCACGGAAATTGCGGAGGCGTCATAACAGAAACTTGTATATTAAACCAGATGGTGATAGGTAGTTGATCTTTGAGTTATGCCATGGAAAAATCAAAACAAATCATCCAAAATTATTTCTTACCTGATAGCAAAAGCTGATCTCCTCTCTAAAATACCACTCTCAACAGGTCTTCTATTCTTAGGTCTAACCAGCTTGGATTTCTTACCCCCACTGAAGTCTAGATTAGATATCTTGTTCAAAGGTTTCAAGGTAACAAAATCATTGTCCGATAAAGATTTCATATTTTGGACAACATAAGTACCTCCAAACCGAGAGTGCCTGTAAGAATTAAGTTTGTATGAGGAAATCAATATACACACTGTTTTTGTTTAGACAATGATAAAGGTTATCGGTCGCGCAAGAGTCTTCAAGTGTCTGAGAAGTTTAGATTATACCATTTCTGGAAAGTCTCCCATTCTTGTTATTTTATAGTTCTGGAAACTTGAAATCTAGATAACAGACAGTTGGTAATAATTAAATGTTATTAAAAATACAATTTACTTAATTATAAAAAAAGATGCTATAGGTATCTGTGATGTATAGCACTGTCACTTATATATTACCCACTTATGCCACAATCATTGGCCAAAAATATAATTCTCATTTTTTTAATTTTGCAGAAGATTTCTCTACTTAAATTAATAACAACTAGTTTATATTAATGTTACCTAGTCCCCGAATATTGTTTAATCTTATTGATTCTTTGTTTATTTTCTGACATTCTTATAGAGAGAAGTTCTTGGTCATCTCTGAGCTTTTCGTCAACACTTCTCTGTAATGCAGCATCAGCCAAGCTGCTAGGGTTCTGTTCTCTTAGCAAATGTGATATAATCTCAAGGATGTGCATGAAATACTGCTTCTCATTTTCGGACGACATGTACAGGATTATGTCTAGGATACCTGACTGATTTAGAGCCCACAGCACCTAAAATAAATTATTTAAGTAATGATACAAGCCATTTATCAGGGAAGGAATTCGCTTATGGTCCGACGACCGATTGCAAAAGGCAATGCTGGAATTATATGGAGAAAAAAAAAAAAAGTAATGATACAAAAAACAAACACAAAGTTTTGAGGGCATGATTGCTCAAATCAAAGTATAAGCAATGATATTTAAAATATAGGGTACTATAATTATGTTGAATGAATACACTTATAATGTAGTAATCAAATAAATGGGGGATCAATATAAAAGAGATTCAAACCTGATCATGGACACTAGCATCATTTTCTGGTCTCCTTTCTCTGTCTAAGTCAGCAGGGACATGTAGCACATTTCTAATCAGAATCAATATCCTTTCAATGATTAGTCCTGTATCTTCATCTCTTTCAGACCAATCCTGTTTAAAATAATAATTAAAAAAATACTTTCTTCCAAAAGAATAAAACAACTTCCAAATAAAAAATAAACACTACAAAGGATAAAATAACTATAATTTCAGAAGTCCGTGTTTTAAAACACCAACCTCCAAAATTAAAGTTATTTATTTATTCACTTTAGTGGTAGCCCACACCAATCAACACCATTGGAAAGTTGCAGAAAAGCAAAATACGCAGTTTCGTTAGTTTGGATGAAAAACAAAATAATATATCATCCAAGTAAACAAATTCCAGTTATTTTGATTTAAAAGCCACACAACCTACTAAACCGATTTTGATGAAATTTAAATGGGACCAATCAGGAACTATATCCTTTCACATAAAACAAGATTTTTTTTAATCTATTCATAATTGATGGAGTTATGAGGTAACCAACACAAAAAATACAGCTGAATTGAGAACCTTCTTTTTTTGAAGACAGTTAAAAACATTTTATACTGTAGGTAACACAGTATGGCAAGAAATACAAATATTAAAATGTCATAAAGGTTAATCCCATCACAATTTCTAGGTATTGTAAGACAGAGGATCTGGAAAGCCTTTTATCTGCTATCTACCACACAAGCATAGTGACTCAATTACATATTATTTGTAATTTTAAGAAAAAAAATATTTATTTAGACTATGTGCAATGGTACATAGTCAAAAAAATATTTATTTAGACTATGTGCAATGGTACATAGTCTGATTTAATGCAACAAGGCATTCTCTACTAGTCAAACTCAGCAGCGTGCGGAAGGTCCCACCATTAGGCAAGCCCAAAGCAGGCAAAGCCCCAGTCTTTTTGGGGGCCGAGTCACCCGCGTCCGTAGGAGAATACCCTTCAGCGAATCCCTACACGTGGTCCCCGGGTGGTGCTAAACAGGTGACACTAACCGCCTCCGTGGTCTAGTGGTTATACCACCTGATTCAGACCCAGAGGTCCCGGGTTCGATTCCCAGCGGGGGCAAATTTTTTGCTCGGTTTGGTTGGTGGTAGGACTTCTTCTAAGTCCGCCTGGCAAGCTACCACCATCATGTCTAAGTCTGTCGCCATAACAACAATGTTAACAGCATTGTTGTGTTCCGGCAGTTAGAGGTATGATAGCCAGTTCCTCTGTGTAAGAGGATTCCGGGTGAAACTCGCTTCCATCTTCGGCCTAATCATCACTTTCCATCAGGTGAGATTTGGGCCAAGAGTTTCCCCGTTTTGTATAAAAAAAAAAAAAAAAAAAAAAAAAAGCCCAAAAGATTTTTAACATTGATAAAAAGAAAAACTTTAAATTAACAGTTTAAAGTTAATGTTCTTGTCATTTGTATGATTATGTTCTAGGATTTTAAAGTTGCTATGACTTATTGCAAGGCACATGTTTGAAGCAGCTAACGCCAGGCGTCTGGGCTTATATGAAGCTTTCGCCACTGGTCAAACTAAAAAAGGTTACAATGTGGGAAGGGATTCAACAAAACAAACCAAAACAACAACAACAACAAAACTAACTTTTTGAGTACTGCAAGTAGTAGTAATGATAAGGGTACTAAATAAATTACTTACAATTTCCAAAACCTTGGTCAATTTCTTAGCAAAGACATTCCATGTTTCAACTTTGGTGAAAGCCTCTTCTTTGTAAGACTGCAAATGTAACAAGATCTGTAGGTAGTTATGTCTGGCGGTCCGTTCAGTAGGTACTTCTTCTCTGTATAGCAGCAGTGCTGGGTTTGTCAGGTTTACTAGTAGTCTAGAGTTTAACAGAAGGAAAGGATATAAGTCTCCCAGATTTATCTAGTTAAACGGAATCGAAATGCAATGTTATGATTATGTGTACAATGTAATTCAAATAAGAATAGGATCAACTAAGCCCAATATTGTGACGCCATAGCTGTCAATTCAAACAAGTTACGTAGGGTGAGCAAAGCAAGATTTTTATTTTTTTATTAAGTAAGTATTTTTAAGAAACATAGAGTGACTTTCAATAATTAAATATTATATTTAGCTAATTTACAACTATTGAATGTTTTGATTTAAATTTGATGTAAGACTTATTATTACAAAATTAAATAAACCGTTATTGATTTGCAAATAAGTTTTCTTTGCAAACCGTACTTTTCAAGAAACATTTGACAAATAGAGGTCATTGACGTTCCTATTCTTATTTAAATCGCACTGTATTTCTTAACAGGCATTAAGGTTAAGTTTAGATGGCTTTACAAGAAAAGACTCTTCAACTTTCTCAAACATGCCTTGATAAATTGTTCATGCAGTTATTCTTTACATTGCATACCTGAGTGTAACGTCGAATAATTCTGTATTCTCCCAGTGATCAACCAGCATGGGTAGCAGATCACTTTGTAACACTTTAGTTTGTCCAAAATGTCGTCGAATTTCGTGATCCTCGCCATCACGACGCAAGTAACGAATTAAATCTTTGACTGTATTTAAAGTAAAGTCGTCAATTAAATATTTGCCGTTCTTTTTGTCATAAGTTCCTAGCGCATTGCATGTAGCTGATAATTCCGCTGACAAAAGCGATGTCATGATTGAAAACTATACCCAACCCTCGCGAAATAACATAGAAAGCATTTATTTATTAACTGTCCAAACAAATATGCATTATTTCTATTAAATTAAGACGATTTTCGGCACTTTGCAAAATATTTTGCTCGAACAGTCCAACTTTTGTTTTGACATTAATTGTTAAACGTCAAAAAGCCCGCGAAGATCCAGGGAGCAGTTTCGTTCTGAAATCAAATAATTTATCTAACAAAGAAATATTTTCTTGAAACCTGAAGAAAGTTATTAGAATGGTTAAATGTTTAATATGTTTTTTTTTACGATAACTACCTAAAGAAACAAAAACTGAAAACTTATGCTCTCTTTCATCGAAGTCACATACGAACTAGAACATATCAGTTTCCTGACGGATTGATTGGAAGGATTGATGACGAACGGACGAAAATTTTAACAGTTTGGTTTAATACGTACCACCTGTCCCACCTTTTATTGTACGAGGCGCAGAGCCAAAAAAGTTATAAACTGACCTGAGCATGTTTTAAATAACGTATTCGAGTCATAATTAGACTTTTACTACTTTTTACGAGTCGTAATTTATTCCTTAAATGCATACAGTATCAAAAATGATACCTAAAGTTATTGCTTCAAATTTATTGTAAGGTTAATTTCCATTTTTGAATATTTATGTACCTTGATTCATTTCTGAACGAAAAAAAGAATAAAAACTCGGATTCACACAGTACCGTCTATGGTTTTCTGTCATTGTCAAAACTTGCTTGATGTTCGTAAGTCTTGTACAGGTATTCCCGCGTAATTTTGTATTTGTTGTGACCTTCTGTTTTAGAGACTTTTCGTTTAACTAAAATTCTTCTGACCATCGTAAGTATGTAATTCATATTATTGAGTACGCGTATTTATCATCTTTGTATGCTTTCATACTTCAATTTGCTATTTTTGTGAGGTATCAAAATTGATACATCATGCATTGCGCGCCAAAAAAAAAATCAAAAATTTCTTACATAATTGAATGTCGTAATGTGTTTGTTTTTTAATTCTAATTGCTTATAATATAGCATGTTCTTGGTTTTGGGTGCTTGCTTCAACTGCTTGATGTTTTTTTCACAGATTATGGCTAAGAGATTGGCAGAACCCGACAGACATATCTGCGTCAGCTGGAAAGTGGAGAACTGTCTGATGATAATTTAGAGGAAGATGACGACGAAATTGGATATTATGCTGATCGTAATGACATTTTAGCTGATTTAGAAGACAGTTCAGAAAATCCCGAAGATGTAGATGGTGATCCGCCAACAATATTTGATGATGAAAATGACAGTGATCCGCCTTTAGATTCAAATGAGGAGATTGAACCGTCACCGCTGCCATCGACTTCATCAGTAAGTGTTACTGGAAACATATCGTGTATTTCGATAACTATTATACAAATTTTGCTCTACTCTACTATCTTTAAGGAGAAGGAATCTACTGCTTGGGTACTGTGCAAAGAAATAGACTCGGAAAGACCTGCAAGTTACCAGAACAAAAAGACGTCATGAAAGCAGATGTTCCCAGAGGGTCATATTGTGAAAATGTAACTCACTGCAATGGGTTAGACCTGGCAGCTACTAATTGGAAAGACAACAAGCAGGTTTTATTGCTTTCGACCTAAGTAGGAGCAGAACCAGCCGAAACTATCAAACGGTTTGACAAAAAGCTTCAATTGAAATTCCTTGCCCTAGAGTTGTGAAAGAGTACAATGCTCATATGGGTGGCGTCGACCTAATGGACAGCAGCTACTTAGGTCGGTACCGCATCAGAATGAAGTCTCGCAAATGGTCGACACGATTGTTTTATCATCTGCTCGACATGACGGTCATCAACGCTTGGGTCCTCTATAAAAAAGTACTGACCAAAAAAGGAGAGAATTAGAAACAAGTAATTAATTTAGCTGACTTTAGAACAGATCTAGCAGAATCTCTATGTAAGTACCAAACTTACAGTCATGATAACAAACGTGGTCGGCCAAGTTCAAGTCAACTTTATCCGAAGCAAGGACAACTTGAGCGCATGAGCAAACAATGCCAACAAGGGATGTCCGTTTGGACAATATAGGGCATGAAAAAGAATATTCTAATAAAAGAAATAAGTGTAAATATAATAACTGTCGGAAGTTGACATCTGTCATGTGCTCGAAAAGTAAAGTGTCTTTGTGTGACAACAGAAATAATAATTGTTTCCAAACTTTTCATAAAAATTAAAAGTAACATTTTTTATCAGCTAAATGCATGGAGTATCAAAAATGATAGCTGAAGTTTTATTAAAAATAAATATATTGGAATTTGAAAAATATTTTTTTTATTATTTTTCCCGAGTTTTATACCCCTAAATCTATTATATATATTTTTTTCAGAATATTTAAAAAAATCATGCATTTAAGGGTTAAGAGGATTTAAGTAGGTACTTATATAAGGTACATAGTGGGCCGTATTTCATCTTCTTAAAGACACACAATAACGATTCATTTACTTAATGGCTCCTACAGACAATGGTGGTCGATGTGGGCACACTGATAGATTACTAACTACTTTGAAGTGTGGTTTTGTGAGCCATGAGTAGGGGTGCTTAGGAGCGAAATGATGAAATGTAGGTACCTAGGTAGTAGGTACCTATAGTGGCTTGTGGTTTATGTGAGTGGCGTGGTACTATGGCTTGAATTTATTCATAGGTAGTGCTGGATTAACCACGTAGCAAGTGTAGCCAATGCTACGGGCCCCGCGCCCGCACTTGGACAAGACTTAGGTACAAAGACATCTCGAAAACTATGGATCTATCTCAGAGTAAACTTTGTTACTATTTTTGTGCTTTACTGTGTAATATACCTGCTTATTAATTTTCGGTTTACCTATTTATCCCTCTATTTATATAATTTTGAATAAGTACTTATATTGCAGTATGGGGAGTGTAAACGAAACAAGATATTGAAAAGTAATAATTAGGTATTTACGCATTACAGAAAATTTCAACAATATTTCTAATTAAGGCAGAAAAAACCTTTTAAGTGCGAGTCGGACTCGCACACGAAGGGTTTCGTACAATAAAAAATCATTTTTATTAAGTAGGTACAAAAGTACCTACGCTTGTTATTATAGCGGCAAAATAAATAGGTACCTACACAATCTGTTAAAATTTCAACTTAACAATAACATACCTACTAGGTACCTACGGAGCTTGAGATACAGCCCATTGACAGACAGACGGACAGACAGTGGAAGCTCAGTAATAGGTTTCCGTTGGAAATCCTTTGGGTGCGTAACCCTAAAAATGGTATTACTATGTAGTTTCCTCACCTTATAATAAGTAGCACCTATTTGGGTACTATTAGCAAAGTCTAGATACTTATTTCATCTGAGTATGTATCAAACCAGCGTTAAGCTAGGCAAGAGCCTTTACTCCAGACGATTACTTAGATCATGTTTATTTAGTAGGTACTTACTTCAACTTTCATTTCGGCATGACCCTCCCTCGCTTCAATAATAAAAGTAACGGCTCCTATTTCAATATCTACCTACGCACTTTCTATTGAGGACCTATCCCTATAAAAAGAAAATGTTTGCCTTTGTTATTAAAACATTAATTTCTCTTTTTTCACGGCGCTATGTAAAATGGAACGTAGGCCATTTTACATAACCAAAGTAATCCAGTCCAAACATTTTGTTTGAAAAGTTTGTTTATTCTTGTGACTCTTAGTTTATTTCAAGAGGGGAAGATCTGGGAAGATCAAATGAATAAGTGTGCGATTAAGGAACAAAAGAATTAAGGCAAGAGGTCAAAGGGGTTGGAATTTTGGACGTCGTCGGTATTTCATTTTACGAACGTAGTTATATCTCCAGGGTAACTTTTCAATGACTTCCCAAAATTTGTATGCTGGCAGTATCGCTGAACTTTCTTACTTATCTACAAAAATCTATTACGCATTTACATTTTGATTTCGTATTTGTAGGATTAGAAGGTGCTGAGTTTATAACACGTTTTTGTATGGAAAACATAAGTAGGTAGGATTTATGTTTTCCATACAAAAAAATACAATTTTTTTTTAGTATCCATGTATTGGCCCGTACTGAAAGGCTCTCTGAAACGTAAAACGTATAGTCAACTGTTTGTGTTTCGTGGCATTTATTAGGTACTTGAAGCGCTCTGAAATATTGTTTAGGCAAAACAATGCTCAGGAACGTACCTTCACTACCTGCCCTACCCGTGGATATACGAAGCCACTAATTAAACTGTTTCCTTTCCCGATACATTTGTTAAAGACGTACCTATCTGTATCTTTAGGTATACCTACATGGTAAAAGTAGGTATCTACATCTTAATTAAATACATAATAGTTGCCTATATAATATCATCTTATCATTAAAGTGTCTTGTGTCAGGTAGACTTCTCAAATTATAAAATTATCAAAGTTATTGCAGCAGAAATTTTCAATGTATCGGACAGACAGACAGCAGACTTTAATATTCATATCCTTAAAAATCATAAGCAATCAATCATCATCTACAGTTTGACTTCGCCCAGGGCTTAGCTTAAGCTTAAGCCTGTCTTTTCTTGTACAAATCGCCAGGCGTCTGTAGCACTGTAGCTCCTATAAAATAAATTAGCACTTTTCTAAAGTCACCCTCGTTTACAAACACTTAATTAAAGCCTTTTATTTGCAACTACGGTATTTATATCTTAATAGGGGTTTAAGAGTAGCGTTGGTACCTAATGCTCTCGGCTTAGCTTACAGGCAAAACTAAGAGGCAAAAACGTAAGTGAGATCAACTAGTCAGACTGCTAGGTAGCCTTTACGGAAGAGCTTTTTGTCATTCTAGGTTTAAGCAGCCAGCAGTAAATACCTAATGAGCATTAAGCATGTTGCCGGCTTAACGTTCGTAGTTTTTGTCTGATAAATAAAGATTTTATTCTAAAAAACTCTTCGCTAATTAAATAAGAAAATAGTCGCTGTTTTATAATTTATTAAGGATTATATGAATTTCTGACGTTGTATTTCTTGTGACTGTAGCAGGTAGTTGGGAAGGGAACTATAAAAATTAAAAATTAAATAAATCTTTATTTCAGACTATTACCTAGTCCATACGTTAGTTAGTATTTTGGTGTTAGTAACAATGGTGCTTACGAAGTAGGTTAATATTGTTAGTTTATATAAAAGATTTATTTATTTATACCTAAGAGACTGTCCCCACCCAGTGTCCCTGGAAGGGACAGTCCGGTCTGGCAGCTATCATTTTCAGGATGCTGTTGTCACTACCGTGCAAGCGCTGTAGTAAGGAGGCCGCTTTCTTTCACATGATGGCATGAAAACCATCTGTGCGAGCCTCCGCGAACATTCCTGAAGCACTACAACGCCATGGCAGTCCCAACAGCATCCTAAAAGCATGATTAAAAGGACACGCAGGACGTTAGGCTCGGCGCGTGTATGATACCCACAGAACGCCTTAAAAACACACACGCACACACACTATATTTACACGCTATTTTTTATGGTAATTTTAAATAAGATGACGCCGGATGTACCTAGGTATACCTTATCAGCAGCCCATAGAGATAAGTCGTAACCCGTTGTAGTAACCCGCAGCCCGTAGCAGTCACTCCTAGCCCGTACCTAGCAGTCACTCGTAGGAGGTATTCAAAGCCCGTAGTAATTATTCCTCACTCTTGATTATAATTTATAATATAGCTTGCGTTTCAGCTGGATATACCAAACGTGTAATGTAAGTACTTATCCAGCTGAGACGCAAGCTGACAAAATCTTTTTTAACGCAGGATTAATGACCTACTGGCATATTTGTTTATCGAATACATCATTAAACTTGAACTCAACTGATTTTATTAATTTTACCCCACTAATAAACCAATAAATACACGAATAGCAGAAAATCGTATTCATGAAGCAATAGTTTAAACACGTGAGCACCATTATATTAGCATAACACAATAAACCAATCTATTAACGTAAGCTAATGTGCACGCACTAAATACAGGGTGTAGTAAATCTTGTATTTTGCGTTGTAGCCATTGCTAGCGGGACGAGATAATCCGGACTATTGGTGTCGTGCCAGAACCAGCCAGCATTGTCGGCGTGCTGGCTCCCGGCCAGGGATAATGGGCTTTACACCAAATGGATTTGCCTACCGAGGTCAACGTAAAACCTGGAAGGTACAGATTATTAACGCAAATAAAGCCTTTAAACCACTTTTATAATGCTATCGATGCTGACGGAACGACGCGACGTAATGGTACTGTTAAGCTTTTTATTAGGAACGATGTTTAGGGTGGCGATTTTTTAATATTATATTTGTGGTAATCATAATATTTTCTTTAATAAATATAATATGTAATTAGTAAGACATAGTATGAATGACCATCAAAAGAAAACGTAGGCGCAACATTTCAATTTGGTGAGTTCGTTTGATTTTCAACTCAACGTAATTAGATCCTTCGTACCAAAACTACAGAGGTTCCAATTAGTTAATGGAAAAATAAATAAGTAGTAGTGATATGGCTATAGTTATAAATATCCTACTTATTTCTTAATATTTAATCATGTTCAGCTGAACAGAAAAACCACTTTTATATTTAGATGTTGTTATGTCATTTTAATTTTAAAAAATAGGGTATTTATTTATTCGTCTATCCATCTAAGGGGTCATTGTACTCATCATTAAAATGAACAATATTTTACTATGGGGCAAACCATGAAATCGCGAAAAAAATCAGCTTTTCAGTACCTACATGTTGTTTATTCGACTTTTCCTTATTTCAGCGTGGGTCCCATATTAAAAGTTATTCATAATGATGAGTATAATGACTTGTATAATAGGGACCTCAGTCTTAAATTATTGCAAACAAGTATAAAAGTAAAATTGTGGAGAGGTTCAATTAAATCGTGTGATGAAAAACCATCCATTTCATCAAATAGATCTACCTAATTAGGGTTCTGTTTAGATATGGTTACAGCTCCCTGCTTGATAACCTTTTTATCTGTTTAGCGAACATTTCATTTCATCCCTCCCGTGCAAATATTTTACCCTTTTGCCGATGTGCCAACAGTCTTTGATCCTTTTAATTGACATTCGGTTTTCAATAATTTCGCGAACGCAAAATATTCGCGGTTAGGTAAGTTTTGGGTATGCCTTTAAGTGAAAAATGTAAGATATTTTCATTTGACAGCAATAAATTATGAGTGAACAGCCTCCAGAGTAAACTGGAACGCGATACAAAGCGCGCAGCTTTGAAACCTCGAAAATTGTTAGATACCTTTCTAAGATGTTCTCTTAACAACATAAGCCATTCAGCCGTCAACTTAGTGAAATGGTAAATTAATTTTCTCACAATTTTCTGTTCTTTTATGATACTTTCTGCAGTCGCAGAAGTTTTTCGAGAAATAAAAAAGGGTTACCCACCGCTGCGAGACGGAAAGATTCCGTATTCTTTGGGGACCGCGAACACAATGAACGTGGCATAATGAAACTGTTCCCTCTGCGATTATGGGTATATCACTCATTTAATATCTTTACTTTAGCTGTTTAACTTGCTATCCTAAGTAATCTATCCTAGTATCTAAATCCGACTGATTTTGATGAATTTGGTGAAGATTGATGGGTCCTTGGAGACGGTCATAGACTTGTTTAACACAAAAGAAATTGCGTGCAAAAGCTTAGTTACTTAAAAATAGCGTATAACGGTAGAACAATTAAAGTACTTTTTGATTTTCAATTATATATTGTTTTTAAAAGATGGTAGGTACCTACCTACCTATCATACAATTAATAAAGCATCTTGATCAAAGCAAATGCTTGCTTTGCAATTGTAATTGTAACTTAAATATGTAAAGAATTGAAACTCTTCCGACTTGAAATCAAGCTCTATTATTGTCTCGTTATTAAGGTACCTAACTGTTGTTTGAATACCTACTCATCATTTAATTCATTTGTTTGGTACCTACCTATAAAAAAAAATGCTGTTAAGATTTTCATTTTGCTCAATATCGTTAGGATAGGTAACTTGAACTTATTAACTATTGTACTAAATAGATAATATAAACATAAAATAACGTTCATTAGGGCTCAAAGAAAAAAATATGGGTAGGTAGGTATTACTTGATTTGGATTATCCAATTGACTATCAGACATGGTTTCTAATGTTAAAGGTACAGTCTAGACAGTCATAGAGTTAAATCAGCGTGAAAATAAAATCCCTGGTCTTACCAGGCGCGAAGTCATTGACCCGGAGTTATATTAGGATAATGGCGATCCATCATCTCATGAAAAGTCCATCTAAAGCTCCACTTAGGTACGTACCTACATACACAGAAATACATGAACGTATTACGTTTCTGTGAGATAAAACTTTTAGTCTTTTTAAACTATGGGGTGGAATATGGCATTGTGATAAAGTACCTACACTCTACTGAAAAAAATATAGTTTTGTACCTACTTACTTCACACAAATACGATGCTGCAAAATTAGGTACCTATCTATGGTTTTGTTGCCAAAGTGTGATTATACCTACATAAAAGTGCGAGTTGAAAATTCAGCAGCCATTTTATTTTATAACTTTGTACCCACGTGTACTTAAATGTGTAAACAAAACAAAAGTGAAACAAAAGGGATTTAAAAATGTTTATTCATCAATCCCCTCATCAATTTAGGGAAATTTTGCCGTTCTAAGCTCAATCTTGCCCTCCTTTAGGGTCGATGATAAAATAAAAATGCTCTTTTCATCCTTATTTCCTCGGGAACAAGCGAATACAGTGAAGTGACTGTGTGAAGCTTTTTAAATTACACCTCATTAGAGGAGTCGCGTGTATATTAGCGTGAAACGATTGTAAGTGAACGGGGAATGACCCCCCTCCTCCCTAACTACCACCTCGTTTTTAACTTCATATAAATTGTGAGAGCACTGTCCTTGCCACACTTTTATTTTCTTCGGCTTCCATTTACGTGTCATTTTACGGAGAATGTTCCTGTCGCGACTTCACTCACTCTACGTCCTAAAAGCAACCCACTTTTATACTAAATATTTATTCATACACCTTCTCAAGAATAAGATCGTGCCCGAGCCTAAGTACATACATGAAATATTTTTAGGCAAAATTTTCAGAATGTTACCAGAGTCGGCTGGAGCTTTTTTAACATTTATAAAGCATATTTTTGCTTCTGTTAATAGTAAACACGGTCACAATTGATTCATGACATGCCAAAACGCATTCTATTTTGATTTTACGGATGAAATACAGGCGCAGGGAATATCAAGTTGTTTTGCCAGCAACGTAATACTGCTTTATTTATTGCGGTCGCTTGTAGGGGCAATAAACGAAGTGGTCATCCGTCAGCCGTAGTCTTGAGTCAAAGGAATGTAATCAAGACATTCATCACGGGCTCACATCACTCAAACGACCAAAAACATTGTGCGGTGTGTACAAGGTGGCGTAGTAACTACCTATTTACTCGAAATGTGAAACAAAATAATTAAGTACTAGGTTTTTTATGTTTGACGGATGAAAATACATTGTCGCGTAAGTTGTTCCACATTGCTTTTTGATAAATTTAATATCGTATTCAGCAGATGTTTAAAACAAAACGAAAATGTGTGACAAACGGCAGCGTCACGAGCTGATCCGCAAAAAGGATATATTATATGAGAACGGTTCGTTGGTTCGGTATCTCCGCGATGGTGAACCCTGTACTCACGGGTGGGTACCCATGCACGACGCTAAACGTTCCTCATTTTTCTATAGTTGGAGGAAAATTGCTGTCGTATTTCCGGCTCACATGTCCTTAAGCCGGAGACAACGAGATTATCCGCGGGGAAATAAAATGGAGACACGAGAATCATCAATCTCTCCCGCACAATCTTGTTGATGGAACTACCCAAATTACTAATTACATGAAAGTTTGTGTGCTCTAAAAGTATTGTACCTAATGTACTAAATTGATAAAGTTCCTACGCACTACCCAACTTAAATATTCATCTTCATGCTGTTAATATAATGAAAGTTAAAAGTGTCATAAATGTTTAAAAGATTCATATCAACCACTTCAAAAGGTGAAGGTAAGTTCAGTTTCAAAACTCCTTTTACAAAAATACTTAAAATTACATTTTAATAGTTGTAGAAAAGTAGTAAAAGTAATTACAGGGGACAAGTAAAAGTTGGCCGCAGTCCCCAGCCGTCGTTCTGGCCTAGCAAAACTTGCGCCAATTATAGCTGAGGTGACCATGCGCTGCCGAGCCTCTGATTAGGAAAATATCCTCAAATTAAATACGTCCATTTTGACTAAAGCCTCTAGCTAAAGCCCTTAATATATATTTTTCTCTCATAGCTTGGCGGATATTTCTCTTCCGTGATTTGTGTTGGCCATTTATTGTTTATAAAAGTTTTTTTCCAATAGGGGAAGATAAAGTTAACCATTATTCTTGAGGGGATCGACGAGGATTTCCACATTAAGTACCTTGAGCAGAAAATCACCAAACGTTTGAATTTAATAGGCACTTCTAATCACGCTTGAAGACAGTTCAAGAAACTCGGGGCGTAGGGCCACCCTGTTAATAGCCCAAGTACCACGCTAAGGGGCGCCGCTAGGTCTTATCTCGCCGCTTCCGACGACGTTGACTTACATTTAATTGTCCAAGTTTTATTGTAGCCACCCTAATAGCAATATTGGAATCAAAGAACTGGTATAGATCGAAGTTTTGAATAACATTACTGATACTGTATTCACATTGAGATTAGAATGTCAGCTTCCATGTGTGCGTACCTATTCGAACTTCTTTGTTACGTAAAAGTCGTAAAGGGAATGGAAATGTGGTAAGGAGCGAACGTATTTTTTTGGATTTTCAAGAGCTTTTCCTCTAAGTTAATCCAGTACCTAAGTATAAAACGTGTTTATGGTACTTATACAGTTCCAGTTTGTTGAAACGACATTTTTATTTGCAGTATCACACGAGAGAACATAACATGGAGCTAGCTATAAAATCATAAAGTTAAAAACGTAACACGGCACGCTGGCGGCCATTGGCTCATGCAGCAAGGAACAACAGCCCGGAGAACAATTCAATTTACTTTTATAGCCCGTGCTGATCCCCTTGTGCGGATCAGCTTCCACGGGAACTAATCATCGAATCTACGCCTTGATTCGTTATCTGTTCTTCGCAACTGATTGCTTTTAAATCCCAATACTCGGCCGTAAAATACGTCGTTTGATGGCATATTGGAAATAAAAATACTTTTATGAATAGTGCAATAGTTGGATGATACTTTATGGGGTCTCACTGTTATAAATTACATAAGAAGCAGGTATACTTAACCTTTTTTTGACGGGCCACAAACATATGCATGTTTGTTCATACTGGCTATTTTATGAGGGCCGCAGGTGATGACCTCTTTTTTATGAAACCAGCGTCTTGCATTTGAAATGCTGGCAGGACTACAGCTATAAATATACATCCACCCCATCTCAACCTGTCCCGTGCATTATGGTTTCATTTTGTAGATTCACAGTAAGTAATTCTCAGTGGGCCAGTCGGGAGTTGCCGGGTCGTAGGTTAGGTAATATCACTGCGCTAATTCCATTGTTGAGTGATAAAAAATTAAAAGATTTATTTGTGGTAAGATATTTTTGTGTAATATATTTTATTTTTTGTGTTGTTAGTGTTCTATGTTCATAAGTTAAATGATTAATGAACTATGCTGTTCAACTATGCATGCAAAACGGATCTACGACTTAATATAGTTTTTTTTTTTTTTTTTTTTTTTTTTTTTTTTTTCGGACGGACCACTCGTAGTTCACCCCATCTGAGGGACGGAGACTGCTGAACCGGACTAACCTGTGGTGGCCTCAAATGAATTTAAGGCCCCCAGCCAAGGCAACAAAAACTAAAAACTACAACTCCGCTTGCTGGGGGCACCCCCTGTGGGGTACGGGCCTCGGCTCAGCGGCATCGTTATGAGGAGGACAGCAAGGGACTGGCTGGGTCATGGTTCCATTATTTTGGGAGTTTTTTTAAACTCCCAAAATAATTAATTCGAGCCAGCCCGCGAAGCTGAGCCAGTAGTTTTCTACTGGCTCAGCTTCGCGGGCTGGCTCGTTTTGCAAGAGACGGGGAGTAATATCATTACTGGGTCGTCGCGCTGGGCCTCGACGGCGAGGCAGGAAAATGGCGGTCCGCGGCGGTCTGTGTGTGTGTTTACGAAGAACGACTTAATATAGGTATTTACGCACAGTATTTAAGCAAGAAATAATGCTTTGATTATCATTTTTTTATTTTTTTTTACTATCTCCGGTCTTTGGAGACCCGGTCCTTTGGTAGGCGTACGAGGGGCCGAAACCAACTCGCAGAGGCCCCGTTAGACATGCTTTGTTTATTTATTTATTTTTGTTTTTATTAAAATATTATTTTTATTATTCTTAAATAATATAATCATTGTTAATATAATCCCCAATATATAATGTGTAACAGAATAATCGCACCTCTTAAGGATCATTATACTATTTCTTTACTTTCTCGGGTCCCTGGAGACCCGGTCCGTTGGTAGGCGTACGAGGGGCTGAAACCAACTCGTACAGGCCCCGTTAGACATTTCAAATGTAATGGGGCACCAACCGGCGATTATCCCTGTATGCACTGTGAAAGTATTCCCAAGGACAATCCCCGGTTGGAACAGTACTATTGCAGAATATGAAAACAAAAAATGAAACGCTATGGGTTTGGGTGGTTTAGTGGACTGATAATCGTTTATTATAGAAGAACTATTGGCCCCTGCCTGACCACTAACAATATACACGGCTTTAAATAGCAGGGGGTGACTTGCACACTCAATGAATGGGCCCCCGAAAACGGTCGCTAGCACAAAGTGACGTAGCGCCAAGGTGGCAACATAGCCTGAGGTGCTAGGGGAGTGGAGAGGTATACCAGGGCTATCAGGACAATCCCGGAAGTGCGTTCAAGATCCCTACCAGCATCTTACTGGATTATACATCCTTCTCCCGAGTACGTTTGCTCTAGCGAATCTCCACTCAGACCGGCCGATTAAGGCAAGAAAGAGGTGGGAGCTCTGTTCCTCGTCAGTGTTCACTAAAGCCAGCCAGTAAAGGCTAGTCGGAGATGAGGAACAAGACTTCTCCTGGGAGATTAGGTTCGTGGGGTCGCTACTGCCCAACAGTTCGCCACAAAACTGCCTTGCGGATTGTATCTCTCTTTGTCTGGCCCCTCACCCTAGGTATGACCTAAGGTCCATCGAAACGCGCAAGCCCCACCACTACGTCAACGTAGAGATACTGCGGTAGGGTCATTGTACTTATTATTATGAACAACTTTCACAATATGACCAACCCTGAAAAAAATCGACGTTCCCATACATTTCTGTGCGCATAACTCGACAAAATGAACAGGATGGGGTTTTTTTTTTCACGCTGTCGGTATTAGTTCTCATAGTAAAAGTTATTCATAATGCTGAGTACAATGACCCTTTAAGTGGTATTGTGTTTATTATGTTACACGATGTATTCATCACAGTACATCAACATCAAATACAATGATTTATTTTACGAAAAATACGTAAAGTATATCACAACTCAAAGATTGCAAGCAGCGACCCAAAGTTTTAAACCAAGAGAACTTAAATAAAAGTTAAAGTGCCTCAAAGTTTTAAAGATTTTCGTTTCCGCTGAGTTATTCAAAGCATATTGTCTTCGCTTTAAATCACTGATGTGAGTAAACCAAGAAGGCAACCTAGTTTGAAAAATTGTTCTCCGAGGACGACCCTTACTGTAACCTTTTTCTTTTATCCCGCTCTGCCTAAACTACAATTCTCTCAATTTACTTTCCGCAAAGGAATGTATTATGTAGGTATAGTTTGTTTTGTTTGTAAAGTATATAGAATTAGTATTATTGTACTTATATACCTACAACGTGATTTTTATCACTTCCTAAATTTTTCCAGGCATTAGGTATCAAATACCTGACTTAAGGAAAAATGCTATTCAATGTTTTTTTCAGAATTCAACAAAATTATGTAAGAAGGAGCTGTTTTTTTCCGTCTTCTTACATTTGATAATTATGTCATACCTACTTATAATATGCTCAAACTGTCATAATTATCCTATGAGTTCATAGTGTGGGGTAACGTTCTTTAAAAAATATTATATATATAAAATTTTCCCTTACTGATGAGTGACTCAACTGACTCATAGTCAAGGCACTGCCGAAACTACTGGTCGTGTATATTTATCGGGGAGTGTAGAGGAGCACTTAGAGTCTTAGATGGATTCCCCGAAATTCTTACGGGAACGTATGACGTACAGAAGTTGCGGTTAAAAGGTAATACCGATATAATTATGTACCGACTAGCTTCTGCCAGCGGCTTCGCCCGCGTGATCCCTAGGGAACATATTCCCGGGATGAAAAGTAGCTTATGTGCTATTCCAGACTATAATCTATCTTTGTTTTAAATTTCATTAAGATCCGTTAAGCCGTTCTGGCGTGATTGAGTAACAAACAACCAAACTTTCACATTTATAATATTACTCGTTTGGTGTAAAGCGAATTTATAACCATCTTCCCCTCGACATTATAATTATTAAAGGATATTGCAAACTGTCGTAATCCGTTTTCCGAAGCTACTCGCTAGCCTCTAGGCGCCAAGCTAGCCGCCTGCCTGTGCGTTCGCGACCTTATACAAAAATAGTCCTTATAGCATGATTCAGTATTCACGCGCGATGGCTTATTATTAGCGTATTTCATGTATAACTTTGGTGTTTCTATACCGATTTCTATGAGTCTTTTTTTTATGGAATAGTTAATAATGTTAACTTTTATTCATGTTAATTAGGGACGACTGAGAGTTTTATAAACGTAAGAGTAGACAAATACAATCAGAAAGCTTCGAACTGCTAAGCTATCGGGAGTTACACGTGTTATTGTGCGTCCATCATAAAAGATAGACATATGCTGTCGTGGGATATTGTTTACATAATTTTAAGGAGAACATTTCTGTCATACATGATTTCTGTGTAGCTTTAACCATTAAGGTTGCACACGCGACGGAAGCTTAAAAAATGGAGTAACTTCTCCCATTTTCCCAACATTTCCCTTCACTGCTCTGCTCCTATTGATTGTAGCGTGATGAAAAGTATACTATAACCTGCTCAGGAGGATGAATAATAATTGTACCAAGTTTAATTAAAATCTGTCGAGTAGTTTTTGTTTCTATAACGGTTATACAGACAGACAGACAGACAAAAATTGTACTGATTGCATTTTTGGCATCAGTATCGATCCCTAATCACCCCCTGATAGTTATTTTGGCTTTGTGTCAATCTATTATTACCTACGGTATTACGTCATGGGGTGGCGCCGCTAAATCGATCATGCTGCACTTAGAACGCGCCCAAAGAGCAGTTTTAAAAGTTTCTACTTTTCGCCCCTTTCGATTTCCCACAGACCAACTATACATGGCATGTAAGGTCCTAACAGTACGCCAACTATTTGTTTTGCAGGTAATTTTGCTCCAACATACTAACGTTTATTTTAACCCATTACCATCAGATAGAAGAAGAAAAGATTTGGTATGCACTAACTTTCGAACTAAACATGCTTATGCTCAGCGATTCTACTTATTTTTAGGACCCTACTTGTATAATCAGTTTAACAGAATACTAAAGATCTATAGTCTAAGTTATAATAGGTGTAATTTACTAGTTCAGGAATATTTAGCAAAACAGAATTATGCAGACACGGAAAAACTTCTAGAAATTGTAAAATAATGCCTCTTTTCTAATGTAATTAACTTTAATTAATTATTAAGTCTCCACTTTATTGGCTACAATATTGTTCGTAAATTTGTTTAAATATAATATCATACTTAATCTAGTTTAAAATAATATTACTCAACATGTTACTTTTAAGTCATTGAAAATATTGTCTTCTTTTCTTTTATTATTTTGCATCCATTTCATTTTGTTTTTCATTTAAATGTTTTATCTAAATAGATGGCCTGAAACACAGGTTTTTTTATTAACCTAGATCAGGCAGGTCTACATTACAGGTAGAACTAAAAACATTCTCAATTGTAATTCATGTAAATCACAATTGTACTAACTTTTTACTTGAATAAATTATTATTATTATTATTATATTATTATTATTTTGGAAATATACTTCATGTACAGAATTGACCTCTCTACAGATTTATTATATGTATAGATAGATAGATATAATTGAGAAAACTGGAAAAGGCTGGAATACGGGAAACAGCGCTAAATTTATTTAAAAATTATCTTTCGCAGAGAATACAGAAAGTAAAGGTGGGTGAATTTACCAGCGATCAAGCGGAAGTCTCATTCGGCGTTCCACAGGGAAGCGTACTAGGCCCAACACTCTTCCTGGTGTATGTCAATGACCTCTGCAACATGAACATCAATTACGCAAAGGTCTTCTCATACGCCGATGATACCGCTATAGTTTTCTCAGGGAACTCCTGGCAAGATGTGAAACACAAAGCAGAGTCGGGCATGGCCCAAGTAGCTAAATGGCTAAACAACAACTTACTCACGCTTATTACGTCTAAAACGAACTATATATGTTTTAGTATTAGCAAAAGTACACAACCTAATGAAGACTTTAACATAAAAGTACATGTATGCGGTGACATTAATAATATAGATTGTAACTGTTCGCTCATTAAACAGATCGCACAGACAAAATACCTAGGAGTGATACTTGATCAACGTTTATCCTGGTATCCCCACCTTGATCAAGTCACGAATAGAGTTGGAAGATTAAGCTGGATATTCAAGACTCTTAGAAACATTGCACTCTTAGAAATATTTTAAATGAGATCTACGTAGCTCTAGTCCAGTCGGTCCTAATATATTGTATCCCCATTTGGGGTGGGGCTGCAAAAACTAGATTTATCATCATCGAACGCGCTCAACGGGCCCTAATTAAAATTATGTACTATAAAAACTTGGGACACCCTACTGAAAACCTCTATCAAATTAGTGATTTACTTCCAGTTCGTAAATTGTACATTATCCAAACTATTTTAAAAACACATAAATCCTTAAAGTATGACTCCAGCATAACAGCTCAAAGAAGAAAAGACCTTATTGCACAAATTCCCTTTACAATACAATAAGCGATCAGCTATGCTTTATAATAAAATCAACCGGAAAATATACAACTATACAAAAAAATACAACGATTGTAAAAAAACACTAATACTTTAGATTAAATCACTAACTTATAATGACACGGAAGCACTCTTGGAACACATTAAATAAATAGTAATACAAACCACAAATATTTATCCCTACACAACAAATGCGTATCACGCCCTAATCACACGCATATAAGCAAGGAACATAATAATGAACTAATAAACTAGCTAACAACATACAGAACATCACACTACCATACTTCATACACAACACACCACAAATATATCACATTGAAAACACACCTGCAAGCAAGGTTTTAGATTATCTTTATTAGTATAGTAACTTCTATATTTATATTTTTGATTGTTTGTTTTTTTATTTTATTTTTTTTTGTTTAAATTACTAGATTTTGATTTGTATTTCTTTGTTATGGAAGAGCGGGGTTTCCCAACACAGGCATTACTTGCTTAAAGAGAAGCTCCAAATACTGAAAACACGTATGTAAAGTAATGAAGCGATTTTTATTTTATTTATTTGTCATACTTATAATATGATCAAAGCGTCATAATTAAATTGCTAATTGAACACTCATGCAATAACATTTTAATCGAAGATATTTAATAATTAATGGATACAAATGGACAGATGTTAATATTTTTTTAACTATAGTAAAGTATATTTGCGAAGATCACCTTTCTGTACTAGCTACTACTGTGCTGTACTGTACTGGATAAATTAACTCAAAAACGGGAAAACGTCAGTGATTGTTTATTGCATAGCGAGTTTGACAGTTATAAATCAGATTTTTCAGTTGCAGCTTCAGGATTAACTGACGCAGACTATCCATGAATTACGCCGTATCTGTTGATTATAATTTGCACACACATACTGTATATATGTTGAAAAGTTACACAGTTTTGTTTGCACTGGGGTCACTGTTGTGACAAAACTTAAAAAAAAAACCATTAGACTCACACTGTATTCATCAGCACATGCGATTGCACTTACTTCAACTACTTAATGGAATTAAATATAGATTCCTAAACATTCAGTTTTCGGTTTTGTATTTGCAAATACCTAAAAGTGTTTGGGAATTATTTCCCGGTAATACTTTAACTCTGAAGAACAATCTATTCTACTTCTAAAACTTTATATTTACAGTCGCGATACTGAAAGGAAAGCCTCTCTAACAGATACAACTTCAGAATACAATTGAAATAACACAAGTAAATTCTACACGTGTTTCCTAATTATGGTAGGCGCCACATAAATGTGCAATAACGGACATAGACCCACATACATTTGCTAACTTTCCTAATATCAAAAACAGAAATAAAGACATAAAGTTATCTAGAATTTACTTCCATGGTGATTTTTCACTTTCTCTAGTAATGATAAACGGTTCATAATTTAGTTTTAGGGAATCTACGAAGGGATATTAGGGATAGGTCAATGAATAGTGGTACATGGAAGGAGGCAACAAATTTATTTCAAGTTTATGGGGCGCCTACCATACACTTATGTTCTTATAATATAATATTCATGAATATACAGTTCACGATAAATTTATCAACAGGTATTCTTCTATATAATTGTCTCATTATTCCAATATTGCGAGCATCAATCTATTTTGTTTTGGAATCGGATCCCGGAGAGATCCAATCAAATATTTATTTCCTTTTCTTTATCCCCTTGTTCTATTGTTAGAATATAATAGATCCAGAATCCATTTACTTTTAAATTAATGAAACCTACTGTGAATGTATAGATTTTATGTGGTTAAAGTTGTATTGTTGTTTTCTGAAAGGAAGATTTTGCAAGGCGTACCGTTCTGTATGTAGGTCAAAGTGGACGATTTATGCCAATAAATAAAATAACAGCAGTCTGTATTCCGATTGTACCTACTTTAGTTCCACAAGAGAAATCTGACCAAGTTTTATGAGTCGGCCAGCGCGTCCCGGCAACCCATGTAAATTTTATCGTCTCCCTGAACAAAGCATCGTGTGCTTGGCTTGCTGTTCATTCGTTTTATTATTCACTTACCAAGCAACATCTGAAATGTATCACAAATGTAACACATATCCCGATAGAACCTTTTGTTGACATTTTACCAGTTTTTAGTTTTTAGATCCACTATTTTAACACAGGCTTGCCTATTTCGTATTTATTCAGGTAGGGTCTTCATTCAAACAAGGGCAGGTACATTTACATTCGAAAGAGACGATCATCAAAATATTCAAACAAATAGTGTGCCTCGGGACTTCGTTTACGTATGTAGATGTTATGTATTATCACATTTCGGTTACTATGTATGAACCACCTCAGGAATAGTAAAGATGTTAGATCTAAGCACTCGTGCATTTTATTTCCATCGTCTTACTTCCCAGAATTTGAATTAATTAGCGTCACTTATGGATGGTGTAAATATAGGGTTATTTATAAAACACCGACAACCTCTCAGGACTATGTTAATAACATCATAATCAACAACTTTTGTTCTATGACTTTTAAAATTGATCATATTTTAGTTCATCAGGTTTTTAAAAAAGAAGCAAAAAAAAGAAAGAGCTTTCTTTCACTTCGCATAGACTTCGTAACATTTAGAGCGTTCAATTCAAGTTCAATTTTTTTTTTTTTTTTGTATGAAAACCTGATGGACTAAAATATGATGAATTTTTAAAAGTCATAGAACAAAAGTTGTTGATTATGATGTTAGTAACATAGTCCTGAGAGGTTGTCGGTGTTTTACAAATAACCCTGTATACAGCATGTGTTTTATTGTAGAGTTCCGAACCTCTGTATACAAAGAGTTGCTTGAAATGCTGTCGTGCGAACTCGTGATATCTTTAACAGTTTTACTTCATTTAATGCATCATTTAGAAAAATACTTCCATGAATTCCAGGGCATGTCCTTATTAACATTATCATTCAGGTTCATTGACCCAAAATATCACTATCTACCCCGATCCCTAATAATAACAGACTATGTTCCATACTTTACTTGTTTAGGGGCGATTTTCCAATATTCAGATAACTTTTACCGGAGTAATAAAAATGACGCAGGCAGCTTTTGTGAAGAAAAAAAGTCAAAGAGTCCAATAAAAAAAATTGACGATTAAACAATCGTCAACCAGAGATTCTTTTTAAACATGTGCCTACCTTATTTTACTAATAGCTAATGCACTAATAGGTACTTACTTAGGTTATTCATAATTATAAAGTAAATATGTAATTCAGCCCGTCTAAGTCTGCCCTTGTCACGATATGATGGCAGCATTGCCTCGCTCCCTCAACCGCAACCTCACCCGCTCTGTCCAGCGGTACACTAATAGTAAGCAGAGAAATAATTAAAACACATATAAAGGTGTATACAGCCTGATTTTTTATTACATTAGGTAGAAATTCAATACGATATTTAAAGAATAGAATACTCTTTATTGTGTACACCATATAAGTAACAGAAAAAATAAATTAAGTAAACATTACAATAGGGTGACACAATGGGCGGCCTTATTGCTAAGAGCGATCTTTTCAAGACAACCTTTGGATGGATTTTAAAGAGAAAGGAAATACAGTACTGTTGGTAGTCTTAGGTGTACGATTTAAATGAATAAATACATGATAGCTAAATAAATACAATTAAAATTATGAATCAAAAAACATAGAACCCAAGTAAAAATGATCATAGAGAAAGGTAGTGATGTTTGACCATTGTTTTAAAACTGGACAAAGATTGAGCACGTCTTACTGACTTGAAAGATTTTTATTATTCGATTAAAAAGTTTTGTAAGATTTTATTTCACTGTTTTGTAGGCGGCTTATGTTGATCTATATATTTTAAGTTCTTGTAATAAGTTTTTTTATTTTTATTTTCATTGTCCTCACATGAAGAAGCAGGTACATGTAACTAAGATTTTCGTAAAACATCACACGATTTAAAAGAGTGTCCGTGGAGTTTCTTGCACGTTCTTCTCCAGAGATCTATGCTTTGAAAGGTGCAAATAGCCTCATGGTTTTGACTGACCGACCTTGACATTTCAAAAGTGCCTCTAAATGGTTTAATTGAAATAAATGCTTTGAATCTTGAATCTTGACGTGATTAATATGTATTATTAATATGAGTTAAACAGCGGTCAGACAGACAGATCTGGCGAAACTATAATCATTCTTTTTTTGCTACTGAACCCCAAAAAAAACTGCTTAGCGGTAGATATCTATATTTTTGTTAGCATGACATAGGTAACAGAGCATGTTTTTCTTTTTAAGTTTAAAAAATGTGTCCTTGATACCAAATTCCTGAAAAAAATGTATGTCGATTAGAATCAGACTGTATAAATATAATGTTGTGAGTGTCGCCACATGTCACGTAGTGTGCCCGCCACGATGGTGGTGGTTGCGGGAGCGGGCAGCCGCCCTGACGGGAGCGCAACCACAATGTTTCACTCATACGTCTGCCAAGCCAAGCACTTTTTGAAACTAGAAACAAATTATAGGAATAGAGAAAACTGTAGGTACTTAAACAGACATAGAACTTATCACCAGGTCTTTAGGTTTTTATTATTTGTGCGGCAATCGTCTTCTTATGGTGTGGGTAGTAACTAGTAAGGTCTATAGATCCCACACCCTAGTGTCAGAGTTTCTAAACCGACTCAAGGGTCTCATGGTTTAACGACCATGACCACCAGCTTTTACGTGCCTTCCGAAGCACGGGATTATTCTTTTATCAGACAATCAGGTGATTCAAGCCTGCAATGTCCTAGACTTTACAAAGTATACTTCCCGTGGGAATCGAAACCACGACCAAATCGAACCCACGACCATATACTACATAGTTCGTATAATACATCATCTGTGAAAATTTCAACTGTCTACCTATTACGGTTCTTGAGATACAGCTTGCTGACAGACAGATGGACGGACAATAGTAAAAGGGTACAGAACCCTAGAAAACCGGCCAAGTGCGAATCGTACTCTCATACGAAGGGTTCCGTACCATATACCGAATAAAAACACGTTTTTTGAATGGCCCCCATTCAGGAAAAGTGTTTTTAATCGGTTTAATTTTTAATTAAAATCATTTTTTTTATGTATTGTTACACATTGAAAATTTCAACTGTCTACCTATTACGGTTCATGGACATGAGACACAGCTCGCTGACAGACAGACGGACGAACGGATGGACAGAAGGACAGCGGAGGCTTAGTAATAGGGTCCCGTTGGTTACCCTTCGGGTACGGAACCCTAATAAATACATACTTAGTATTAAATCTTGCACGTTGGTTATTATAAGCTATTATTGTTAGTTATTACATTAAGACTTAATATGAAAGCGTCCAACTCCAAATAACATGGAATAAGGTCAAGATGCTGATTACTTATTATTATTAGTTAGTTATTAATTTGTTTTATCACTATATTACTATATATAAAGTCCTCCGCCGCGTCTGTCTGTCTGTCTGTTCGCGATAAACTCAAAAACTACTGCATCGATTTTCATACTGTTTTCACCAATGGATACAGTGGTTCTCGAGGAAGATTTTAGTATATAATTTGTTAAGCGAGCAAAGCCGTGGGCATCAGCAGTTATATAAATTTGTTCCTAATAATTAAACATTTTTCTTTAATAAAACTAGTCTGATGGAGCAGGAAAACATATGTATTTTCTCCGCATACTAATGTAAATGTTTCCTTCGTTATTTCCAAGCCAAGTCTCGATATTATTAAAATAAAAGGCAAATGTTTAATAACGTGCGTAATTACCGAGAAGTATGAGAATTGTCGAAACTCATTGAAATAAGAATAAATCATTACTTGTACAGAAAAGGTATATACCGCAAACATCTGGTCATATTATTTACCATAAATTACATGCTTTACACGCACTGTATAAATACCTACTCTACATATTGTAATTGACTTTATAGATAAGAGATAGAGACAGAGAAGTTATTATAAGTTTATATGTTTTGGTGTTTATGTTTTTCTATACTAATATTTTAAGGAGGAAAGATTTTGTTTGTTTGTACCAAATAAGTAGGCTCCGAAACTACTGAACTTAACTGATCTTAACCATTTTTTTTCACCAGTAGAAAACTAAATTATCAGGAAGAAACATAGGCTATAATTTATTTTCAAAAATATTAGAGATCCTTAAGAAAATAGCAGAGCGGACGAAGTCGCGGGCGAAGTGCTAGTTCGATTAAATATTCCAATGAGATTTTTTGGGAAAAGCCTGTCACACTATTGCCAATCATTGTAACTCCTAAAAGCAAGAATTAACGGTGGCGACCACCATCGCAACACACAAATACGAAGACTGTAAAGCTCAACTAGTTCCGGAAAACGATTCAACTGTCATGGATCCCACACGAACTTTTTTAATACCGACGCACTATGACATGCTTCGTGAAATTCTCTATTAAGTTAAGTGTATAATTTTCGGCATTAAAGGTACCTTCCCTCGGGGTGGCATTCGTTTTTCCGCTCTGTATATTGCGTTTCTGCGCCACCCAACATCTTGCTACTTTTAATAGTCCATTTTATGACCTACGAATGCTCTTTCTTTTTTAGTTTTTTTTCAGTATTGCTACTTCTATATTTTGCTATCGATCTGTCTGCATAACAAGACATGGGCTTCTCAATTCGTCAGCTAACCACAGACGGCCATTGGTCGTGACAACTTGATATAATCTTGGTGTACGTAGTGATGGCGTTATATAAACATACGCCTTGACCAACTGTTTCACATTTCTGTACTTGTTTTATTTTTACATTAAATTCTTAGAAAATGTTTGTTTTAATATATGAGGGTGATTTTTGAAATACTTTGCAAAAACTATTTTGAAATTTAACATAGATCTTACCAATACCTAAAGAAGAGATATAATCGTATATTTTTATTCATCGCATTTAATGTCATGATAAGTCTGATTTCGGCTATCGATCATGCACCAGATTATATCTAATAGATTGAATAATAAAAGCTTATGGCACGGAGAATATTCGGACAATATTCGTAATGCAAAAAAGGAACTTAATTTTATTATGCTTTTTACTGGTGACTTAACTATTTTAAAGCAAAAAATGTTTGTATTCGAAGTTAAATACCGAAATACATACGTGTTTTGGGTTATAATGTACCAACCTACTAACCGTCTCAATACTATAATACAAATTTGATAAACAGAAGACGATGTACTGTGGAGCACAAATATTGCAGACTCATCCTCCTCCGCGCCAACATAAGATATTGGAAGAGGGTTAGGCAGCCGGACCAAATCTGTACCTATTATGGTAATAGAGTCCGGCATCCAACAGTTTTGATGATAGAGAGCTCACTAATAAAATATTTCATCTAACGTCAATGTTTATTCAGTGTGCCGCCGAACATACTTTCATATTGAAACGGGTCGGTGAATAGTTAGAGCGTACTCCACAAATCGCGATTCAATGTGAATATTCAATCCCTTATTGAGTTATCGAGTGATATATACGATAAAAATGGACGTGCGGAACGATAAAAACGTGAAAAAGTTCATTTCAAGGGATAAACGACTAATCAGTAGTGTGAACCACGGGCAAACATAAATAAATGTCGTTTAAACGTTGTCGATTGCTTTCTTTAGAGAGATACACACTGGATCGTGGGGACGGACGCAGACGGAATGTTCGAGAGCTCACTCCATTCGCCCCTTGTTTGTCTGTCAACACAAATATTGAAAATCCATTAGCAACCACCGTTCGAGCGCAAAAAAGTCGATATTAAAAATAACAAAGAAATCGGGCCGTTCAAAGTTTCTCGTCGCGAAGGGGAGTTACTTTGAGATGTTTATGTTATATGTACGACTTGTGCGAGTCTCTGCATGCGAAATGCGGGAACATTTCGACAGTTCATGCAGTGAATTAGTGTTTTGGAAACAGTGTTTTGCAGGCCAGTTCCCCAGACGCACATTTGTGTTGCGTTTTGCCATCAAATTATTGTTCCCTATCAGCTATGGCAATTGGCGAGTACTCCTACATAAAGGACTGCATCGATTGTTGAACAACTTTTATTACTTTATGCGGTTGGGAAAATATTACACGTTTGTATGTTTCAAAACAGGCGAAGTTAATATTTTTATTCTTGCCTAGTTTTTGAAGTTGTTCTTTGAACTGAATTAATGAAAACGTTATTGAATATACTTCTCAGAGTTTACGAGTGGAGACTAATTTCTAGAATGGTCGGTGGCACAGGGATCATAGTTGCCGAGAATAGTTGTTACCAGCCAGTGGTCTGCTGAAAGCCTACACCAATGTAATAATGAAAAGGACCTTATCCTGAACTGATTCACGTGAATGAATTTCAATTATATCAATAATATCATCATCTGCCTAGCCTTTTCCCAACTATGTTGGGCTCGGATCCCAGCCAAGCAGGATTCAGCTGAATACCAGTATTTTCAATAATAATAATATGAACACCAATTCAAAACACCAAGAACCTTAAAATTCGGGCGTTTCCCTTTCTCTTTTTAAACATCTACAACTGCTATTACTTCCAACCGGTTTATAAATAAACCAACCTTTAACCAAAACTTTGTGCCGAATTCGGATACAATGATTATCCGAAACAGCCATAAAGATTGTAATCAGTAATAACGTTGGCAGTTCACGTGTTTCTGCTAGCGTGTAGTGTAAAGTGTAACAATGCGGTACAAATTGGCAGGGAGGTGAAACCACGCGTGTGCCAGGCGCTCGCGTCGGCAGCGCACACAACGACTAATTGCGACAGACGTGACTCACGACGCGTAGTTGTCATATATACGATACGAACGTAGCCGAGTGTATACGAGTATATCCGAATGCACTTAGTTGGATATGTGGAATACGCAAAGGTTTGAGAGTGGTAATTAGGGTAATATCAGCTATACTCGGTGAGAGCCCCAGTCCTCTACACATTTGTAAGCCAGGTGACTTGCAGAGAGAGGCTATAGACAAACTGACATTCTATCAGCGATAATGACTGACGAAAAGTCAAAATGTAAGTGACATTTCGTTAGCTAATGTCAATCCCATTAATTATTTTTTAACGTGAAAGAGGCTCTTGGTATGTGACATTCTGTCAGCGGTAGCGTGGCGGGGGCGATTGTCAAAACGTCAAAAGTGTTATGGGATTGTCAAACACTGCCAAAATTTCATGTGACCAATCCCTGGTCTTTTTTTTAACTGTTTTTGAAACGAGTACACGAACGAACCTACAGTTTGCTTTTGCAAAAAAGACCTGCTAAAAGATTTTATGGTAACACATTCCCTCTGTGGTACACAGGTTGCTGCAATGAACCAGCACGTTAGTAACCAATAAAAAACAGTTGAAGCAGAGCAAGCCAAGAGATTGGTCAGTGGCACGGGCCAGCTCCTAACTAACCAACAATTGGTTGATTAAACGAGGTGATTGTGGCAGTAATCTCTCGTGACCGTCCGTTGTGGCGGTCTGAAATGAGGCCCACTGGCGTTTGGAGTTTATTGTGGCCTTCTATTTCTTTTGTACAAAAATTCTAAGCCATGACTCAGTTTAGAATCTAAACTGTGTTATACTGCAGGCAATTTGCACTATTTTTTTGAATTTACATAAATTCAAATCAAATTAGCCATAGAAATTCCGCTAGTTTTTTCTTAATAGGGATAAAACAAAGAAAAATCAAGAACAAGTAACAACAGTCCCACAGGACGATGACAACTGAAGTAGGTAACTTTGTCTTTAGATATCGAGAAGATCGTGGCTAAATAATTACAGTCGCACGGGTCGATCTTCAAGGCTAAGCATTGCTTGCCAAAGTCGACCCGTAGTAGGGTGGCCACCTGACTCTATCGCGATTCCTCAGTGCTTATCCTGTTGGTTACGGCTATCCTTTGCAGATCTTCGAAAGTTGTTACAGGTGGTCAGAATTCAAGAAAACTGATATCCGTCTTTCCCAGGGTTTTTGTGTTACCCCGATACAGGGTTGTGGAGGTCAGACAGACAGACGCTCCATATCTGGTTTTCAGCTGCATTTCTCCAGTAACATAGTTTGGAAATGGTTGATTGACTGTCATTATATATTATATCGATGCTCACCACATCTGCGATATTTCACTAGCCAGTTAAATTTTAAATAATAATTATCATTTTATTAAAATAATTGCTCCATGGATTCTTGTTAGTATTACAGCTAACGTAACTAAGTTGGTACTTGTAACTAATAATAATTTTCTAATTAACATATTTTCCTGGAACATCAGACCCACAGTTATGCATATGGGTCCAATACTCCAGGTAAACTCCATCTGGCCTATCTTCAATCACCTTCAGGATGCCATTGTTACTACCCCCAATCCTTCGTAACAATGATGCCGTTCTTTTAAGCATGATTTCTGAAAAGCTAATCGGTAACCGATTCAACAGACATGCCTGACCCGCTATTTGCGATATGTGCTAGAGTGGTGTTTATATATATATAAATACCCTCTTCATCCACATACTAAGACAAAATGCCAGACAGACATAAACCAATAAGAAACCAACACTTTCACTAAAACTGCGACAACATGACATTGTATTCACAACAACGCGTCACATCGTAATCAAACTGATCGCTACACAAGTACTTCCATGTTTGATAGTCAATATTTCCTGGGCATTAATTTAATTAGTCGACAATAATTGAGTTCACAATTGATATCCCTGGGGTGATGTCACATGTCCCGGCTACGTTCGGGGAGCAAAATCCAGTTATCGACGGTGATTGGGCCCACAACGCCTCGCAATACGATTAAACGAGGAATCAATATCAAACTAAGCGGGAAATAGCTTCGAACAATATAAGGTGTGCACCGATAAATAGCTTTGTTTTGTTTTGTTGTTTTTTTTTTGTTTGTCTTGAGTGATTTTTGGGGTATGTTGTATGGTTGTTGCGTTTCGGCACGACAGTTGCGATCATTGCCATGCCCCTATTATCTCTTCTTAAGAGTTCCATTTCTTGGAAAGTATCCCGAAATATGTTATGGAAGACTTGAGTTTTGAAAGGGGTGTTAAAAATGTAAATGTATACTAATGTAAATATATACTAGTGCCATGCTAAAACGCAGCAGCTGTAATCTTTTGATATGTCATCGAAAAGTGTCAAACTTCGTAAGATTATAAAATAACTTGGGAGTTCGGTGACTCTCGATAAATTGTCAACTGAACATTCGGACTACTTACCTACTTTTTACGCATCAAAATTTGATAGTTTATAATTTCTCGATTTCATTCCAAGAAATTGTGAACTGAAATAAAATGACGACCAATCAGAGCACATGTCTACAAGAAACTAGGAACTCATTTGTTTTTTAGATGTGACGTCACATGTACGCTATAGAGTTACGAATTGAATGGAGTCGATTTAAATTTCAATCAAAATAGAAAGTTTACAATCTCTCAAGCTTTTTATAACCTCCGAAATTTGCCAATAGTAGGAGTAGCAAAAAAATATAGTAGAGTGGTAGTGTCCGTAACCATGATCTACGAATCGTAACCATTCGCTACGCGTCGTAGCACTCGTAGCAAACGGCTACGACTCCTAGATAAATGAACTACGCAATATTGGAGTGGAAATAAACTGCTATATCTGTATTTGATTGACCGTAACAAAGCGCTTCAGATTTTGAAATCAATTTTCTAGATTTTATTTATGTTTCTTTTAAAAATAGTTCTGTTTCTTTTTAACTATGAGAAACATTTGACATCAATTGACCCCGTCATAATATAATTACGCAACGTTTATGCGTATTGTACAATCCATTATTTTCCTTTTGATATTAATGGAACAAGCAATCGAGATGTATTTTCGGCCGCCTAAGGCCAGTAATTGGCTAATTTCACTCGTATTTATTATTATTGGTATTTGTTTAATCAAACACTGTTACGGTGCATGGTTTGATGTTTATAACTTCATAAACCTATTTCTAGTTCATAACTCTGCTTTTAATGTGGCATTTCTGTTATTGAAAGGATTACGTTAATTTTTTGTATGAACTTTGCACTGTATGTTTACTTCGGAGTATTTAAAACAGCTGTGTTTACTCAGTTTTGATGGTAGAGAAATGCTGTGTTTCGATTTGTCTCGAACCAAAGTTTTTTACGAGTATGGCTAAACTTGTCAATGATATTAATTTGAAAGACAGTCCCGAAAGTCATTCCTCTTCTAAATGATCTTCAAATGTACTGCAAAGCAAACTAAGCAATAGCTTCTAGCTTCCATATCTTATAATTTGAACTCGAAACAGTAATAGAGATACTTCAACATTGGCTTTTGATAGCCTCCTGGCTCAAGATGCCGCTTTCTTTGAAATAAAAGTTTCAAGTGGGATCATGACTGTATCGAGGCTACGTATTTGCCGGCGCCGGGGCCACATGCGGGCGATTCTATGTCTTTTGCCTTCGCAATACTGTGTCACCTCATGAAACCTCCTCCGTACCGTCTCACGATCGAATTCAACTTTCTTTTGATGGACGAATTCGCATTTCTAGTTCACGCAAGAATTCACTCCACGTTAAATTTTTCTCTAACAACAGCCATTGAAACTTCGCCTATTCAGCATGAAAGTGTACGTATGAGAGTTAAAAGGGCAGCAGCAGCCTCCGATAATGGTCGCATTTTTAAATCCTGTTACTGTACAGTATTGCTATTGTTCTGCTGTTCTTTTGTCCCGTGTTTTATTCTTTTTCTAACGTTATCTCGGGTCATTGTAGCTTCCGATAATATCTGCTCCAATACTTTCTCTTTAGGACAGGACAGTACTTATTGTTCAGATGAGGCTCATAGCGTAATCTGTTTTTGGGACTTCCTTCAATGTACATATTCTTTGACGTAAAAAATGTCTTACCCACTCGAAAATTTCATCTTGTTATATATTTTAATGCATATATTTGAATAAATGCATGACATTGTGCCTTGTTTCACTTTTAACCGATAAAGGCGATTGTCAATCATAAACTGTAGGACCTCACTGTATCACTGCCTTATAATGCAACGCTTATCACCTCCCCAAACAACAAAGACTTATTAATTTTAATATTACGAGAGCCAACTGTGTTTAAACGTCTAATTAATTGGATTTCCTTCTGAAGCCCGCCCACAAACTAATTTACATCGGGCCCTAAACAATAACACTGAATGAAGACGCGTTCAATAACGAAAATTGCCCTAAAATGACTTGCCAACGTTCAGTAATACTTTTGAACAGAATTGATTTATTGTAACATAATTTGAAATGGAATCTACGATCAAAGAACGTTCTCTGAAAATTTATATTACAACATCCTTTTACAAAGCCTTCTGTTTTCCTGTTTAAATGACTCATTATGATATAAATATATTATGCAATGCAGGTCGCATGTTTAAAAAAGATTGTCAGCGAATGTATGAAATAATTGCTTTCAATACACGGGACGGATGACGTTATTATATTACTACTATCAAAGCATTTTCAGCGTTTTTCAAAAAGGTAGGTATTTATTGAGGCAAGTGGCTAGTGTACAGTGTGACACAGGTAGCTACGGAACACAATTACAACTTTTATATAAACACGAAGTTTAAACACGACCTGCGAAATAAAATTTGTAAGGGTATAGACAGACAAAGAACGATAGATATTGAATTTTCTTTATCCTCGAAAAGTAATGAGATTTGCCGACACGCGTTCGCTTATGGAGCTAGAATCCCTCGGCTGAAGTACGAGTAAGAGATTTACTTATCGTCTTTGATCATCCAAAAAATATTCCTATTTTGTGTTTATATCAATAAAGAGAATATGGAAATATCAACAGCTTTTCAATCTTCATAGTTTGTTTGTAAAGTATGTATTGATTTTTGGGAACAAGCAGTGGTTTTGGAGAGTATATTTACCAACATCAAGAGATTTTTATTATGAAAACAAAGTTTTTGAATAGATACAGTTGAAAGTTATAAGACAATGGATACACTGTTGAGTCATGACAATGGTTTTGTTTGACTAGAACGTGCTTGGATGTTTTGCAAGACTTGGAAGACAGCTTTTAAATAACAAACTAATAGAAAAGCACCTAGCTGCAATAGCGTCATATTTGACAGTCGGCTAGCTTTTATTTGTATTTACATGTTGAATGTATAATGGGCTCGCTTTGCCGCCGTGCTACCCGTATGTTCGTGTTCGTCAGTGGCTTAAAACAGAGGTTGTCAGACAAGCCTTCGTTTCCGCCACCTAATAGAACCAACATTGTGTGCTACTCGACACAATGGCACTGTTATGAATACATAACGAGGCATTAGCCCAAATATCTTTTGAGCGTTTATTAGCTACACAAATAATACACCCGGGTGATAAATTAGCTAGGTTCTTATCGTCTTGCTCTTTGTCATGGGTGATAGGGTTAACCAAATTGAACTGGTTCTTTCACCATGGTAAAAAAATATTGAGTTGTGACCGAAATATTTGAATCAGTTAATTAGGTAATATATTAGGTAGTATTGTGAATATAGGTACGATTGAATTGGAAAAGGCTTGTTTTCTGAAACTAGGCAAATGTAAGAAAGAATAGTTTTCACTGTCTCGAAGAATGAAATCTACATCTGAGTCATCTTATTTTTATGTTAGGACTTATAAACCAGTAATTACAAACAACGTGCAATATTGCCCACTTTATGTTAGGACTTATAAACCAGTAATTACAAACAACGTGCAATATTGCCCACTCATTCCATTGACAAGAAAATGACAAGGACAAGCAGAATGTGTAAAATTATAAAGTGTAAAGTTTTATGATGGGGTTTTTACTTTCAATTTTGTATAAGTAAGCGTTAAGTTGAAAGGCCCTTAAGAAAACAAGGTGTTTCTCGTAAACTTGAAACTGATTGCACCGTAAACTTAAGCGCGCTGAGATCCAATTAAATTTACTATAAGAGGCTTCTGATGTTCTGAACCAATCAAAGTTGCATTAGTCTTGAGTACGTACGTTCTTACGAAAGTGAACTTTATATTGTGCAATCGCAAAAGGATTATGAGTTGTGAATTGAATGAGCTGGAAGATTATGTTAGGTATTAGAGTAGTATCTAGGTATGTTTTCGTTGTTTTTACGACCAAGAGTGCGGTTCTGTCAACAACTTAACGTGATATCTTTTCAGAATTGAACATGAGCTGTCTGTCCATACAGCCAGTCTATTCTGTCGACACTCACCATGGACACTTAGGTGGAGGGAACGACATTTGGACTGTCATTCCATCTTTTATGTATGCTTTGACAGCTCACTTGTCGTTCACTTCACCTAAGTTTTCACTTCAACATGTTTACAGAATCACTGCACTGCTGTAAAGATGGAATGACATTTCATGTGAAATAAGTTTTCACGGTGAAAGATTTTCAGAATAGACCAACAGAAATAATACCCAAAATACTGTGAAATAATAAGTTTCTGCAATAAAAATAAATTGGTTAACATGTAAGTCTACCTGTATTTAGTACAACAACAAATAAAACAAGCAGACAACAATGGTACACAACTTCCTAGCAAGGAATCACATGTTAAAGTGAATAAGTTATATCTATACGCGGCAGGGTGCCCATTGTCGACGACAAATTACGGCTGCTATTTAAGGCACGATAAATTATCCCTTTATATAGCGTTATTTACGCAACACAATTTATATTGCGTATATATGTGGTGGTTGGTTGCAAGCTATTCGAAAAATTCAGAGAATTACATCTATCACCCTCTTTTCTTCAGCGAATTGCGGAAAAAAATCATGTTCTGCGCTTTTTTTAACGAAAGAAGTAAAAGACGGAATGTGTAGCGAGAGCAGGACTGTAACAAGGTATTTAAGCAGAAGTTACGATACACCCCGGCTCCAATAGCCGCTGTAAATAACGCTCTATCTGCGCAGCGCCGCCGCGCGCCCTGCCAAATTGCTTGGCAACCTCCTCAGACTTCCTCTTTGAATAATATTATAACAAACCGAACAACAAAGCAAAAATAAAACTTATTACGTCCCCCACTCGAACTCACATAGTGCACTCGACGACGGCCACTTAATCTGCCGATTTAAGTAGATTAAAAAAAAAATGTTTGAAACATCGCGTACGTGCAGACGCCGCTTTACGCCCCGGGCGTAAATAAGTAAGTTAATATTAAATACGGAATAGTCCTTTAAAATCCAATTTGCGCAAAATATGCTGATAAAAAAACGTCCCGATAAAAAATCCGATATTGAATGGGAATTATAATCTTAGGAAAAGAAAGGAACTTTCTCTTCCGAGAAAATTACTGTCATTGTTGACACAGCCGGTACTTAATATAGATTAAACAACGAATTTATAAACAAGGAAATAATTTGTGATGTTTTGAGAACAATAAGCTGTAAACAATGGATATGAAATTTAACCAACGCAAGCGAACAGATAATGAGTACCTTCATAATATGTACACATTCGACATTCTAGATCATTAAAATATTTTACAAATAGGCACATTCATTTGCACTTTAATAATGCGCATAGTTATCTCACCGATGTCGACCAAAGTAATAATTATAATAATGGTTACATAACTAACCTACTGTTTATTCGTAAATATCAATGTAAATAAGTCAAACAGGTATAATTTGCGTGTGCCGTTATCGGCCGCAAACTGCCCACCCGTCGGTGCAGTCAACTAAAGTAGGTACTAAATGATACGAAACATATAATTTTGTACTGCATCAGTTAGTATCTATAGAATTATTGAGCGCAGTTGTTTTGTATTTCAGCTGTTTGAAATATTGTGAACGATTGTATATTGGGTCCCTGGGAGTAAATCATGCGTACGTTGTGCACCGCAACAAAACAGCATGTATGTGCTACGAATAAGCGTAAATGGTCGCTGCTACGGCGTAGGCTGTAGTCATCTCGTAGCTATTTCGTAGCAGTGTCTGTTACAAGATCAATTGCGTTCGATGTCATGCATTCTGTGTCGGATCACGGTATCGTAAAGTACAAAGCGTTTCGATGTGTGTGATATGTGATGTTTTCGAACATTGGTTTTCTTTGTCTGAAATCGCCAACTTGCCTTGAGTAAGCCTGGTATGCTCCAACCTTCTTATGTATGACAAGAGGCGTTTACCGTGGTGACGGGACCCTTGCAAACTGGCATTAGGGTTCCGTACCAAAATGGTAAAAAGAAACCCTTATGGTGTGACTAAGTTCGTCCGTCTGTCACAGCTGGATGTCTGCATAACTATTAATGCAATTAACTTGAAATTTGGAATAGTTTTAGATAACGTTTGATCAACTACTTTGCTTTAACTTAAAAATTGAAATCGGGGATACTAGCGCATCATATAATGTCAAACCTTTTCCTTTTTTTTAGGCCCCATGGTTCGCGACTTTTGACTTTTTTTTAAAGATTTTGTCCGTTGTTTCGCCCTATCTCGGACATTTGCATAGAGAAAAAATTGTAGTTTATATAAAGATTACAGGAAAAATAAAACGAGTTTTCTAAATAGCACACCTTTTCAGAAATCCTCAATAAAAAATTATTCGTATTATTAAATTCGTATATAAAAAATTATTATTATTCGTATAGGTTCGCGACTTTTGACTTTTTTTTAAAGATTTTGTCCGTTGTTTCGCCCTATCTCGGACATTTGCATAGAGAAAAAATTGTAGTTTATATAAAGATTACAGGAAAAATAAAACGAGTTTTCTAAATAGCACACCTTTTCAGAAATCCTCAATAAAAAATTACATCATCTAAAACTGCAACATAGGCAAACCAACATAAACAGCATAATAATCATAATCATTTTATTGCTTTGCAAACATGGGTATGGTACATACATAGTTGTTTTTATAATGATAAAGTTCTCCATATTTTACCGTCACTTGGGCATGCAAAGGTTTACAATTTCAAATTAAAAAAATACTGGTAGATCATGAGAATTACAATATAAAAAATGTCAGCGTAATTACATAAATAAAAATTAATAAAATGTCAGTGTGATTACATCAATAAAAAAATATAAAAATGTCAGCGTGATTACATATTTAATAAAAATTAAATAAAATAGTAGCACAGAGGACGATCATAATAATTAGGTATGTCAATCAGAGCAATAATAATTCAATTAGTTAGTGAATTATCATTAAGAAAATCGTCAATTGTGTAATAAGTTTTCATGATTGAGAATTCGTTTAGCACCCTTCTAATACAGTCATTATTTTTATATTATTAGGTACTCTATTATATACGAGGGGAGCAGTACCAAAAAAAATTTTTTTCATTCAGCCAAAGTTACCATGATCCAAACTTCACAGTCGGAGATCGTTCATACCAGTATTAGGGACATACACTGAGAAACTGTCAGGTTTAATAAATTACCACACGTCTGATCGTCGCGGGCTCTTTCTCTAAATTTTCAGGTTTTATACGATGGTACGGAACATTTGGTGCGCGAGTCCGACTTACTGCTATTATTAGTTTTCTTAGTGTAGCTTTTCGGGTTGGTCGCGTCACTAGGTCTTAAAGATATTGAAAAAAGATTTAGAAATAATTAATGAGCCTATTCTTAGCGTTAACTTACCGCTTACGTTTAACCTTATGGCTGTAGGTGTACAACCAATTATTGTTATTGCCGGAATAATTATGGCATGCGTGGGAAGTGATAAAGTCAAGTGCTTCAAATAGCCTCCTCCGATAATACATTTAGGAATATTTTGAAAAACTGTAATATTATTATTACAAAATGCTAACTGTATACATCAAAAGGTTAGGTAGAGGTTCACTTAAAGTACATACACATTTCACCACTAAGATATTTTTAAGTTCTAGCAAGAGGGGCGAGCTTATTGCTCAACAATTGTTGGTGAGCCTAATAAATAAATAAATTAATTAATTGAGCCCAAATTCATACTCCGGACTTCATCATCTGTCTAGCCATTTCCCAATTATATAGTGGTCGGCTTCCAGTCAAAGCGGATTCAGCTGAATGCCAGTATTTTACATGGATCAGCTGCCTAGCAGACCTCCACAACTCCTGGGTAACACCGTAGTTCTTGATAAGACTGGAGTCAAATTTACTGATGATGTTATTCTTTAATCACGAGCTGTTCCTCGGGCTTACGTATGAAAAAAAAATGTATTTAGATTAAACCCAAAAACACTTTCTAGACCCGGGGTTCGAACCTGGGACCCTATGGAGTCCTAGGTTCGATTCCCGGGTCTGCAGGTCTCGGAAGTATCACTTTCAACGAGGCAGTTTATACAGCGTGTAACAAAATAAACGCAAAAGCTGAAAGCTGCAAAAGGGGCATAGGAAATATAATTAAATGAAAAACTTTTACTACGGCACCAAAGCCACTACATGTAGTCGAGTTATACACAATTACATTTATGGAACAGTAGTTTATTTTAGTTTGTGGGTATTTCCTTTAATTGAACGTTATTAATTGTCCGTGTTTATAATACATAGATGAGCTTTATTTCAATTTTCTTGAACCTTGATCTATCGCTTGCTTTTGTGGGTGTTTATTGGTTCTATACTATAATATTGAAACTAGATTTACTTCAAAGTACCTACACAATTAAATAGCACTTTATCGGGTATTGGTTATAAGGGTGAGTTTCCATTGCGATTGTTTATCCGCTTGAGAAAATTACATTGGTTCGGAAAATAATTGGTCTCCATTGCAACGCCTTCATCAAACAATAAAGTTTCTGTTAGCAAACGAATGCTCGCCACCAAACGTTCGCAAGGAAACAATCGAGAATTGATGCTCGGGGTGTGGACACACCCGATAAGTATGGAATATAATTTTGTCATACATAGAGTGGTCGAGAATTCTCGCTCTGGTAGAGAAGAGGTAATCTTCTCCACCAGGACGGGAAGTCTCGATGTAGTTGTACTGATCGCCTTTTTTGTTTTATTTTTTTATTTAAGGATCGGGAATCATCAAATTACAGCTCCCGGCCTGGGTGAAGCAGAATGGAGTATCAGACTCTTACCAACTAAAACCCTTCCGTGTTCCTCCTAATGCCCTTTGCTTTCCTGGGCCGTGACTCTTTCGAACAAATTCCGCACCCCGGCAGGCACTGGCCCTAGCAGGCCACGTCTAGTTACCGATCGCCTACCGACGGTAAGGTCGCTCGTACACAGTCAATCGTGAACGCTATCCACTATCAAAATCAATTATCTGAGCCGTGGATCGCGTTCAAGACTTAACGACCGAATTCGGTTGGTAGGCGATCTGTAAATAATTATGTAGACTTCCAACCTAGGCTTCAAACTGAATATAGGAAGTACCCAATCTCCATCATCAGAGCGTCAAATTGTCTGCTTCCCGCATGCTAACCTAGCTAGATATTTAGGTCAACACCTGGCGGCTCACACATTGTTTCCGCCTATTCGCGGCGTCAATTAAGGTTCCTAGTGTGGGCTGTTAGAAAATATCTCACTACAATGTCAATCATGTATTCTGAGTTTCTGACATATATAGCAACAAAAATACAGCGATACTTTATGTGTAGTTTGTGTACTGCATTAATTTTTAAACCTTAACCTGCACATAAAAAATGAAAGAAAGAATTAAAAAATATATTTAGCACAAACATGAGATACGCACGGAACATAGAACTGGCGCTGCAGTGCAATTCTGTTAACATGTCGGAGTGAAAACTTAGGCGGAGTGAACGACAAGTGAGCTGTCAAACCATATAAACAAGATGGAATGATAGCACACTTGTCGTTCATTTCTACCTAAGTGCGGTGGTGAGATGTTGATAGAATGGAACAGCTGCTTTTATATATTCGGAGTCTATCTTATAGGAACCGATGTTTTTTCTGGGATCAAAAATAAGGCACTCACTACAGGAAAATTGCGCCCATAAACTTCTTCCTAATATAATATTACGCTATAAAGCTAAAATAGTTTTTTATATGGGTTGCTTTTGACTCTTTTCAGAGCGACTAAGTCAACGATGATGGAGTGAACTTACCCAGAAGAAGCCAGTTGACTCTTACTTAGGTATACATATTTTGGTTCTGCGCATGTAACAAACTATGAGTGTACGGTTTCGTAAAGCCAATATGTGATTATCTACATAAGTTAACATGACAATGTACAATTATTATGTCTAGTACGCGCCACAAGACAAACGTTCTAAATTATGATAGATCAAATATCAATAGCTTGGCGTCGTCGACACTCACACAACTGAGTTATGTTTCGGCATCAACCCGATGAAATTCAATCTCTGCTGTTATGTAATAAAGTAAACAAAGAAGATTTCACTTTAGCAGTATTTTAATTTTAATGTAGTCTACTTTAATTTTATGTAAATACCAATCAGCGTTGTCAACAGTTTCATTCGCAGCCGGAAAATGATCCTGTTGTGCATAGTTAGTTACTTAAAATTGTATTTATTTACAGTTTTCGTTATTTTACTTAGTAGTTAATTTAATTACCATACACAGAGCTGCTCTTCATTTTTTGAATACCCTGAAGAGCATAAAAATATTCCTGGTTTTGATGTTCAGAAAAGAATTTATTTTGAAGCACCTAAAATTAATGGTAATAAATTCGTAAATCTGTTTTAATGTTGTGGTTGTGATTAAGATGATTATTTGCATCTGATGGCAAATAAATAGGGTTAACGTGGCGGTTGAAATATGTGTGCAAACTGTGTTGTAGACGGTAAACCTAGGTTTTTATATCTGTTAAAAAACCAATTAGTACGCCTCTACATGACACTTGTATTATAACTTAGAGAAAGTTCTTCACTTTGTTGTTTTATCCTTGAATGTTGACCCAAGAATAATACGATAAAAAAAAACTTTTACGTTTTAAAAATGATTTTTTTGTTGGAACGGGTATACTTCCCAAATGGTCCCATGATAAGGAAACCAGGATCTGATGATGGCATCCCAGAGAAGTCGAGGGGAACTTTCGAAAATCGTATGGTATTTATTTTGCAGTGGTTTTGTTTGGTGTGGCGTACCACTAAAAAGTGAAAAATAAAAAACTTTTTACAAAAAAATACAACCGACTTCCAAAAAAAAAACACTACAAAGTAAAAAATAACTTTAACTTCGGAAGTCGGTGTCAAAATACGAACAAACTAACAAAAACACCGAGTTCCGAAGTTAAAGTTATTTTTTACTTTGTAGTGTTTTTTTTTTGGAAGTCGGTTGTATTTTTTTGTAAAAAGTTTTTATTTTTCACTTTTTAGTGGTACGCCACACCAAACAAAACCACTGCAAAATAAATACCATACGATTTTCGAAAGTTCCCCTCGACTTCTCTGGGATGCCATCATCAGATCCTGGTTTCCTTATCATGGGACCATTTGGGAAGTATACCCGTTCCAACAAAAAAATCATTTTTAAAATCGGTTGGCAAGCGACGGAGTTATGCCCGAACAAACATAAAAAAAAAAAAAAAAAATACAAACATCTGAATTGAGAACCTCCTCCTTTTTGAAAAGTCGGTTAAAAATAGAAACAAAATATTATCTTCACATTCACCAAAAATAAAGAAACTCCGTTGATAATTTAGACTTTTTTTCGAAGTCTTTATTTGAACAATATTATAAAAAATCCAGGACTCATTAGCTGACAGCTGTGCGTCAATTAAACGTAAAATATAGTCCTTGGAGACACGCTCCCCCCGCGCCGCCCCGCTCTCGCCCCCCGACAGCCCCCGTGCCACAACTCAACCCTCCCTGCGCGATCTCATTAGTGGAGCTCTGAATGTACAATTTGTTCTGAAACAGACACCGATTGCTACTTTACAAAGCGTAGCCACTCGTTTAAGGTCAATTTTTAGACTCTTCAACTATAATTACAGTCCCCTAATGGTCATTTTTGTTTACGCTTAATTGGGTATTGTTTACTTTATTAAATTGAATTTATGTAACTGTTATTGTTGTAGTAGAGTTTCAGGTTTGCATTAATTGATAATGTTAATAGCGACTTAAGTCGCTTTACTTTCTACGAAGATAAGTTAAGTTCTGTCGAAACACGGCTTCGTTAATTTGCTATTCTGGTCGCACAGTGTAAACGCTCCAAATATTTGTTATTCCTCTAAGATGCACAGGGCGCGCGCGCCAGGAGAAAATTTATGTCGCGGTGTCGAACATGTCGGCTTTAATCCAGATCCGAGTCTTGGTAGCCGCACAATCTAACTAAGCCGAGGCTGCTACAACTTTCATTTCCATCATTCGTTGAACGCGTTCGCTCCAGGGAGCCCTCTAATTCAGTCCGCGTGCACAAACCATTTCCAATCCTTTCGTAACTTTTGCTTCTCAAAAGTTTCAAATTAATTCTAAGAAACTGATTTAATAAATGTATTTAAAAACTATTTGTTTTTCATTAAATGTACCTGAGGTTTGCTTATGGTGGTAAATTGAATTCACCGTACAGTTATACAGTTGGGAATTATTTCGCTCAGGTAGCGACGTCTGAAATATATTATATTATAAACTTCTTTGAAAATGTGAAATGTTTACATTATTTGTAAATAAAATGTCATTAGGCTCTGTGTACACTGTATAAGTAATGCGTCGCTTGGGTGCCGTACTGCCGTGTGAGGTGGTCGGGCTATCAGCGACAACATTTGCCGTGTTCGAGCACTATATGGTACTGAATCATTGCTTTAATTCGGCGGTGCTCTAGTGCGAGTTTTCAAATGTTCATTGTATACCTGGTTCAATAGTGTGTTTGCCATGTGACTTGTGGGGCGAAACACGAACAATATAGGCTGTATTTGAACCTAAATGCATTCGAACAGTGATTACTGATTGTTCGTCACGTGCCGGATATATACGGAATCCTAACACTAGAACAATAATAAATGAATTGTTTTCTGCGAGTTCTTAATAGTATTCTAACATTTCGATAGACTCTTCATAAAACAGTGACGAAGCCTTCGTTTATTAATGAATTCTTTAAATTTCACAAGTTTTTTATATCCTCAATGTCAGCCTTTTGCTTAGCGCCTATATCTTCCGAACTCATTCTCAATAAATAGAGAATGTGTTGTCTCATTGCTGCAAGGGTGGTGAAAACTGCCAGATCAGATATGTCAGGTCGACCCAAGTATTCAACTAGACCTATTTCTATAAAAGATGAATAAAAATTGTTGGGTGTAATTTTACAAACAATTTTACCATTCATTAAAAATAGAAAAAGCCTTAGAAAAACTCAGACTGTAGGGGTATAAGCTAATTTAATTTTCATTAGAGCTAAAAGTATTCTAAATTAGGTTAGCAAAAATAATTTTAAAGTTATTTGAACTGGCGTTTGAAACAATTTACCCAGCCGCCAGATATAGGCATAGCTCGTTAGTCGTAACACTGATTATGCGAACACAGCGCTGAGGTCACCATTTTATATTATTTCCCTCATTTAAAAGATAATCCCTGCGATCTCACTGTAGATAGTCATCAAAAGCCGATTTTAATTAGGGATTTTAAGACTATTATTATGAAATTGACCTGAACCTTACAAAAGGAAGGCGATCTCTGATCGTAATAAATGAGTGAGGCAGCCTGGATTTTCTGTCTACGTTTTTTCATGTTTCTTGATACCAATTTTATTAATTTTATGGATCCCAACGTATTGAATATTACTTGGGTATTATTTTACCCATGCTCTGTTAGGTACGTTATAACTACAAAAATATATCGAGGCTGACATTCTAGATAATTTCTTAGTGTTGTGGTTTGATAAGCTGTTAAAAATGTAACATAATAATGTTTTCATTAATTAAGTGACACAAGTGATTTATACTTGTAGTTTTAAGTGTGTAACTGAATTCTAAATATTTTGAAAGTTTTCAAAGTTCTATTTAAATACAAAATTATCTAAGTACCGACTTCTAAGTGTTTTTAGGTTCTAAATGAAGATAAACTACTTGAACTATTATTATTCATTGTATTTATTTGCTATTAAAACTTGTTATAACAACGGCCGTAAAAAGGTTATTAATGTTTCAAACTTTGAACTGCTTCGAAGTAAACTTCCCGGGACTACTTAACTCCGTTAAGAAAATACAAACTAAATAGTTTTATTTATACTGACTATTTAATTTTCCTAAGAGAAAATAAAAACAAAACATTGTTATATTTCAGCACACCTGTTTCAGAAACGTGTCAATTGTTGATTCCCTTAATGGAACCAATCAATCAATTAGAGAATGTCCTCCGACGAAATCGTATTGTGCTTAGAAAATAAAAAAATATTGAAATGCTTGTGTATTTTACTTTTATGTTTACAAAGTTTCAAGTAAGTACTTACCGACTTGTTTGTTGGGCTGTGCAGTTTAAAGAGCTCTTTAAACTTCAGCGGAAACAAAGTAAAGTTGACAAGGTGTCTAGAAAAAATATGGAGGGAGAGGGAACAGGTATGTTTAATATTCAATCAGTGCCGGGTCGCATTGTGGCTCTTCCCGCCACTCGACGTTGAGTGGGGTAATAAAGTAATAAATAAACAAGTAGGTGGACGTCGCGCGTCGGCCGGGACCGCCGCCCTTCGGCGCAAGTGATCCATTCGCGCAATGGCCGTTCATTAAATTGTTACTTTTGTTTAATTAGACACACGCATTAACTAATGTATTATGTATGTTCCATATTATCGAAGTTTGTCAGAAAAAATGAGAATTGTAGCTCGTTTCATAATGTGCCTTTTTTGTGGATGGAAAATCATCAAATTACTCCTTCCGCTCTGGGTGGACTGGAAGGGAGTGTCAGACTCTTTCTGACTAAAACCCATCCGTGTTCCTCCAAATGCCCTTTGCATACCAGGGTTGCGGAGACTCTTTCGAACTAATTCCGCAACTTTATTATACATGTTCGCTACTAATTCCGCAACATTATTGTACACTTTGAACCTACGACTACAGCGAGCTGAAAAGAACCTGCGTCTGAAAAGCACTTCCCATTGAAGTCACATAAATTCACCTCGGTCCGCACAAAAATTGTTCGTGCTCGCTAGAACAGGTGACCTTATATAATATTCTGTAACACCTTTGAAACCGGCTCTCGCTGACAGTTTACTTCTTGAAAGGAAACCCGCCTTGACCTCGTTTCAGGAAAACTAACGAGGCATTCGAAGGAGGCTCTCATTATTTCTCCGGCGAACTGTCCCTCTAATTACATACGGTGACAGACGTGATTGTATTTCTAAATAGAGACTATTTATTTTATCAGCTCTCTGAAATAAATCTTGATTACGAATAACAAAGAAATATGTTAAAGCTTCCCTGGCTGACTGTCTTCGAATCAAAGTTTCTCTACGTTTGATGACTTGTGTAATATTTGTTTCTAAATGGAGATATCCCCCCTGGTGCGAATGAAATAACGGGACATAAACTTACCTAATACGCTCATCATCCCGCACAAGTTATGAGAATCAAATGGGGGAAACGGGTTAACGGGTGCTCTTAAGTGGCGGATTAGTATCTACGTAACCTTTAAAAAGTCGAGCTCTTTCTTTTACAGATTTCATTCAGTTAGATGAGCAAACGAGGGAGTAAAACCGTCGCTCATAAACCGTCTGTACTTTATCTCACTCCTGAAATTATCGAATTATAATAGTCTGAGAATTTGCGGCTAGCGCACATAGCCATTCGGCGTGGCTATCTCACAAAGTTAGCGCACAAACTCCTCCGAGGCACTAGTCAGAAAATTAATCTTATCTCAATTTTCCCGTGTTTTCCTTCTCCACAGTGTTTAATTGTGCAAGTTTTAATTACATGCAAACCGAATGCTCGGCACCGACGTGGGCCCGTTTATTCGCTAGATATTTACGACGACAATGTTCTTATTAGCAGCAATATAGCCGTACTTACGAACACTGTTTATTGTTACATTTGGAATAGCTCTCGTGAGATAACTATTTAGTTTTGTGTGCGATTCAGCGTACTTGACACAAATTTGTCTTTCAACGTTCTGTGATTTCCTTTTAGAAGGTTTATTGATTTTCACGAATAGGACAGTGTCTATTTCAAGTCGCATTATTAGAGAAAATGGTTTACAATTTCCTCTGAAAATAGCCTGCTTATGTGCTGATAATCACGTTTAGGTATATGTTACCCCACCGCGGCGGATACAGCCGGGTGTGTAAAGAGGCAATTAGGGGATTACGTCAGGTGTGAGGGCAGCAGCATCCACCTGTACAAGGATATCACGCGCGTGATTATTGCGTTATCCCCCAAGATCATCCACAAAGGAGGTTCAAGCTTTAGTTCGAGATGAGTAGGTGCAGGATTTATGTGAAGAAACTGAGAGCGATCCACTGTATTCTGTAAGTAGGTGAAGTTTTAATACCTATCATCGCTTCAGTTTAGTTCTAGCTCAATGTTCGTTCGAGTCATGTTATAGATAAATAAACAAAGTATTGGTGTTACTTTATTGTGCACTTGATTTTGACCTAGAAATACAGTGTTAATTCTGTACAAATCTTACAGTGAAAAAGTTTAGTAAAAAACGCATGAGTTGTGCTATCAATCCATCCAATCATGGTGGAATGAATGAGAGTCATTGAGAGTCCACTTCAAGCTCCTTAGTTTTCTCGGTGAGATGTTTATAGAATAGTCTCGCAGTTTTTCAAGTAGACCGTAACAAACAAATCCTACTTCTTCTACCTCTAGACGTACATAACCAATTGCACAGCTTTATAGTGCTTCTATTATAAGGGTTCCTAGAACCTAACTTAACAGCACAAAGAGTATCACCGATACTTCAAAGTACCCGTAGTTTGCTGCTATAAGGTTCTTAGAATCAGTAGTGCTCGATGTATTGCCTCCAACAGCTTTTCCGGCTAAATAGCTAATAGGTAAGTCCTAAACAAGACAATATACGGATCAATGTCTAAGTTAAACAATGCTGAACTTCACCTATGATAACAGTGAAACTGTATTCAACTTAGTGAGGTGAAATATTGTGTTCATGCATTGGATGGTTTAAAATAGAACTAACCTTTTTTTTAAGGGTGGAAAATCATCAAATGACTCCTTCCACTCTGGGCGAAGCGGAAGAGAGTGACAGACTCGTACTGACTAAAACCCAGTTCCTTCTACTGCCCTTTGCGTTTTAGGGCCGCGATGATTTTTTCGAACAAGTTTCGCAACCATGGCAGCCATTAGAACTGAGATGTCCATATTTGCTCTATCAACCGCAGTGATCGAACAGGTAATCCTAAGTAATATTTGTATTGATAAGTAATTAACTATCGTACCGGCTGTATGGATTTGAACGAAACTTTTTATGTGGTAGACCATGTCTTAAAACAGGACAGAGGAGACTTTTCATCCCGGATCCTTTGGGATAATTTTCTACTTTAGCGCGGGTGAAGCCGCTGGCAAAAGCTAGTGTCTTATAAACTTAGGTAGGTAGGTCATGTGTGCCCTTGGGGATAGTATGGTTTACTATAATATTATTGGTAGGCATACGTAATTGGTTATGTATATCTAATACCAAACAGATAAACGTTCCCTAGTTGGTTACAGTTGAAATCACGGGTTGAAATCAATGCGAGCGTAAAACATTAGTTGTTTCATTTAAAATTATTAATTATTTTAGATAATTATAGTTGGTTCTGAAAATTGGTTATTGATATCATTTAAGTTATGTTTACGCTACAGCTTCATATAATTATGGCTCTTAAAACTTCAACACGTATCGCGCGAGTGCTATTTACGAGATTTTTACAACTTGTAGATTCACATGCCGTTATATTAAAGAATATCTTTATGAGATGGTTAAAAATCTCTTCTCTTTCATTTCATTTTTTATTACTGCGTTTTTATTACACAATTCTTGTCTATATCACCACCTTGCGGCTGAGGAGATGGCACGAATAGGGTTGCGAAAATACTGCTGACTTGCAATATGAAGATAGGTTTAATAATTTCAGTCGTAATTCGTAAAAGTTTTGTGAATTTTTTAAAGTCAAAATTATTTTATGCTCGACTGATGTCGGGTTTTGCTGTCTTTATTTCAATGAGGCTATTTCAAGCTTAAAAGGTTTTCTTAGTAAGTGAATTGCACACGGCGTTTACTGAACGCGCTGACGACGCACGTTTTACGAACGCGCGCTCACGATCGCGGTGCTGTAGATGAAACGCGTTAGCGTGCGTCAACTGCGCGTCGTCGGCGCGTTAAAAAAGTGCCGTGTGCTTGGACCTATAACATATTTAAAAAATTAAAACAAAATAATCATGTAACCTTAAATAAAGCTTTGATAAAACAATTTTAGTAAAAACGAAACAATACCTCGTACTAAATTGAGCATAAAAAAAACAAAGCAGCATAGGGCAGTGTGATCTCTTAACCGTTCATAAATAAGAGCGTTTAAAACGCCAGTGTAAAGTGCTGGGGCCATAACTAAAGCGGGTGAGCCCCGATGTGGGGAGAAACGTAATAATGCTCCGCGACTCACGAGATTCTTTCTTTGGCAGCCGAGTGTATTAAGAAATACCCACGATATCGTGCGACTATTTCATTTCCGTTATCCACTCACACACTAACACCGCTTTAATGAAATTCAATTAAAACGATAAAATCATTATTTATTTATACTTTATGTAGAATACTGGAACATGAGCGGGCTTAATGCAACGAGGCATTCTTATTATAAAGGGGGATCCCTTTTATATATTTTTTTTATTTCGGAAGAAAAATTGGTATATATGAATTATTATCTAATATAAAAATCCCGTGTCACGGTGTTTGTTATCGAACTCCTCAGAAACGGCTCGACCGATTTTTATTAATATTTTGTATATATTTGGTAGGTCTGAGAATTGGTCGAAGGCTTTTTTTTGGCAAAACGACTTTTGCTGTATCAGCTAGCTATTGTATAATTATTTCCCGATAAGTGTAAAATGTGTAGGTACATAATAGGTATTCTGGAAATAGGCAACTTGTCTGTAGATTTTTGGAGGTATGTGGTGGTAGAGAGTAAAATCCCATAAACCTCCATTGAAAAGGGAGGATCTTCCGCCCCGGCGGTTGTTGTGCCTGGGGGTTACTGCCCGATGGTTGATATTCGGGCGATGTATATGTTCAAATCGCATGGTTAACTATGTTGGCGCGATTTAGGATTTTAGTTCGCCGCCAGTTGGATAGATGGCGTCGCGGTTCTTTTTGTTGCTATGTAGATTTGTTTCGTTGGTTTTTCTGCGGCGGCATTGCTGCCACTAAAAAAAATTCAGTGGCTATTTGGTCTGCCTTTCTTTGGAGCCTAGGTGTTTCGCTGATTGAATTTCATTCTAATGGACATCCTTAATGCTAAATCGTTTAGTTTATATGAACTATAAAAAATCGTTTGTAATTCATTGTCAGTCTTTTAGGGGGAGAAATTATTTAGGTATGGAAATGATCGACTCTGAAGCATGAAAAAAATCAGATGTTCATACGCTCGAAAATTTTGTTTGTTTTTGCGATTTTGAGTTTGGTCAGAATAGAATAGAATATAGGTAATACACATTAGTTGTTTAATAGATCAAAATAATTACTATTAGGTACTATTTACTGTACCTATGTTAACAAATTAATAAATTATTTATGATTTAAAAGCCACCGTTTAACGTCAACCTGATAATATTTTTGTTTCTTACCATAGGTATAATATTACAGTTTTCTGCCCTAGAAACATTAAGATGTTCAGGATGTTCCGCGGTGCATGACAAAGGTACTTACGTAAGTTTGCACAGCTTCCTCGAAGACTTAGGTACGTTCGTAATTTATTTTATAGTAAGTACTATGTACCTAATAAGGTAAAAACATCCGCTTTATAAATGGTAGCAGAAACTTAATTGTTTATCAATATTTTTTACAGATATAAAGTTTACTTTTATATTATTATGAAGTAATGGGAAGATAAATAGCTATTTGCATACCTATTGTTTTGAAATAGTATGATATAATAAGTTGGGTAAGTTGTTAATAGGTAGTATTAGTCAACCTGCAAGAATCCACTACTAAACAAGGGTATTGTTTTTAAGAGCGTTGTTTAGATTTAAAACAGGACTTGAAACAATTGTTTATAATGTAGTTCACGTCATCATTGCCAATCCATTCGTTTATGAAATCATTGAATATGCAACAATCTCTGTTTATACAATGACGATAAACTGGAAATAAACATCAGGCAAACGGTATTAATCAAACGAATCGCAAATGGAATCTATTTGTGATTCTGTTCGGAACTCGCTAAAGGTTCGTTGAAAAGTCGTCAATTTCTGATTTAATTGAAAGCGGCGATAATATTAGCGGGGTGGTGTAGGAGCTGTCGGCTTGAGATAAAGGATTTGTCGACTGCTGAGCTCAGGCATGTGCCAGCTAATCACCCTATAGGCCGAGCCCCAGCCCCGATCCCCCTTGTGTCAGGAACAGACATTCTGTTACAAAGACTAGAGACGGCGACGTCTGTAATTATGACTTCTATAGACATAATCTATTGACGAATCAGGGAGTTTTCTTACTTTGCTCCTGTCAGATAAATAAAATACTCAAAGGAGACAAGGTCCTCGTTGATAAATTATTTACAACTCATATGAGGAAAAGTGTAGAGATACTTATTACCACTGTGCTATCAGTACGCAAGCAGGTGATTACGGCCATTCGACTACCTGCGCAAACCGCGGACGAACATTTTAAATCACGAAAATGACGGAAGCGTTCCCCGTGGCGGACGAAATACGGCGGGAGGTAATGACGGTGAGTGTCGACTATATTCTGTTGCCCCATTGCCCTCCGCGTCAATGACCGGAAATTTCAGATAAGTCCAGCCTAATGTCTCAAATATTCCCTCACAACTCCTATTTCAATTTTTTCTAGCGTTCCACGAGTCTGAATATATAAATCAATGCAAAGAACATTTTGATATTTTTCGAAGAAATTATTCTAGGTGTATGTAATCACGTGTCAAATTTTATTACTGGAACATTATTCAGATGTGATATACGAATACACTATAAAAGGCATTCAAGGCTAGAAAAACTAACCTCCATTCGTTAGGGGCACGGCTTGTCGGCGGTAATAAATTTGACGGGTGAAACGGTAAAGGGTGCAAATCCCTTTGCAAATGACAGGTCGCATGACCCCATCGAACGTCCGAATCGAATAGCTTTCGTAGCAGAACCGCCACTGCCCAACAGCCCATTAATGCTTACATTGCTGAAAGTAACGTTTGGGGGCCGAGTCACCCGGGTCCGTAGGAGAATACCCTTCAGCGAATCCCTACACGTGGTCCCCGTGTGGTGCTAAACAGGTGACACTAACCGCCTCCGTGGTCTAGTAGTTAAACCACCTAATTCAGACCCAGAGATCCCGGGTTCGATTCCCAGCGGGGGCAAATTTTTTGCTCGGTTTGGTTGGTGGTAGGACTTGTTATAAGTCCGCCTGGCAAGCTACCACCATCATGTCTAAGTCTGTCGCCATAACAACAATGTTAACAGCATTGTTTTGTTCCGGCAGGTAGAGGTATGATAGCCAGTTCCTCTGTGCAAGAGGATTCCGGGTGAAACTCGCTTCCATCTTCGGCCTAATCATCACTTTCCATCAGGTGAGATTTGGGCCAAGAGTTTCCCAGTTTTGCATAAAAAAAAAAAAAAAAAACGTAAGTTAAGGTAATTATACATGATGGAATATTCATGTGTGTATTAAAAACAAGAGGTATTGAATAAAAATATTCACAACTAGAATTTTAAACGAACATAAAAATATTCAGTTTTCCAAGGCTTTCAGTTCGCCAAGGCATAATCCATTGTATTAGGTTAGTGTGTAAAGAAAAGTCATAAAATCCATTCTGTGACTCTTTCTCACTGGAATGTGAACTAGTTTTATAGCTATGGGGCATTCCCTAGATAGACACTTGTCAATTGTTCACAAATTAAGCCTGAATCTTTATTTCCTAGCACTTTTATAATGCAAGTATGTAGATTCTATATCTAAGCTTAAAAAAAAGTATGAAATCATTTTCGTAATCGTCGCGTCGTAGAAAAAACTTTTTACAAAAAAATACAGCCGACTTCCAAAAAAAAAACACTACAAAGTAAAAAATAACTTTAATTTCGGAAGTCGGTGTTTTTGTGTTTCTTCGTATTTTGACACCGACTTCCGAAATTAAAGTTATTTTTTACTTTGTAGTGTTTTTTTTTTGGAAGTCGGTTGTATTTTTTTGTAAAAAGTTTTTTATTTTTCACTTTTAGTGGTACCCCACACCTAACAATACCACTGCAAAATCGCAGAAAAGCAAATACGCAATTTCGATTACTTATTGGATGACATAAAACTATCATCCAAGTAGACGAATAGCAGCTATTTCGATTTAAAATCCAAAGTTCGAAACCGATTTTCATAAAATTTAAATGGGACCAATCTGCAAGTATATCCTTTCAGATAAAACAAGAATTTTTCACATCGGTTCATAATTGTCGGAGTTATGAGGTAACAAACATAAAAAAAACATACAACCGAATTGATAACCTCCTCCTTTTTGGGAAGTCGGTTAAAAAGGAAAGTTCTATTGTGGATGTGTTTTATTAACTAATCAGAAAAATATACATAAATGTAACCAACAGTGAAAACATAATCACATATGAAGAATAACTTACGAGGCACCTAATAAAATTTTAAACGAATTTATGAAATGAAATGTTTATTTTCCAGACTAACATCCAAATTTAACAATACATACACATAGATAACAATAATAATTTATAGGTTCCTTTCAAGAAAACACCGATTTCGTAATTGTTTTGAATATTTTTTAAGGACTAAACCTTAGGTTATTTAGGCTAAAACTTCTTCTTATTCAATGCGTTTCACTAGCATGTATTCAAGTTTCCTTAACTTTTTAATCCCATTAAATCGAAGAAGGATTCATGGTCACAGCGGCACATGTGTGTTATTCAATAGCGACGACGGAACTCCATACAAATGCAATTTTGCACAGAGAACGGTGACGTGAGTAGAATGATAGTAGATACTTTTGTTCTCTTGTTTGTAACCAGAAGTTGCTAGAATTTTCTGAGAAGAATGACATGAAATATCAGTTTCATTTGTAACCTTACCTACTTAGTGGATGAAACATAACATCACGCTGGTGGTGGATGTTTAGTACCCTTTTTTATTTTATTTTCTTGGGGGAGAACTTGAAAAGGTGTTAGTGCCAACCACCCAGTTGTTTCTCAGACCCATGAAAAGGCACCTATTGCCATCTACTGTCTGAAAATCCAGTCTCCTCAGAAACTACAGACCCTGAGAGACACACTGAGAAATTACAGATGAATAACGCCATATCACTTTTCCCGACACAAAACCTCAAGCTCAGAAGGAGCGCTGGTGACCACTTGAATAACGAAGGAGGTCATACTCGAGTAAGTCAAATATTTAAATACATATTTTAAAAGAAAATTGAAGTGTAACTTAGAAAAAAAGGAAAAATATTTTTTTTAATATTTGAAAAATAAACTAAGTAAACTCTAAAATAAGGCGTCATAAAAATCCCTCAGTCACACTCGGATCATACGACCAAACAAAAGTAAGTCGGTAAGTCGTGGGTGGGTGTGTACTATAATTATTCAAGTCGTATATCAAACGCGTCGCCACACTAAATCACATCAATTCACATTAAATGACTATTATCTGCGATTAAATAGACCATTGTCACTAAATTACTGGCAAGTGCCTCGGGACGCGTTGATTGTACCGATATGAAATATTCAGGACCTGAGCTCAAGTTACACGACGCCAAATACATATCAATAAATTGATACACGAACGTAGTAATAGAAACCTACGCATGTACTACCTACTACGAAAATTAATGAAACAAATTACAATGTAGTTGTGTTCATGATATCAAAAAGTTTTGTTCTTATTTTTAGTTAGTTTTTTTATTGGTTGCGCCCTTTCTGCACTCCGTCCTGTGCTCAAAATATTATTTGAAATCAGACAATAGGCTAGATCACATAGACATATAGACAATAGACGTATTGAGAATTTTAAAAGCGTCGTAACTTCGTCAATTTTGGTTCCCGTAACAAAAGAAAAAACACGGGTCAAATATTTTTTAATAATCTAACTGACGGACTAATTAAAGATTTTTTCAGGACACAAGCCCATTGTCTTCAGAAATTACTTCTCACAAACACGTTAACCGACAAGTAAAAGCCAGCTTCAATTCTAATGGAAAATTTCATTAAAGCCTTTCTGGTAAATGCGTACGAAAGAGTGCCACCCTAACAAACTGACAATGCGTTTAGCACAAGAAATATCACGAGCTCAGCTCAACTTTAAAAATAAATTCTTGGAATGTTATTCCCCTATTTTTTATTCAGTGTTCCCCCAGTAGCCCGCGGCTCACAATTCCCACATGGTTCCGTCAGAATTGAAATATATTTGTATTTTACAACTCTGTTGCTCAAATTTCACTAGTTTCTCCATATTTAATTACTTAGCCTATTTAATTTTAATTACTGTACCTTTTTAAAACGGTAAAATACTACGAAAAACCCTAGCACCCTCTTTCATACGAAATGAAAATGTAAATTACAAAGACAACTTCTTATTTATGAAGCATCGGATACGTAATTAAATAAAAAAGTGAAATGGTTGTATGATGGGGCGCTCTCGTCTTTCTGCGCAATATTTGTGACGTAATGAGGTAGAGGTTATTCCATTAATGTTATTGAAAAATAGTCGTTAGTGTGAGTGGCGTGGAGTGGCCGGGAGTGGCGGGAGTGGGGAGAGTTTGGCTGGAACTCTCCGTATGAAGTTAATTGGATTTTTCCGTTTGCCGCGCGGCGTACGTGTGCTGTGTGAATATTAAGTGACTTAATAGTATTTTGAGCACACCACTGAAGATGCTCTTTCGTATACCCTTCGCGGAAACGTTTTTTTATAAGTAATTACGTTTCCCTATTGAAAAATTCGAATAAACTTTACGTATAATGAATAAACTTTCTACGATTTGTTTCAGCTAAACCAATGTTTTCGTTCCCGGTGTCAAGTACCGAGTATTAAAAATACGGCTAGTGGGATCAAGTTTAGTTTGAAACGTTTCAAATAGTTTTAACTGAAATTTTACTTGTAGATTGTTTGACACCACGGAAAGGACGTATGGTTCCTTTGGGAAACAGGAAAGTTTCAGAACGCCGGAGTTACAAACAACAGACAATATATTTCAAAACTAAAATGTATATTTTGATCAAATTGTTTAATAATTGTGTTATAATAACGAACAAATAAATGGTACCTACCTTTTGCTCTATAGGTACCTATTTTTAGTATAACACACACACATTAAATGACATTTTCTTTATATGGATGATCCATCTAAAGCATCTAAAAAAATGCTCTTGATGCATGAGAGTAATACCGAAATAATCACACCATTTGTTATTTGGTCAGCATAGTAATGATATTGACTAAAACGCAGTTTGATTCAGTTCTTTATCAATTTTAGATATTCCCTTTTGTGACTATCAAAAATATGTATTTTGGGATCACCTAAACCAGCAAATTAACTGGGGAATACTATTTAAAATCAAGAATAACTGTTGAAACATACACTACAGCACAAATCCACGACCCTAACAACTACTATACGTATGCGTATTACCATTAAATTAAAATAGGGTAGGTAATGTGTTGTGTAACAGTATAACGTTTGGGTAAACAATTCTATATAAAGGTTTACAAGGGTATGGAATTAATTATTCCCAGTTTCACAGGTGAACTAACAAGGGCCGAGCAAACGTCGCTTGTGCCCTCATCAACGAGGCCCAGTATTAGTGTGAGACTGATAACTGGTTTATGTGACAATTTGCCTATTCTCTGACGCCGGCTGAATTACAAAATTTTCTAGATAAATCGCTTTGTGAATATTAATATGGCTGCCGCCTACAAACAATAGTCTGGTGTAAACAAAAAAAATCGTAAAACAGAGATGGTAAACTTCGGATTTTTACAGCAATAAAATATTTCAACTATTAGGCTGACGGCATAAATTCACCGCTCCGAGTCAGTCATTGAGATTTTATGCAATTCCATTGGTTAATATTTCTCTGCTCCTCTCCTCTCCGCTACAGTGGATAGTCGTCATAATATATATTAAAGTGCGTCCCACAAGGTGGACCGATGACCTGGTGACCGATGACCGATGACCTGGGTCGCGGGTACCTAGCCGATTGAGCCTATGTACTCGTATGTCCAGCAGTGGACGTCTTTCGTTGTGAGATGACAAAGTGATATTTGTTAGTCAAAACCTTTTTAAATTACATAATGGCTAAGTTTGACCACAATTAACCTGATGGAACGCGAAAAGGTGGTCGACGATGGAACGCGCTTGCCTAGAAGCAACCCGTTCACTCTTAGCTTTAACACGGGGGTGTTAGAGCTTCCTGATAGGAACAACCTGGGGAGGTTGTTCCTATCAGGAAGCACAAACTCCGGCGCGGAATGAGTAATAAAAAAATGTCAAAACACCGTTTTGTTTGTATGCCAGTGGCAATCAAGCAGGCGATCCATCTGTTGGTAAGTGGTAGTACACGCTGCAAGGGCTGCGGAATTGTTGGAAAGAGTTACCGCGGCCCAGGAACGCAAAGGGCATTATTTTGAAGGAATAGGTACGTGGGTTTTAGTCAGTAAGAGTCTCTCACTTCCTCCTATTCCGCTCAGAAAGCTCTCCAGTCAGTATTCGATGTAATCCCATCCACAATAGAAGGTATAGAACACCAGAGTTGAATCGCATGTCTTTTTCAAAAAGATTTCTCCTACAGTTTTGTTTTAAGTTCATGACATAGCTGAGAATCCGCCCATTGGGCACACTACTTGTGGGTAAGTGCGTGTCAGCGCAGCGCGTATGACATAGCTAGGTACATCATTCAATATCATATTCTAATAATCAATATTATATCGATTTTAGTATTATGTTCTATTATATTCTAAAAGGAAAAAAAAAAATAGTTTTGAGAAGCTATGACTGTTTATCATTAATTTGTAAACTGAGTGCTAATGGTACGATACACATGTCTATCAATAATGCTACGCGTGCCACGGCTCGACACCCCCTACACGACAAAGGATAGAATTGATTTCATTAAATGATCAATCATGCTCTATTCCACGGTACAGTTGATTAATGACATTCTAGAATTTCTAGCTTTGGACAGTGGAACACAGATACACCTAAAGTGACCGAACATAACCATGCCGTGAGTGTGCCTATTGGTTTCTCAAAGTTGTTTTTTATTCAAACAAGGAGGAAGTGAGTACAAAAAAACAGTAAATTGCGAGTCTATACGAAAGGTAACCGAAATAATATCGTTTCTAATAGTAATATTTTATTATTTGCTTTTACAGCGACAATAGAAATTACATAATGTGACAATTTTTATTGTTTCCTAATACGCTTCATGAGTCTATAGCCGGTTGACAGACAGACGGAAAATTACAGCTTAGTAATAAGGTTACTCTGCAATGGTTACTCTTTAAAAAATGTTTCAAAGTGGAAAATTGTTGTGATGTTGAAGTGTTGCGGCTTGTTGCTTAGTGTAAGAGATCCAATTAAGAACAGTTTCTTGGCGTTAATATGGCATCAAGTTTTAGAACGACTGCCAGGGTTGCGGAATTTGTTCGAAAGAGTCACCGTGGCCCTGGAACGCAAAATACATTAAAAGGAACTCGCCCATCCGTGTTTCTTTTAATGTGTTTTGCGTTCCAGTAAGAGTCAGTAGCAGAAGAGTTTTAGTCAGTAAGAGTCTGACACTCACTTCCGCTTCGCCCAGGAAGAAGTAATTTGATGATTTCCTATACTTAAAAAAAGTTATAGAACGAGAATGTCAGGTTGGTTTAGTGACAAAGACAATGACGAAACCGAACCTTTACTAAAAACCGATGTGTCATATATTCAGCCGCAAATCGTAAATACCCATTGTAATTTCCACGAGCATTAAATATTTTCAATGTATTAATGACGCATATCAATTTCCTCTGTGCCCGCTTTTCATGTCGCGTCCAAATGTTGAAACATTTACAGCCATTCGTAACATGTGAATCAGCGGACACGTAAAATTTGAGTCCACCTATAGTCAGCCATTTTTTTAAATGTTTGAAAAAAACAGTCGAATGAATTTTTCATTCATTTCTATTGTAAGCCTAGCTGTAAAAATAGATTGAGGCTGCAAGAGCATAGCGTAGTGTTGCATGTACGAGGAAGCTATTGAAGGTATAATAGTCGGTAGCTATAATTCGTCTTACTCAGTTAGAGGACCTGATACGTCTGAATTTAACCTGGGTTCTAGAAAAGAAATATTACCCCGTCACTACTTAAACGCAAATAAAGCGATGCGATTGGCTGTTGAAACTTATTCAAGTTTTTAAATGACCATCCCATCACCTCATCCGTGTGTCACTGCAGGGTGCCAACTGAAAACAAGCGCTGGGTGTCTGACGCCCAGCACATGCTGAGATGGTAACCCTTTCGACATGGGCACGCTCAGCACAATTTTACTGTACGTATCGTTTTTTATTTTATGTTTTTGTTACTCTTTTTATAATGTGTTTTTTTGCTGTTATGTTGTGTCTCTGTCGAATAAATGTTTTTTATTCTATTCTATTCTTTAAACGCAAATAAAGTGATGCGATCAGCTGTTGAAAACCTATTCAACCAGTCGCAACCAGATAGCGCTTTTGACAATTTGCCACAATGTAATCATTTTGATAGGGACCTTAGTCAAATGCCTTGTTTGGTAAAGAACACATGAAAATTATTATCTTAGCAACCAAAAGTCATAAATCGAATAGTTGTTTTCTTGGTTTGAGCCATTAAATATAAAATACACGAATAAGACTGTCAGGGCCCAACATTCATTATTTCGACCGCAAAATATACGAATAATATTTTTCTCTCAGCAAAACGTTGTAAAATGGTGGAAGGAGTGGCTCGGACCGCTGGCCTTGCTTCTGAGTTCTAGACCATCAATCATCATATAATAGAATTTAGCCTGCCAGTCACACAATACGTTTGTTGGCTATGCTTTTATTTTTATTAATGTCAGGTTTTTTTGGGCTATTACGTATGTGTACCTAATGTAAACGGTGGTTATGTTAGTTTCATAGTTGCATAGCAATAAGTTTCCAGAATCGAGGGTACTCAAGACCTTTGGATAGAAATTAATTATAATTTTATCTTTGATAAAGAAAAAAAAAATGACAATGATTCTAACCGTTCTAAAATGATGGGTCAAATAATAATTCCGTATATGTTGCTCGTTCGTAAGAGCAGCATATACGGAATTTTTATTTATTGTTTGTTATGGTCCGACTTTTTAAGAGGACCGTAACTTTTTAACCGGCTTCCAAAAAAGGAGGATGTTCTCAATTCGGCTGGTATTTTTTTTGTTTTAGTTATGTAAACCGATTACTCCGAGGTTTCTGATTCGATTTGTGGGATTCCTTTTTAGTTTGTTGCGGCATACTTGAAATTTGGTCCCCTAAACATTTAATTCAGTTTGGCTCCACAGTTTTTTATTTTATGAGAATATTTGTGTATTTCAATTTCCATTTCAATCAAACTATCACCACTTAAAGGTGAAAAATAAAAAACTTTTTTACAAAAAAATATAACCGACTTCCAAAAAAACACAACGAAGCATAAAATAACTTAATTTCGGAAGTCGGTGTTAAAAAACGAAGATAAAAAACCGACTTCCGAAATTAAGGCTTTTTTATTCTTTGTTGTTTTTAAGAATACAAATTTTTCAAAACGCTCGGAAAGTCGGAAGGAGAACCTGACACAGTTTTTTTATGTGGTATTTTTAATGAACTCGGAATAGGGCAACATCTGTTGCGTAGCTAACTAGCTGATTTATATAAATAGATCTATGCGCTAAATATTATCTATGTTAATGATTTGAATTTAAATAAGCCTTTTCTTGGAAGGAAAACATGAATCATCAAAACGGTTATTTCATGTAGAACGGGCTTATTTGATAAGTTCTTTGCTCAGGTCAAATAATGTAAGTAAGCCAGTCCAACAGATCTGCAACATCAAAGAACAACGTTTTGAACAAAATATTGTACATTTGCCACTTACTGTGGTCCAACAAAGAAAAACCTACTTTATATCTTTGCTGCTAATGCAACCTTTGTGCAGAAATAAATATACCCATTCGATTTGATTTGTTTGGCCGGTAAAATCCCCCAGTGTAAAAGTATAATAATGAGTTGGCTTCTGAAATAAGTCTAATTTTTCTCTCGCTTTGACCGCGCAGAATTATACCACTCACTAAAGTGTAATAACTTTGTTTGAAAGAAAAAGTAAAAACTTGATCCAGCTGCTTTCCAACTCAGTTAGGCAGAGCTGTCGGCAAAGGATTTCAGAGAGCTCTCAATTACTAAGCTAAAAGAAACTTGTCTTTATTGCATGCGTTTCTTATTTATTTACTTTTTTCTTTGGAACTTTTCTTAATTTTCTCTGTTGTGTAATATTTTCTCTTAACTTTATTCTCTCTTTGGTGGGAAGATTTGTAGAACACATGTTGTTTGATCTACAGGATCCTTGTTAGGAACTTGTAGGAAGTGTACGATGAGATATCGACTTGACATTGTATTCACAATCAGCGGAGCGCGTTTCACTTCACATTCGTAAAGTTGATTACGAGCAACGACTCTCAAACAACTTACCCAGCTTATAATAAACAGAGACACGGAAAATTATTCACTAACTTTAGCCTGAGCACAAAATTTATGGTACGTTTACCACGAAATTTCTGAACAATGAACGACTCGCTTGGGTTTTAAGCTTTATAACTTTGCTCGTTGTGGTTTACGATTCAGATAAGCAATATCTGACAAAAAGGTATTGGATCGGACTGAACACAGATCAACAAATACAGAATTTCTCTAAGTGTTTCGCTACCTTTGTTGAAACTGAGGAAACTATACAGAATTTACGTTTACTGTTACAACCACAATTGTTAGACGGTCTCAGAGATATTTATTTTTTCATCTAACAGAGTACCTATGAATGCGAACTTTACATAAAAATATTCCAAAACAGTCCTTGATGTTGAGATTTGATCATTGTATCGCCTCTTTGGAAGTCGAGTACATTAATATGTATCTCCTCGAGCGAATCCGAATCTTCAGTGAAAAGAGGCGCCGCAAGCCTGCGAGTGATTCCGTCCCTTGTTCACACCAAAAAATACCAACTTGTGATTTACGTAGCGATAAAAGACATCTACGAAGACTGTTAAGTTGTATTGTAATATTGCGTTTATCGTGATCATTGAAATGTCTCACTGTCTGTAGTGTATGTAGATATCAATATTTCAAACTACCTACAAACTGATAACAGTATTGTGACGTTGCCTCGGGCGCACACGTCGCTCGGTTATAAATACCGGTACGAGTGGTGGTGGGGCGGGCAGTCGTTGTCGAACTGTCGGCCTGTGCGGTGGTGCGTTGGCGAGTCAACTGACAATATTGTAAATAAGTATTCTCTACATTGGCGACGAGGATTAAACTGTGAGTTAAAGTAATTCCTAGAAAAAAAGGGGAAAGAATAGGAACGAAGTGCTGCTTTCTTTAATGGATAGAAGCATTTCGGCTATATGTTTTTACACTTTCGTCATAAGTAAGTGTTAAGACCAAAGTGCCTCAAGGCACGTTGGGCCGTGGGCCCCGGCTGTCAAGTCTGACTCCGGTCTTGCCATGAAGTGCCGCTTGCCTAAACATGGGTTGGTGGAAAAATGTTTTTTTCCGAATAACTTAATTTGAAATTTATTTACTATAGCTGATCATTACATTGACTTAATCATTAGCAGCAACGCTGATTTGACACGTGACCTAAGTCAACATGGTTGATAGTTAAATGGATTAATTATTATGCAGCATTGCTGACCATTAAATTGATACCATACTAAGCAGCATTGCTGATCATTAAATTGATACGATGTTAAGCAGCAACGCTGATCATTAAATTGATACCATACTAAGCAGCATTGCTGATAATTCAATTGATATGGTGTAACGCAGCATTGCTGATAATTCAATTGATATGGTGTAACGCAGCATAGCTGATCATTAAATTGAATGCCATTGAATGTCATGCAATCTTTTCCTAAATCACATGGAGCTGAGGCCTCGTCCGGGAAGAAGCGATACAGATCACGTCCTTTCTTCTCATCCGGCCATCACTTTTCCCGTCTGCTTACGATCGGCTCTGCCTGTGCTTCGGACGTGGCTTGGCGCTCCTCATCAAACCTGCCTGCACAGCCGTACTGGCGGACCTGGGCTTGGTCTTTGGCATTGGAGCAGCACGTTGCGACCAACGTGAAGTGTTGCTTGTTTGTGCCAACAAGCAACCGCATACGTATATTAAGCAGCATTGCTGCGGGTCATTAAATTGACAAGTCATCATTGAATGACGGTTATGCAGTAGAATAATTACCTACTGGTCATTAAATTGACAAGTCATCATTGAATGATGGTTATGCAGTAGAATAATTACCTACTGGTCATTAAATTGACAAGTCATCATTGAATGACGGTTATGCAGTAGAATAATTACCTACTGGTCATTAAATTGACAAGTCATCATTGAATGACGGTTATGCAGTAGAATAATTACCTACTGGTCATTAAATTGACAAGTCATCATTGAATGACGGTTATGCAGTAGAATAATTACCTACTGGTCATTAAATTGACAAGTCATCATTGAATGACGGTTATGCAGTAGAATAATTACCTACTGGTCATTAAATTGACAAGTCATCATTGAATGACGGTTATGCAGTAGAATAATTACCTACTGGTCATTAAATTGACAAGTCATCATTGAATGACAGTAATTGCAGTAGAATAATTACCTACTGGTCATTAAATTGACAGGTCATCATTGAATGACAATCATTGCAGTATAATATACCTGCCGGACATTAAATTGTCAAGTCATCATAGAATGACAGTAATTGCAGTAGAATATACCTACTGGTCATTTAATTGAGAAGTCGTCATTGAACTACAGTAATTGTGGTATGATTCCTACTGATCATTAAATTGACAGTTATCAAAGACAAAATAGATCAGTAGTATTATCTATATATACGTAATTAAATAGACACATTTTATTGTGAGGGGGAACCTCCATCAGTAGGAGGAAAGAGAGGGGAACGTTGGAAGCTGGTACTCTTGATCTACCTGGAATGGCTGCTGACATCGAGAGTAGTAAGAAGAAACGTGCTTCACTGCTATATTTTGTGGACTAGAATTGCTAAATTTTGTGGACTAAAATGTCTATAATAATGTTTTAAAGCTGAAGGGTTTGTTTGTGTGTGGCACTGATCTCGGTAGCTACTGGTTTGAATTGAGAAACTGTTCTAGTGTTGAGTAGCCTATTTATCGAGGAAGATTTTAGGATCTAACATCACGGTGCGAACAATAGGAGCGAGGCATTGATGGGGGATCGGACGCGGACGAGGTTGCGTGGATCGGTTAGTTTAATAATACAGCAAATGCAAATGTCACCAGCTGATGGAGTGGATGACTTTGGTGTGGCTATTACCAAACTATACATCTAAAAAAAGTAAGATCTGAGAACGTCAATCTTTTCAATTGATGTTAGTAGATTCTAGATGTAGGTAAATGCAATAATGTTGGTCACACACGAAACCTGGGAAAATATGAAACAAAATAAAGAAAAACCAAACATCCGGTGCAATAACACTATTATTGTTATTAAACTAAGAAACCTTTGAATGAATGAATGAATGAATGAATGAATGAATGAATGAATGATACATTTATTTGCAAGAATATAGGTAAGTAGCTGACATAAGTTCTTAAAGTCTATAAGTTTCACTATATTCGGCATTTCTGCCGTGCAAATATTTTACATGCAGTACACATTTAATAAATAAGTAGCATTAACATAAAGGAACTACAAGTATCAATTTCATAATTTAAATTTAGGTTTTTATGCAATTAATAAAATAAATTTCAAAATTTAAAATAATTCCAGTCATTTACAATTTTATATCAATGATGTCATGTCAATAAAAATAATATGAATAACAGAAATGCTTAATTATTATTAATGTCAATATTTGGATGTCAAAGTAATTATAGTAAATAGGTACATAAGTTTTATAATTTATACTCGAAATATTCATTGATGGAATAAAAACATCTCTCACACAACCAGTTATATAGTTTTTTATTAAATTCTAAATCTGTAGCATTTCTAAGTTCTTCGGCTAAGTGGTTAAATATTTTCACCGCCATCGTATAACAATTTTTGTTGCATAATTTTAGTCTATTTCGTGGGACTATTAGTGGCTTTTGAGCTATTTTCCTCTTTGACTTAGCCTTTTCATCTTTTTCAAAAAGTGAGTAGTTATTTCTTACCAATTTGCAGGTTTCGTATATATATAGTGACGGTAGAGTGAGCAGCTTCTTCTTAATAAATACAGGCTTACAAGAGTCTGTCCACTTAAGATTAAAAATTGCTCTTACACATTTTTTTTGGGCTATGAATGCTCTCTGGACATCTGTTGAATTCCCCCATACAGTTATTCCATACCTTAAAATAGAACAAACATGGCTATGGTATACCAATAAGGCTGTTTGAATGTCTGTTAAATTTTTGATCCTTCTAAGTGCAAATACGAATTTGTTTATTTTCTTACAAACACTATCTATTTGAGCTTTCCAATTGCAATGCCTATCCATAACTATTCCTAAAAATTTGATACAATTAACTTCTTCTATGTCGTTATTATTATAATTTAAACGTAATTTGATTTCATTTTCAAATTTTTTATGGTTATTATATGGCAAAAAAGTCATAAATTTAGTTTTATTTGTATTTATTTTTAAGTTATTCCTATCTAGCCAATTTATTAAATCTGTCAATGCTTTATTTGTAACTATTTTACTGTCATCTAAAGTTTTCTCTTTTGTCAACATGGTAGTATCATCTGCAAATAATATAGTATATTGGTTCGTGGAGTTGGGCAGTTCGTTTATATATATGATAAACAATAAGGGTCCAAGGACGCTTCCTTGTGGTACACCCCAGTAGTTTGGTAAGTATGGTGACCTAAAGGTTTTTTGGGTGTTAGTTTTGAAACACATTTTTTTTATCTCCGTGCATTGTTGTCGGCCCCTTAAGTAGCTTTCGAACCAATTGTAAGCCACGCCACGTATTCCATATTGCTCAAGTTTACGCAATAAGGTTTCATGACATACCATATCAAACGCCTTACTCATATCCAGAAATACTGCTACTGGAATTTCTTTTTTATTGATAGCATCCATAATTTCTTTTACTAATTTAAAACATGCCACTGTTGTAGATTTTTGCTTTATGAAACCGTTCTGTTGACTACATAAAACATCATGTTTTTCTAAGAAATTTATAAGCCTTTTGCTCATTATCTTCTCAAATATTTTTGAAAGTATAGGAATCAAAGTAATGGGTCTATAATTATTTGTCTCAGACCTAGATCCTTTTTTGTGAAGGGGTTTCACTATAGAAAATTTTAAATTATCCGGGAATATACCCTTTTCCAAAGATAAATTAATAATGTACGTCAAGGGTTTTGTTAAAGTTATTAAATTTTGTTTGATCATATTAGTACTAATGTTATCATATCCGACTGAGTTTGTATTTCGCAATTTCATAGCAGTCATAAATATTTCTGTACAAGTAGCTGGTTCTAGATAGATTGAGTTCAGAACCGTTTTTTTGCAAACGTTGTTATTATTTGAATTTTGAGCGTTTCCCTTTTTAGCAATGTTGACAAAGTAATTGTTAAAGTATGTGGCTATATCATTACCTTCTTTCAATTTGTTTTCCCCGTCCAAAATTTCTCTAATTTCATTGCTAGCATTGTTCTGTTTAAGTTTATCATTTATTATTTTCCATGTAGCTTTACATTTATTGTCTGATTTTTCTATGTATTTTTTATTATTATGCCTTTGCATCGTATTTACACATTGCCTTAGTTTTTTGCTATATTTTTTAAATTTTTGTTTATTGTGGGTAGTTTTATTTTTATAATAGATACTTTGTAGTTTCCTCTTTGTTTTAAATGCCTTCTTTAAACCTTTTGTGATCCATTTTGGGTTAAGAGCGCTAGATTTCATCTTAATTTTAATCAATGGGAAACACAGCTCATAGAATAGACAAAGTTCATCGTGCAATAATGAAAAGGCTTTATTGACGTCTGTTTCCATGTATATTTCTGAAAATGATAGCTTACTAATATAGTAGTTAAATTTTTCTATATTTTCTTTACTCAGGTCCCTTTTGTATGCAAAGCAATGCTTTCGAGATAATATGTTATTTTCCGTTTTTAATTTTATTGATAAGGTTTGTCCGGTATTGTGATCTGATAGTCCCAATTCATGTGTTTCACCTTTTGCGTCTTCGATGTCACTTATAATATTGTCAATGCAAGAATTTTGCCGAGTTGGTTTATTTATATGTATTTTTAAACCATAACTGTATAAAATATCTATAAATGTATTCTTATATTTACTATCACTTAGAATATCTATATTAAAGTCGCCACATAGAATATTTTTATATTTGTCTTTGTTACGTGTTTTATCTAATAATATTTGTAATTTTCTAAAGAATACATTTATATCAGAATCTGGTGTTCTATAAAGACAAAACAAGTTCAAGCTATATTGTTTTATCTTAATACCACATATTTCAAAATGTTTTTCCATCGCAATACTACTCAACCACTCTATTTTTTCAAATTCAACATCTCGTTTCATTAGTATACAGACTCCACCTCGCCTTTGGTCTTTCCTAGAGTAGCTGCTGACTAATTTAAACGAATATACTTTCATATTATCTTCTTCTCCAGATTTAATAAACGTCTCACTTAGGCATAAAAAATCTACAGAATATGTTTGATCGTGAAGCAAATTAAGGGCGATTTCAATTTCATTTATTTTGTTAATAGCACCTGCAATGTTTTGGTGAAGAATGATATGATTTCGGTTTTCATCTACGAAAAAAAGATTTTCTTTCTACTTGGATCAATTCTGTAATGTCTGATGATTCATTTATATCACCTATCAATATTTCATCACCAGTCTGTGTGCTTTGGTTTTTAGTTTTAATAATAGAGTCTAATCCAGTATTTTTGTTATAATAATTAAAACTTTCGTAAAAAGATAAAAACTGCTTGTTATAGTCTAGTTGGTCTAATAAAGAATTTATTTTATGACTTAATGTAGACTTATTATAATAATTTTTGAGAAAATAGCACTCTTTAGTCTGACTACAGATTAATTCTAACATTCCATTCAATTTAATCTCATTGGAGCAGATGTTTTTATTCACACCTAATACAATTACAGGACAAGGCACAGATTTTAAAAACAAACATAATTCGGTTGTCATTTTTAAGGTATTGTCATCGTTTTGTCCAATAGATATTATCAATTTATCGTCGTCTTTTATGTCAAATAGTTTGGCGCTTGTTAAGATTTCCTGTGTGGAGGCATTCGTTTTAAGTATAGAGTGAAACTGATAAATGTTATAGGGATTATTAAACCTAGTTTTTGTCAATTGTGATGATAGTCCACTGCACTGACTGCCTCCAATTATAAATGCCCTTTTGTTACACTTATTTTTAGTATTCAATATCACGTTTTCTGTGTTATTTATCGTCTTAGTTTCCTTATCCGTCTGCGAAGCAAAACTTCTTTCCTCACACGCATTCTCTTGAAGGTTGTGTGTAGAATTTGAATTTTGGGTAGTAGTCAATTCCTTATTCAATTGTTGAAAGGGGATTATCGGGCTTTTATTTAGTTTTTGAGGTGAGACCCGAAAACTGTCTGTAAGTCGCCGTCGGACACTTTTCTTAGTGCTGCTTGACATATTTTTTGTAAAAGTCGTTAGTGGGCTTTTACATAATTGTTTCAGAATGCCCAGTTCTTGATTCATGTTTGCAATAGTTTTTTTAAGTTCTAAATTTTCTAAAATAATATTTTCCATCTCACATTGTGTACTTTCCAAGTTTGCTTTTAGTTGTTTAATTTCTTCTTTCATTTCCGCCATGTAACTTGAACATATATTGGTAGACAAATCAAGGCTTCTACCCAACAATTCATCACAAGACATTGGGCTAGTATTGCTTTGATCGAGGAAGTCCATAGACCTTGATTTAATAGTTTGATGTCTTCGCAAAGTCACGTTGTTTATTTCTTCCATGTCGGTAATTTATTTTTGTTTTGTAAACAGTCGAGATATTTGGAATGAATTGATTATATCGTTGTCTGAATAGTGAAATGTTGGCGAAACATCTACAAAAAGTGGTTGGCTGTATACTGCGATTCGAACTTACACCATTAGTCGCTCAAGTCGAACGTGTTAGCCTTGCCGCCAAACGAACGTTAATACTCTGCGTTGAAATAAGTTATCACAATGTTCAACATCCGCTCAGAAACTTGCTGGTCATTTAATGAGGTCCGAAGGTCAGTTTCGAATTAGGCACAAAGGATCCGTGTTTTGTTTGATCAACGGATTTTTTTGGAGTAATATTTAAAAATACACTCACTTGCTCATGTTATTTCCTTAAACTTCTATGCTGATTTCTTCATTAGAGTATTTATTTATGCTGTGGTGTAGTAATATTGTAGAAAACTTCACTTAGTTTTGATTTAAAATTTCACTTGATATGTTTAGTAATTTCTGGTGTTCAAAATGGGAGATTTGATCACAAACATTATATAATAGGAGACACGCAACACTGAATCATATTCTCCACACAGACTTGAAAAAAACTTAGTTTTACTATTTTTAAATTATTTTTGTACACAGAGCTAATGTTTACTGAGGCTACAGCGCCATCTTATTCTTATTCTTTGAACCTAACAGGATCATTTGACGCAAATATAAAAATAGTAAACACTTTTAGAAAATGCAACTTTAAACGTCATGTCTTGGGAAAGAAACTGCCGTGGTATACTTATAAAAATAGTAAATCTCTTTATCTTCAGGCTATTGTGGCACATAGATATTATGTACCTTACAAAATTAAGTAAAAAACTTCACTAAGCACTACGTCATTGTGCGCTCTGGTGGGACATGTCCGCGGGAGTGACGGTGACACCTGCGGTCAAAAGTCCTCCTCCATGACATGTTGGTACCCGCACCACAAACGCGTTGACGTTGACATTAGGGCGCGATTCCAGCAACTGCACTCTCGGCGTGTAGCTTATCTTTTGGCGCACATACTCCACAATTCCCTCTGCCTTAGTGGTGTAGTGTAGCCGCGAGATATATACTGGAGTGTTTACGGCTTCGCGGTACGTATAGTTACTTTGGGTTCGGTAGGTGTCGTGCCGCAGCGGTTCCAGTTGGTTCGCTGGCGGCATTCTCTCCTTTGTACCATCACGAAACCATTATCGTCGGTTCCCTTTGATATCTTTTAGATACAGGCTTCATAGGGGGAGCAAAGTGAGTGCTCGTGCAAACGTGAGTTACTTGGAGTGGAATTCACTGTCGGAGTCTGTGTTTCCCGATGGTTGCATCCTTGGAGTCTTTGATCAGGAGTGATTATTGGGTGGTCTGAACAGGCGCGCTCCGTCTTCGACCGCGTCATCGCTTGCCCGTGGGTGAGATGGTGGTCAATCGCGTGCCGATAAATAAAACAAAAATAATAATAAAAATAAATAAGCGATTAATTTAAGAATTTCCCATTGGCATAATAAAATAACTTAAATAATGAGATATTGGATGGCAAGATGGCCACACAAGCAAACTGACCGCATGCGACGTGAACCAAAAAATTGAACCTAGGTTTTTTATATAAACGCGTGGGTCACAGTTTTCCATACATAACAATAGTTACTAAATTCAGTTAGTAAATTCGATTGTAAACGATTTAAAATAGCAACTTGATATTAATGACATTGAATAAAGCTATAAGAGTGTGTAGAATTCTGAACTATTACAATATTTCTAAATAGATGTTTCCCTTTCGGGTTGCTTGTTAGTTACACATTTTAGCTAGTATGAGTTAGATCGAAATAAAATCAATTGATTCAAAGTATGCGGTGCAGTCATGACCGTAATGCTTGTAGATTGCCGTAGTAATTCGTGAACGTAGTAGCTACTTCACATGAACGTTAGACACAAACATGTCAGGCCTAGTTTCTCTTCTCTTTGTGGGCCCTAATGTGCATAGCTTACCGGTTGGTGAGTTTTAAAATCTCTTTGTCGGGAAAATGGCCAAGGTCAATTATCACGTGATGTTATGAAGTAGATTAAGAGTTAGCATCAAATTAGTTTGAGGGACCAGGTTCTTGTTTCTGTGGGTTGGCGAGCGTACCAGGGTATCATAGCAGCATCCCAGAGTGATATAGACGAGGGAGTCTGTATCAGGGTGTCGTTGTCGTAGCTATTGGTGGTACAAATAAGTGTTTTCTCGGTATTCTTCCCATGGGGAAGTGCCAGTATAGGAAGTGTGTTGTGCTGAGCTATGAGTTAGCTGTTGACTGTGAATAAGATTATTTAATTTCTTTGTTCAAATAATTATGAGATTAGTGACTTTCAGTGGTGTTTGGACTTGGTAATCACGAATACTAGTGAATCACGAGTCAAACCTAAAGGATTTATAACAGCCAGTTTTGAACTGTCAAACGGCTAATTGACTGAACGACTAGTGAGTTAAGTTAAAGTTTTTAATAACTCTGAGAGTAAACAAGCGTCGGTAGACGGTTTTTAATGATAAAGAAACCAAGGCATTAAATCTTATCATACGTCTACTTCATTAATGAGATTGATTAATTATGATTATAACACACACACATACACACAGACATAAGTGATAAAAATAAAGAAATCAACACAGAAAAAGATATAAGCGAATCAGAAAATGAAATAGAAGAGGAAGGGTAAAAGGAAACATTGAATTAAACCATAAAATTATTTTTAAATATTATTCTGCCGTGATTTTGTATGCCAGACATGTCAATAAATTATTAATCAATATAATAAAATATGCTAAATGTTTTACTAAAAAAATCTTGTTACATACAACTACTTAAAACAAGGAAGGGAATGTAGTGTATGTAGATATCAATATTTCAAACTACCTACAAACTGATAACAGTATTGTGACGTTGCCTCGGGCGCACACGTCGCTCGGTTATAAATACCGGTACGAGTGGTGGTGGGGCGGGCAGTCGTTGTCGAACTGTCGGCCTGTGCGGTGGTGCGTTGGCGAGTCAACTGACAATATTGTAAATAAGTATTCTCTACACTGTCGTTTTCCAATTGAAACCTACGCAACGAAAAATATTGACGAATCTATTAATAAAGCCACCTACGCTCAATCGCCCAGTTGTAATCTTTCGCTACTCATTAAAATGACAAAGTTCCTATAAACATCGATACGCAAATGTTACAACCATTTAAGTATTCAACATGCAAATACTCGTTAGGGCGTAACATTCGTATATCATATTCTCTTTGACAATAACGACACTTCCGACTCGCTTTAGATACGTTTATTTAGGCATGGACAAAGCCATTGTAGATCGTCATTCTCTCACCCTAATGAGATATAAACATTATTATCTGCAGCCTTCCGAAACTCCTTTTGAGTCCCTCTGGACTCCGGCCTTTAGATGCGGGTTTAGAATTCCAGAGCGGACTCGGTGACATCTGATGAGTAGGATCGACTGCGGACGTATAAAAATCGATGCTTTCAATTTCGGTTCGGAATTTCATTTGGTTTTTTAGTGGCCGTTGGATAACATTCGTGAACGGCGTATAAAACTGTCAAAACGATTTTCGGTCGGTCTTATTTACTGGAAAAAAGGAATGATGACTACGTCAATAGGTTTACGTAAATTGTTCTTTAGACAAATGAATAGATCGGTACTGAGGCCCTAGATAAAGCGCCATTCTATGAGCGATTATCGAATGCCAATAGTATGGAGTGTGTCACATGACTTTTTGACAACGTTTGTCAATCCCATAAATATTTTTCGTGTAGACGATCGCGTTTGCCATGCACCAGTGACAGATTATCACTTGTCTGCAGCCTCAGAACAGGGAGTCGGATCAGCAGTGCGATTCTGTAAAAATGTCAAAGTGTAGGGTGAATCCAAGTAATCAAGACGGAATGACAGGATCACTTCACCCGAGCGACAATACGACATGTTTACAGAATCGACTGGCAGATATTGATTTTGATCGTAATCGCGTTCGAAATTGACTGTGTATGGCCTTACCGAATTTCGGCCGGTAAGTGATCGGTAACCATGTCTTTCCGCACTTGTCAGTATAATTAAACCTATCTATACTAATATTATAAAGCAGAAGAGTTTGTTTGTTTGGTTGAACGCGCTAATCTCAGGAACTACTGGTCCGATTTGAAAAAATCTTTCAGTGTTAGATAGCCCATTTATCGAGGAAGGCTATAGGCCATATACCTATCATCACGCTAAGACCAATAGGAGCGGAGCAGTAATGAAAAATGACTGAATGAATTACGCAGACGACGTTGCACGGGTCAGCTAGTGTAATATATAGGTACGACCAAAATGGGAAACCAAAACCATCTAGTAGCTACGCCATGTGCATCGCCATTATAATAAGAGCACCCAACGTTAATAAATAAGGTTTTATCTTCATCGCGCCGGCTCATTAGCGTAGCATGTTACTCTGTATCGCGATGGCCGCGCATCGATGACCACGTTATGCACTGCTGGCCCAGCATACGCCATTGAACGCTTACTATGGCCCATTCGCTTCAATAATTCACTATTTGACCGATCATTTGATTAATTAATACAGTGCAAGTAAACTAGGCCAATTTGGTAAGTGTGGCCGGTAATGTGTGTTTATTAGGTGATCTACAACGATCATTCGTATTTTTTTTAATATTAAACATATTTTTAATTAGTAAAACTTTATTCAAAATCCTTCTGCTGTCATTTTTAGAACCATATTACGGGTTCCGTATACAAGGGGTAACCACCATTACAGTATATGAAGTTTAACTTTATTTGACTTTACAATTTGTCAGCCACGAAAACTACTGAAGTAGTGGGTAAAAATAAAGGTTTTCTTTGCCTAGAATTGTTGCTATATATAATCCAAAATTTATTTATTTATTTATTTAAAAATACCCTAAGTAACACCTTAACAGCTAACGCCAATGCGATGTAACCAACTCAAAAAAACAGTGAAAATTACGATTTAAATTAAAAATCAAATAAATGAAATAATCAGAAAAATTAAAATTGAATAAAAAACCCCAAAGTTCACCTAGCGATCTATCGTCTCGCTCGATAGTAGAACGGATCAGTCGACATCCTTATTAGAAAGTCTCTACTACACCAAAAGCTACCACACCAAACGAAAGATAGATTGATGTGGTAACACCCTAAAAATGTTTAAAGTCTGTCTATTTTCCTGATCATAAACTAAAGAGCCTGCAAACTCTGCACTGGCATAGTTGCTTAGGTTAATTTGTTTCAATCTTAAGTTATCAAATATTCCAGACAATCTGAAGCTAAACCACAGGCTTTAACTATTTTTAAAACAAAACTAAGCGAGACACATTTATTAATACTTCTACTTCTATTAACAACTTCAATCAAAAGTTATTTATGATACAAGTGCGGTAAGTTGGTTTTACAAACGAGTAGACGAATGTAATTTACCATAGTTACAAATTTGTAAAAACCAATATCCGCACGTTCTACATCATACAAAAATTTTCAACATCTTGCGAGAAAAAGTACATTGAGACAAATCTTTTGTTTTTAGATATCAGTCGAAAAGTCGCAACAATCTTTGCAATAAAAAAATGGCTCGTATTTTCAAATGTAAAATTTGAACTACATCTTTCGTCTCCACTCCAAAATGTACTGAGCAAGAGCGCTTCTCTTTTAGTAGTTTGCAGATATTCTATGTTTATAACAGAACTTCAAAATACTTAAAATGAATAAGCATTAGTTATTTCGGATGTTCCATTTTTAATTATTTGAGTCTAAAGTGGTAATTAAAGTAATGAGCTTTAGTTTTAATGTGGCGGTCATTTTTAATCTGTAGTATTCGCGATTGTTTTACCATTGAAAGATGAGTATAATTTTGTTAATAATTAATTGAGTATTGTTGAAAACATAAGGAAGTATTTGAAAGTATATTGCGCTTTATTAGCTTCAGAACTTTTCTTATTCTCGTATTGTAAAATTCACGCAGACGCAGACTCATTTTAATACTAAAGAAAAAAAATATCTATCGTCTCATTTATTCTATAGTTCTAAATACTCGACTGCACCAGAAGGGGGTTATGTTTTTTTCGAGTATAAGTATTTATATCCCTTTATATATTTCTTTGGCACGCTCTGTAGTCTAAACAAGATAAGTCTAGTGACATCTCTCAAGCTAAAAACTATCAAACCGTTTTTATAAGTACATACGCACACTCGAAAAAGACATAACTCTCCTCCTGGTGCAGTCGGGTAATTAGAACTACACATATCGTCTCATTTTTTCTTATTAAAGTGAGACCAATGTATTGATCAAAAGTGACGCAGACGGAATGTTTATATATTGTATATGGAAATTTGAAAAAGCCGTAAAGTATACGCACGGAGCGTGTGGTAAAATAGGTACTTCGGTGAGAGTACCTAAGTACCTATTTTACCACACCCTAAAACTTTTAACTTTGAACAATGTATACAGGCTTCGTAAATGCATTTTTGTGCAAATGTGTTGAAAATAAATATTTGTCGCAGAATCAACAAAGAAGCACAATTATTATAATCACTATTGATTAATGTTATCGTTTGTCGGAAACGTTAAGCAGTGTGCTTGGGTAAGGTCGATACGGGGCGTGGCATGTTTGACAGCTGTCAGCTGTCATTCGTTTTGACATTGGACGCATTGGATTTGAGAGATGGCGAGAGGTCGTTCTGCCAGCCCGTACCGAACTTACCGCGTTCCCGTAGTTTAATCTATTTCCAACGCCTTGATTATTTGAGATTTTGTTGAGTTTTAATTGAGAGTGGATTAATAGACGATTGTAATTAGTGTCAAGACTATTATTTCTTACCTACACCATGTCGAACTCGGATTCTAATGACGAGGTACCCCAAATGGGTGAACTACCTTCGTTATATTTATAGCTAGTGTCCACTCGTCCTTTACAAAAACTCAATGTCGACCTAGCTGAAATTAAAGTGTCCATGTTTAATAAAACGATATCTTTTAATAACTGCGATGTTCATTTCACGTAAAAGAATTTTGTGAAATGATTAAAATCCTGTCATTACATTTTTAAGTTTATAAATAGAAGTCTACCAGCCCACCTCTATTTTTTTAATTGAAAAGTGACCGGGCTCGCAATTTTTTTTTTCAGTGTCACAATCAGTATTGACAATCGAAAAACTAGGTTAGTATTTGAGTATCAGCACAGTTGATTAGTGCGTAGGGATTATATAGCTGCTTTCAGACTAAACTATAATATATTAGCATACAGTATATAGCTCATCGCACAACAATATCGCGCACCATACATTGTTATGGACACGTTTACTCTGTACTGTACAATATATTATTGACAATGTATGGTGCGCGATATTGTTGTGCTATGAGCTATATACTCTATGCTATACATATTATTATAGCGTAGTCTGAAAGTAGCTTAAGGGCCACTTACATAACTGCCACAGCGAAGGAATACTGTGATTCAGCTCTAATAAGGAATCTAAGAGGGTAAAAATTCTACTCCTGCATTCTTTGTAGTTTCCGATAATCATCATCACCATCATCATCAGCCTATAACAGTCCACTGCTGGACATAGGCCTCTCCAAGTGCACGCCATTTGGCTCGATCACCGGCAACTCTCATCCAGCTGCTACCAGCCACCCTGCGAAGATCGTCGCTCCACCTAGCCTGAGGGCGTCCTACCTTACGTTTGCCGATTCGCGGTCTCCACTCAAGAACTCGTCTACCCCAACGGTCATCGATTCTACGGCTAATATGGCCGGCCCATTTCCACTTCAGCTTGCTTATTCTATGAGCTATGTCCTCAACTTTGGTTCTCTGTCGGATCACTTCGCTGCGGATTCGATCTCTCAAAGAGACCCCAAGCATAGCCCGTTCCATAGCTCGCTGAGCGACCTTGAATTTATGGACCAGCCGTACCGTGAGTGTCCACTTTTCGGCTCCGTAAGTCATAACAGACAGGACGCACTGATTGAAGACCTTAGTCTTCAGGCTCTCTGGAATACGTGACGAGAAGACTCGGCGAAGCTTCCCAAACGCTGCCCAACCCAACTGAATTCGATCATCGTAATATTCGAATAGAAATAAAGCGGCGAAAATAAATTTCTGAATCTTACGAGTATCAATTTGTGTAAAATAAATAAAGTGGGTATTATTCCTCGTGAAAATCTACTTACGTCTGTGTAGTATATCTACCTTCTTACCAACTTTATAAACAGTTTCATATTTTTTACAAGTTCTTTTTTCCCAAGATATGATCTTTCTATTGAGTACCTATCGTAAAACATTTCACCATGATTTTCCTTCAATTAAATTCGCCTTGGAGGCATTCTTTTAGCTTTTTGTGACATCCCGGAAAATGATAGAGTGGTTTATAAGTAGATTGTGCGAAGGCAACAATCAATCAATCATTTATTTATTTTGTGGAAACATCATCATCATTCTCTTGATATTCCCTTATTTATTTGGGAAATGGTGTATATAGTCCACCTGACCGATTTCGGCTATCTTGGCCTACCTCAATGCAGACTAGCCATCGGTGCAGGACATAATCATTATAGTGTAAAAGTGTGTGCACAAACACAGGAGCTCTCCCTCTTGAATAACTCTCACATTCCGATGAGACGACAATACGACATGAGCGGAGAGAGACCGGCGCAGGACCAACAGCTTCGTGCTCTCCGAGGTATGGTGTGTCACACCACCAATATCCAAACTCCGGGCTGTCACAGAGAACCCAATCCGGAGCTGTTCCTTTAGGAGCTGCCCATACTATTTATGTGTATTATTTATCTAATACCATGTGTTCTATACCTAATTGACGATATATAAACGATACTATTAAATATTTTTAGCAAGCGTATACGCTGTCTTTACTTGTTAATTTTCGAAAAAGGCAACTAATAACGGTTTGCAGAACGTTTCGATTTTCCACCTGTGGCAACAACTTGTTGATCGACCGTAAGAACAATACACTGTTCTCATGAGTCATTGCCTGTTATGGTTTTTGATAAATAAATTGTAACTAAAACTTCGATTGTATCCTTATATTGTTAATGATGTTGCCACGCCGATTTCGGTCACAGCAACCGCATTCCTTGACTCTTCATAGTGATTACTAGCTCAGATTTGCTGCTTGTTATGTTCTCTCATGTGACTTGCATATTCAACTTACGCCTCAAAACTGCGAGCATAAATCGAATAAGGCAGAATGCTATTGATAGCACCACCGACAGTTATAGATTAGCTGTTGGTGGTCGCGTTTCTGGTGTGCTCCCGGCCTCCTTTTATCTTCGAAAGCCTGCACCTTCAATCAAGATTTTCAAATTGGGAAAAGTTGACCGAGTTTTTAAATCAGAACAATATTACATGAAGTGATACCCTTGAAGCATTTTTACTGGTACACCACTGAAGGTTTTTTTCCAAAGCGTGTGCGCGGGCATGGGTTGCGGGTAACAGGGTGCCGAGAACTGAGCGGGCTTGTCACCGGATGTAATGCATAGATTATTAACTCATTACATAACTCCCGATAAGCTGCTGAATGTTTAATGCGGCTCCACGAATATGCCAAGGTCAAGCGCAATTTTATGTGTTTTTCCTACTCCTTTACATTTTGTCCGTATACAGATTTTATGCTGTCATGTCATATGAAATGGCTGCTAGCTGGGGCTGACCGGATGCGGAAGACACATGCGCATGCTTGTGGATGCGTAGGTATAGGGTATTGACTGAGGCGGAATTTAGAAAAGTCGTGATTGGTGTTGTAGAAAACTTACTTACACCACTTTGGTATTGGATGGACCGAGTCGACAAAAATTAGCTACTTTCGACTTCTAGATTCTTCTTCGATTTTGTGTCATCTTAAAACTTGATTGGCCCATTACGTTGCAATTTCCACGGCACTGTTGAATAGAGGAGATCTGGGTAAATTCCAGAACATGCTATCTAACTGCAAGTAAGGCACGATAAAAAGGCTCCAATTGAATATATAAAATCTAAACAATACTAAGGAGAGACCTAGATCCATCAAAGGATTGCGAAAAGCTGCAATGATTGATTTATTTAATGTTTCAGCCTTATCGTACAATAGGTTATTTGACTTAGGTATTTTTTTTGTTACATTTCTCTAATACTTAGGAGAGCAGACAAGACGTAGGTACTAAGTTAAAAAAATATTTATTTGAAATATAAAAAATAGCACACAACAGAGACAGCACTAGACTAATGGTGTGTGACGTCACTCACAAATTCCGCTATATTGCATTAGTTCCGCCATGTTGCTTCTCTGTTTTTTCACAAATTTTATTTTTTCATCAATCTCACTGTTTTAATTTTATTGTGTCATCTATCAAATAAGTATTCATCCTAATATATAAAGTTCTTCCTTTACTGAGGTTCTGACAGACAACGCACAGCCGAAACTGCTAGTCGTAGATAGCTGAAAGGTTCCTCGGGAAGTGTAGGGGAGCATGAAGACAGGATTATATATTATTAAAATATTATTATATATTATTTTTCATAGTAGGCCTATTGACCAAACCATGCCTTTCGGTAGGTCATTTTGTAAAGTTCCACTGACATAGGCATGAGTAACTCCGGACACAGTTATATCTTCGGATATGTGTCTCACTTTGGATATGAATCGTTCATTCCCTTTCTAACAAATAAATATATCCTCTATATCAGTTTCGTTCATTCGTTCGGACGGAAGTGAAAGAGCGAGAGCGTAATACAACCGTACAACGCAGCGGCTAGTGAGCGAAAGAGAAAGGACGATTAGGTTTGTTCATCGTTCGGTCGTCTGTTCTATACGCAGGCAGCGAGAGTAGCGCTTGATAAAAAAATATACTACCTACTAGACGACTATTACAAATCATTGTAAATACTATTTGTTTTTTTTAAATACGCCAATCAAATATTTATATGGTTGACAGTCCTAAGCCTGTAAGTGTAAAGTATGAAGGGAAATCAAATAGTTTGTTCTTGGAGCGAGAGCGAGAAACTTTTGAAATCTCTCACAGCAACATAGTTCCGCGATATGGGATTTGTCTTCGCTCAGTTCGCTCTCTCTCGTCATCATATCTGCGGATATGATTAGCGGATATGGATATAGTTATGGGATATGTGTCTTTGGCTGGAATGATATGTCTTATATCCAATCTTCTAGTGGAGTTACTTAGCCCAAGCCTACACTGACAAGCGTTGTTATAACTTGATAGCGTAACGAACCCGTCGCTCTCTTAATTACATTAAAATAAACAGTATCTAGGTAAGTAGTAGGACGCGCCTGTTCGCAATCACAAAGTACAACTATTTCAAATCCCTCGGGTCAGTACAAGGTTTCCCCACGTAAGTCCGCATTAATCCAACTGAAGCTGCTAATACAGATTATCACCATCTTTGTTTAGTTTTTGCGGTTGTGAACCGGACAACAGGCGTTTTATAATCCCAACAGACGTCGGTCTGTGCAGTTATTGTAATAAAGTCAACTCGATCGTGATAATGTTTGAGATTTTCGTTGTATTTTCTTTATAAGGAACTATGGTTTCTGTTTCCGTACCACCGGGACTTTTGTATATTTATTTTTAAGTAGCAGTTTAAAAAAAAAAACAGAATAAAAGGATAGTCGTAGGTAAATGCAAATTAAGGATAAACATCGACAGCATAAGTCTTGTACGAATACTATACTAATGTTAAATTGTAAATACAAAATTGAGGTGATTTATTACAGTTCCACACTTCAATCGCTCGTCTGTTTTAATAATTTTGATACAGACCCTGGATCCAGTTATAGGCTGCTTTAATGCAAACAAAGCTGCAAGCAAAAACTAGTTAGGTCGGAGATGTCCTCTGTAATAAGTTTATTGCAGGAAATGTCTTACATAGGCCTTTGCCTTACAGTAAATACAAGCCAGTAGTTATGTAAGTGTACGCTGGTAAATTCCAGGATCATTCGTGCTTTTTATGTCATGTCCACGCCATGACGATTCACAATAAGCCCCGCTGTGCGAGGCCCAGTCCGTAGCTGTGAGGCTATCGTTCGTTTATGGTACACTTCACAATCGCAGTCCACCTAGCTTAACCGGTTGGCTACCGAATTGCTATTGACTTACAGAATGAGGTCGTAACTATGCCATCATAGTTTAACTACGACTGCAGAATGCTTTGAAATTTAATGGATGTTAAACTAAGAATGACATCCAGTGCACTGCAACTTAAGTACGATCCCTACCTTGTTGCTATTCCACCAATTCCACTAAGCGTTTCCAAGCGTCTTTTATAATGCGCACAGGAAAGGAATGGAACTCTCTGCCTGCGTCTGTGTTTCCGAACGCTTACCACCCGAATCTTATCAAAGTTACGATAGAACAGGCTACTTCTGGGTAAGCTGGGTAAGCGCTCCATAGACTTTGTTACTGTCATCTCTGACCTAAACTAGAGTCAAGAACAAACTCATCTATCTATACTTATAATAAATCTGTAGAGAGGTCAATTCTGTACATGAAATATATTTCCAAAATAACTATCAGGGGGTGATTAGGGATCGATACTGATGCCAAAAATGCAATCAGTACCATTTTTGTCTGTCTGTCTGTCTGTCTGTCTGTCTGTATAACCGTTATAGAAACAAAAACTACTCGACGGCTTTTAATGAAACTTGGTACAATTATTTTTCATACTCCTGAGCTGGTTATAGTATACTTTTCATCACGCTACAATCAATAGGAGCAGAGCAGTGAAGGGAAATGTTGGGAAAACGGGAGAAGTTACTCTATTTTTTAAGTTTCCGTCGCGTGTGCAACCTTAATGGTGAAAGCTACACAGAAATCATGTATGACGAAAATGTTATCCTTAAAATTATATAAAAAATATCCCACGACAGCATATGATTTCCCGAAATTCCTACGGGAACGGGAGAAAACGGGATATTCGCGTACGAAGTCGCGGGCAAAAGCTAGTCTCAAATAAAACAAAAAATAATGAAATTTAAAAATTAACCTTCTAGCCTAATTCTAGATAACGTACAGTTTTAAATAGTTATCGAGGTAATAAGTTCATCACAATCCGCTATAATAAGCGATCAGGTGCTTAGGAATCATACCTTTAACAATGTGATAATCAGTCAACACAATAAGTAGAAGAAGCTCTTTACCAAGATCATACGTACTCACATAAAAAATAACAGTTTCGAAAAACCTAACCCCCAACGAAACATTTTGCTCGGGTATAAGTCGATCACATTCACATGTCTCTTTTTTGCGAAATATTTTTTCCAGAGCCAGACAGACAGGCACAGGTACCTAGAATTCAAATCCAAATAGCTAAGACCTACATTTGTGACAGGAAGATAAATGTGTAAGCGTTTTTTGGATTTGTTTGAAAAATGAGGCCACCAGGGGCATTTACGTTACCTCTTGATCTCTTTTCAATATTTTACCTTTGACACGTTTTTGAAGAACACAATGTGCTCATCCTATGCACACAAGTGATCAGACCAGGCACGTACACATATTTAAGCAGCGTACGTCGAACTAATTATGCTAATATTTGTGTTGCGCCAACGATATAAATGCGGTTAGATAACCTGTTTAGGGAATCGCCTCTGAGACTCTTGAAGCGCCCTAACCAAACTAACAGCATCTGACCAGAATACTGATCGCCCGCGGCCCTTACTTAAATATTCAATGAAGATGTAGCCTTTTTGGTAACTTAATTATAATCAATATATTAATGAGAATTATATCCATATTCAATTCATGCTGATGGTCCTGTTATTTTCAAAGTCTCGGAAAGATTAGGAACTTAGGTGCGTATTAATGAAATTCCTCCCATCAAATTATAGATATTTCGTTACGTGATAGGGATACTTGGGATAGACATTTTTCGGATGGCTCCTTCATTAATCGGTAGGTTTGAGGTGTTTACGAATTCTGCGAACGTTTTGCCTTGCGTAATAATAACGATTACACATAAAAGGACTTCTTTGGATCGTAATCTTTGCGCTAATAAAGTCATTAATTAGGTAATACAAGAAAATACTAAACTCCTCGCTTTGTTTGATTTACCAGCGATGTAAATTGTAATTTACTGTTAGGTAGTTATACCGATACAACAATATCACATTGCATTTCATTATACACGTATTTACCTACATATTGTACACGTTCTACATTTATTAATTAACTTCCAAACTGAAGAATAGAGGATTATGAAAATTAAATAGTATTTTATAACCGTTTGCCGGCGTTCCATTCTACTCACGCATGGATTGAGGGAACTTTCAAACCACTGAAACGTTAATTACTTTACTTTTTGTTAGCCTCGACCGCTCAAATTTGTTGAAAAGCTCGCTACTCGTACTATGCGAGGTTTTCACATAATCCCGTGACTATGTTGAATCAAGATAAAACTTTTTCAGTCAAACTGATGACTTTTTGAAATGTCCAGTCTAGTAGGTGAAATTACCCTTACAGGTTATATAGATACTGTTTACGATCTATTCACGTAATTATTTTGAGGTAACACGTAGCCGATTAGTATTGGACTCAAACCAAAACCCTAATCAAGTACCTAATTATCAGCTGATCATGTGGCGAGGCTGCAATAAATCTGATAAGAGATTTAAATCTTTGCTATTACGTGAACGCAAATCCTACGCTCTCAGGGTATAGTGCAACACAACATAGTACGAGCACATACATTCTCAGAAGAAATTAAGCTGGTAGGTATGTACGATCCGAGAACGCATATTGTCGATTATTTAGCTGATTATCTCTGCCTACTAGAATAGATCCAAAAAGTCAACCAACACCTCCCAGGCAACCAACACAATGTAGTTGTCTCCAATACGAAGCTGGTTAAACTTGCACGCAGTATCGGGGCATGCAGACTCGATTTAAGTCGTCAAATACGCCTCAAGTGCACTATTACGCCTCACAGTTCCACAGAGGCACTACACACACGACTACATTCCTTGTCAATTCCTTGAGGACCGCATTGCAGCATTTGAATTATTTATCAGTTTCCTTTGTGTTACATCCAAAACCAACTATTTCGAACGGGGCTCCCGATTTTCACGGGTACCTGTTTTATTGTTTTGTTATCAAATCACAGGAGCAGATATTGACATAGCTGAATCAATGGTGCCGTGCCAAAATCACACATGTGTACCCTCGTCCCGGACCCAGCCTGCCCTCATCTCATTTGTCATTAGACTAATCGATTGTAAACAATTTCCTCGTATTTTCATCGAAGCAATTATTTTATACAGTAGGTTCGATGAAAGATCGATTCCATTTCCCATATTTCCCTAGCACACCGGCAAAATGAAAAACAAATAAAATGGGAATTGAAAAGCATGTTGCAAATAAACAATACCTTATGGCTCGGTGCCTACTACAAGCTCGACCGCCGTTCGTCCAATATGTGTCCCTACCAACATCATATTATGGATTCGAAAATATACCAGGTAGGTACCTATTTACTTTTTACTTATTAAAAGACTTGCAAAACATTTTTTTTGTATGGGTAATTTGCGTATCAAATTATAAATAAACATTCCATATTTATCTTCCGAACAAAAAAAACACTTGGTCCGATCATAACATTTATTTCCAAGCAACCATACATCGCGGATTATTTAATACATTTTCGATAAACGAAGAAAATAAGCTTATTTCCTTATTTTTCCAAGGTGCGTTCCTTGCTATTATTTGTTCGCAAAGCTTCGCTCCTCAGGTGGAATTTATCAAGTAATTCGATGATGTCAGCCTGTAAAAAGTGGCTGAGCCATACTCAGCGCAGCGAAACAAGAACAACGATGTCTTTATGAAATTATGTTTTGCCCCGCGTTGAGTGGCTGACGTTGACAAATGACGCGCGGGTTGTTTTTCACTGTCAGATCGAAGTGACATGTTTTCCCGTGACTGTGAACTGGGAGAATCAGTAAAGTGAAATAAGCCCGCGCAAAAACAGCGTAGGCTCCGGTGATACATAAATTATACAATAAATTGCTAGACTAATGTCTGCTCTACTTATACCTACCAT